>CM062294.1:313402809-313947599 GCA_031216915.1 Pictodentalium vernedei
AAATTTTGGTATCGTCTGCGTTGGATAAAGGGTTAAGACCACATACTTCTGCACAATGGCTAATCATGACCACAACGTGGAGATAAAGTCAAGGTCAGTCAATCGCTTATACGCCATGTTGCCTATTTTAGAGGACTCACACCCCAAGCATTAGTGACTGGGTCCTATTTTACCAGTGAAACAGAGCTTTTTACCACAGTAAGCAAGCACTGCTTCACTTCTGAATGGGCAATAGGAATGGGCCAAGTGGATGCTTAGTGTAGGGAGGTGAGAGTGATAGATATTCTTAATGACAGATTATCTCTGAACTAGTTGCTTGCCAAAAAACCAAGTTTCCTTTTGTTACTTTTAATAAATGAATACAACAGACAGCTCAGCGAGCTGTCTGTTGTTCCGTTTGTTAGAAGTAACAAAAGGAAGCTTGGCTTTATTTTGTATTTATTTTCTATTTTTTTACTGATGTCGAGGGTATTTTCTCAACAATGATTTGCTTCCAAATTGGACCTTCGTCGCGCGTCTAATAGTTTCAAATTTGATAACTTTATCGAAGTCGATTTTCATATCGTTATAAGTCAGGTGTGGATGACGAACTGGTGGATGGTGGCACCTGATTTGGCCCACCCATCATGGCTCAAGTCCTGACGATTCTAATCAAGGCGTGCATTCGTCTTGATGCAGTTGGAATATTAGCTAGTCTGGTTATAGTTAAAACAAAAATAGAGTTCCTGCAGATTCATTTGTGGATAAGTACATGTAGAATAGTGATGACGCATGGGCTTCCCTATTACTTACTTAATTAGCAATAGAGCTGAAACGGTTAAGGGGTTTTCTTGATCGATCAATCACGTGGATTAATCCTGGTTAACCGATTCACTACTTGTCTAAATAGATATCTGAATAATTGCCACACCGTTGATGATTTACAGCATGAACCCTTTATCCAACGTAACAAACAAAACCGACTAGGCCTATATGCAAAAATCTCCATTCAAATTTGTTATGTTTTCAATTTTTGTCTCAAAAACATAGCTTATTACCCCTCATTGGAATGAGCTCGTTCCAGTGAGGGTCATAAGCTATGTCTTTGAGACAAAAGTTCAAAATGTTTAGTAATTCATGAATTTATTTTGCAAGAATCGTCTGCTACCAGCAATGGGTAAAGGGTTAGGAATGATCATTTCCAGCCACTGATACAGTATGATGATCATGCAAGTAAACATGTATGTCAGCAAGTAACTTGCATGCTTTACTCCGTCTCATATAATTGATGTGATTCTGTGTGACAATGTTTGCCTGTTTTTGGAGCAAGTTTGTTCCTTTGTTAACCCATATAATACAGTAGTTCAAAAGTAACAGTTAATCGATCAATTACTTTGTGGATCGATCAAGATGTTGATCATTGATAAATCGATTAATCGGTTAACCGTTTCAGTTCTTCACACAGAGTAAAACATGCACGTTACTTGCTGACATACATGTTTACTTGCATGATCATCATACTGTATCAGTGGCTGGAAATGGTCATTCTTAACCCTTTACCCACTGTGGGTAGCAGACGATTCTTGCAAAATAAATTCATGAATTACTAAAAATTTTCAATTTTTGTCTCAAAACATGGTTATGACCCCTCATTGGAACGAGCTCTTCGAGCTCGTTCCAATTAATGGTCATAAGCTATGTTTTTGAGACAAAAAGTGAAAACATAATACATTTGAATGGAGATTTTTGTATATAGGCCTAGTCGGTTTTGTTTGTTACGTTGGGTAAAGGGTTCATGCTGTAAATCATCAACGGTATGGCAATTATTCAGATATCTATTTAGACTAAGTTAGACAAGTGATTAATCGGTTAACCAAGATCAATCCACGTGATTAATCGATCAAGAAAACCCCCTAACCGTTTCAACTCTAGTGGTGTGTCTGATAAACGGCCATAAAACATAAAGGAATCGGTCTCCATATTTCCGCATTTTCCCGTAGTTCATAGAGATTAAATATAAAAAGACACAGAGGAAGTGAAATCTGCCTGTCAGTGATGGTATTTGTATACTTACGTTCACATTTTCGATAATGCAATGCATTGGAATTAGAAAATTCATTAACCGAATGGTGATGGCTTCGAAGACAGGAAAGATAAACCATCTGTTCGCGCCCCACTTTACTGCACTAAGCCATGGATGTAAGGAGTCGGAGAATGCAAGATGATGCCCCCTGGGTTTCTAATGAACACATGAATCTCTCTCTCTCTCTCTCTCTCTCTCTCTCTCTCTCTCTCTCTCTCTGTCCCTCTCTCTGTCCCTCTCTCTCTCTAGGCGATTCCCCCTGGGTTACTACTGAACATATGAATCTCTCTCTTTCTCCCCTCCCACCCCCTCTCTGTCTCTCTGTCTCTGTCTCTGTGTCTCTCTCTCTCTCTCTCTCTCTCTCTCTCTCTCTCTCTCTCTCTCTCTCTCTCTCTCTATCTATCTATCTATCTATCTATCTATCTATCTATCTATTTCTCAGAATTTGGAAAGTGGACCTTGCTCTTTTCCGTTTGTCATCATTGCGAAAGAGAGACAGAACGTTTACTAAAACTGCCCGTAAAACATTCAAATGAAGTCACACATGCATGTTTTTTCTATAACCATGAAATGATAGTAAAGATTGAAACTATTCAAAAAGAAAAGTGCAGTAAAGATTTTTTTTAGCTTACTCTGCAGCATATTTCACCTGGAATAATACGGCGTGAAACTCCCAACACGTGGAAACATTTCTCGGGAAGCTCTCCCTAAGAGCTTTACGAGAAATGCTGCCAAGCATTGGAATTATTCAAAAGAAAATTGCAGTAGAAGATTTTTTGTGGTTATCCTGCAGCATATTTCACTTGGAACGGTACGGCCTGTGCGTGGTCGTCTATAGATTGGGTTGTGTGTAGGTGAACCTGTCACAATAGAAACCAGAACTTTTCACTCTTGATGTATTAAACCTAACTTGTAACTTGTCATTTCAAATCATTACCAAATATTGAATATCGATGCATTGCATTTATAATCAATACAAAAATTATGTTGCATTACTTAATGCTCAGTACACGCATTATGCGGATAAGCACTTAAATACGCCCATGTTGCATTTTTTGCCAGGTCTGAAGTTGGTTGAGGCCCAGGGGTGGTTGCGACTTGCCCACTACTCCCCCTCAAACCCGTTTGTCGGAAAATTGCTATTGGAGAAAAGAAATGTGTTTTACATGTAGAGAATTTCATCATGCAGTGCCAGATGAAATAAATTTCCACAACAAATTTCCATCCATCCATCCATTTATCTCTGTTAATAACTCCAAGCTCTGGTCTCATTTCTTGGAAGCTCTCCTTGCGAGCTTCCCAGGAAATGATGCTAGGGTTTGAAGATGAAAAGGGTAACTCAAAACTTTATCATGTCGGATATCAACAAAATTTTTATGAGGAATATAGAATAAAAGTATAGTGTTTTCAAGCAAAACATTTATTCTACGAGTAGGATTAAGAATGAAACCGACGAGCCTCTGGCGAGTCGGTTTCATTCTTAATTCTACGAGTAGAATAATTTTTTTACTTGAAAACTCTATACGTTTATTTTGTTCATCCCATAAATCTTCTACAGGGAGTCGCGGCAAAATCGTGCTATAATTCGCTACAAAACACAGCGAGAAGTGAGGAGCACATTGATCCAATTCGATCGACCAGCAAAATTGGCAAAAATAAACAAGGCGCAGTAATACATTTCTGTCTAAAAATTATTCCCCTACAAACTTGAGCTAAACTTGCAAAGATACTTTATTATATGAGCAGTGTGTGGTGTTTTCTGCTGGCTTTGTGTAATACTTTCAAAAAGATTTAAAGAAATCAACAATCGGACTATTAATTATGCTTCACAAATGTGGTAGAGGCCAGAGGTCAACAAGTCCGTCGCAACTAGGGGAATAAATTCTTTCAGTGTTAAACCTACGGGGAAAATTTATCACCCTACTAGGTGAATAAAGCAAAAATTTATCCAAGGCCTTTATTGTTCAAATAAACGGCCATTTATGTGATAAAATACTTTCCGAACCCATTTGCTTGCTCTTTGCGATAGGAGTGCGGCGTAACAGTGTTAGTACCCCTGTCGGAAACTTTCGCCTTCCCGGTCCCTCATGTTTGGCATTCTTGCTTAAAAGGCATATAAAGACGATGTTGTTGGAATTTTAGTCAGTCTGAATTATAATTAAAAACTCAAGACTTATATAAGTAACACGCGTACTCCAGACTTGTCTTGCTAACAGTCCACATTGCGTATTACATACCTCGAGTTGTATGACCGACTGTGTATGTAACACAAGTCTAAGAATCCAATCTAGTCTATTGTTTTTGTTTTGTTTTTCTTGTTTTTGTTTATTCGGGTTTAACCCTTTACCCAACGCAGACGATATTAAATTTATTATTTTAAATATCATTTTTTCAAATTTTTCAAAAAATTTCAACAAAACCATATCATGTGACCCCTCGTTGGAATGAGCTCGCTCCAACGAGGGGTCACATGATATGGTTTTGTTGAAATTTTTTGAAAAATAATATTTTTTCAACTGCTGAATTTGCATATTACGCGGGCAGATGCGGCCGATTCGTTGGGTAAAGTCAACAACCAGGGTAACATCGTGTCGGCTAATCTGGTCTTTTAACTGGTAAAGTGCTGGAAGCCCTTATTCTGAAGTGCAGGTACCACAGCTTGAAGGCTCACATTCAATGCATGTGCTTTGTATTATGTATTAAGTGATATCATTTAGTCTGTAAGGGTTTGCCTTGTTACAATTTATGGGAGAGTGCCCATAGGCACTCTCCCATAAATTGTAACAAGGCAAAGACATTTGTACAAGATTTGATGGTCAAAAATAATTTAGCACTCTACCAGTTAAGAAAGTACATGATTACCAGGAAGAGAAAATCGATATTTTAGACTCCAATCAAGACAAAATGTCCCGACTGAAAAAATTATTGGCGGGAGGGGGGGGGGGGGGGTCACACCCCTTACACTACCCCTCCCTTTAGCGACATACCTGCGTACATGTAAATCCCCACTCATATTTTTATTCGTAAAGTAGAAGTGGCTGTATTCTTCGTAGTTGGTTTCTTTAAGAAATTGTATCATAATAGTCTTGCCACACTAATGGAATATTTTTGTATCGGCAGTTTCGACAGCCTCAGCAACTATTCCCCATTACACAAATAAACGTTCTGCAAATCTGTGATGATTCGCCGCAAGTGGGCCATGTTCGTTTATTTTCCCACTGTGCTTCCCTGACTAAGACACTTCCACACCGTTGAGTAACGAACAGTAACCGGTTTCGTGAGTATTCTCAGGTGCACCTTCTTCTGGGTCGCCACTTCTTCGAAAATCATGAATTTTAAAATAGTACTTCCGCGAGTGGAACGTTATGCTTTTTTGACTTGCTAGGTATAAAATGGTGTTGGATTAAGTTCATCCATGACTCATTCTAACATTACAAAACAGGAAAAAAATCAACACTGAATGAAGAAATTGAGCCTTTGTGTATAAGAGGCCCAAGAGCCCTTGGACTAAAGAGCAGTTTACATAATTTTCCATTTCATAATTACAAGCATAATTTCTTGACTGACCACGGCTGTCGATACAAGCAACACCAATGTCATACATGAATAAAGATTTGCTAAAATAAATGTTAACTTGTTCACAGTTATCTTGAATTGGTTATTAAGTTGTAAAACTTCCATCCTTGATATTCTGAGAAATGAAGCGCTTTATCAAAACGTATGTGCGTTACATCAATTCATCCTTTAAGTGTATCAAGGCGCCATCTTGGCGTATGACGCCCTGATGCACCAAGAGACGAATTGGAGCTTCTGATGTAGTCTTTCTTGGAATGATATTTAAGTGGCCTCAGCCGCTAACACAACTGGTCTTAAATATTATACGTACGAAAACTGTGAAAAGGTCTTCTTTGAAACAGCTGCAATACAATCGCCGTGGACTGATCACTTTCCATGGTTTTTGGGCAATATTTCCACGGACGCAATAATATTAGATTCCAAACACCAATTATAGGAATCATCATAAAAAATAAAAATCATCAGCAGCAGAATTTTAATTAATGAAGCACCGGGTTGTACCCGGTGCATCATTAATTAAAATTCTGCTGCTGATGATTTTTATTACCTGGTAAACGCATGCGTGGAACCGTGAATATCATTGCCAACGCGTGGATTACAACTAGTCCACGGCGGTTGTACCGTAGCTCATGCCAGTATCAATTGTGCCTAGTTTATTTCGAGGATACGCATATCCTATAATAATTCATGTCGTGTTGTTTCTATTCCAATCAGATTAATGAGCAAAAGGAATTCCTGCCTGCACATTCCTGTCATGAGAGTTCTAATTGTCTCGGGAATATCACAGCATTCCAATTTTGATTCGGAAATCTTTCACATCTGCCAGAACAAATCAGAGCACATTAAACTGACATCTTTATTGGGATAGATGTTGGATTCTCAAGAACGCAGACATGCATTATGGTCAGATCGTTTCTTGTCGTGGTGATAAATAGGGTTACAGATAGTACAATTTGACACTGGATGGTGTTCAGCATCAATAAACCCCCATAAAATGGCAAATTAGAAGATTCGCATCTTACACCTGTTGGTCACGAAGGGCGGACAGAAATTCTGATATCCAAATTAACAGCTGCATAGTTTTGAGGTGGACGATGGACCCCTTCGTCTTTGGCCCGCCTGATTTAAATATAAGAAGGGCGATATTTTCCCTCCTAAACATATTTGATAAACTAACGTATTCTACAACCTTATAGGTAAAAAATTCGATGGAAAGACATTGTGTCTCCTTCAACCTTCAGGGGTCTTCCAGTTTTCCGACTTTCTACTTTACGACAAGTTATGAGTCTGGCAGACTCGGGTAGATGCCACTGTCAAACAAAACGATGGCGGCGTTTTATTAAAGTGGCATTACGCTGCTGATTTCAGTTTTATTTTATTTCACTTTTTTGTATAAAATAAAACTATTAAACTCTATATGCGCGACTACCCGCGGCCCTTGGGTTCTGAGGGCGAATATCTTTGCGCTCTTACGGACTGCCTGTCTCAAAAATAAGAAGAGAAGTAAATTCCAGCAGCCTATTGAGTAGATATTTGAGCTGGCAACAACCATTTAAAAAAAAAACATTATTTGGTGATGTCCACGCATACGTTTACCAGGTAATAAAAATTACCATCAGCAAAATTTTAATTAATGAATCATGGCTTGTACTCGCGTAGAGTACGGGGGTGGGCAGGAATCAACGACCATTGATGGAGTTTGTTCTTGTATTTCAAACAAGATGGAGTTTTTCCAGTACAGAAAAAATCCACCTTTCTTGAAATACAAGAACAAACTGCACCAAGGGTCGTTAATACCTGCCCCGGTAAAGGAAAACCTTCACTTCGGGTGGTTTATTCCAGCCCCACACCCCCCCCCCCTCTGGCCCCCACCCTCATTGTGCCCTGTCTCAATATTCGGTTTTATTCATATTCTCTGTAAGCCGGTTTAAACTGGGTTTCTCAGATGAAGCTGGTAGAGTATAAATGGCAGAAAAAACATGCTTGCGATGTAGTATCTGTTTACGACAAAGCCATACTTGGTTTAACATTCACAGCTAATGTTCGCAAGATCTTCGGGTGGATTAAAGGATTTAGTTTCTGCTGTAGATCTGGAAGTGTGGTCTTAAATAGATTCATATGAAACATATTGTCCTGACTCCCTTCGAAGATCTGATACCTTCAGAACAAACTCCGCATATCATACTAATGCGTGGATTTATTTGTCTCTATTCACTGGTAAGAGGAGCGTGATTCACAGCATGTGTTTTGAACTTTCGCGATGTTGAACTTCATTCTATTGTACATGAATGTATCTTCGTCAAGCCACAAGTAACTGATAAGACAAAACAGGTCGATTAAAAAACGAAGGACTTATAAGCATGTTGCCGAATTAGTCTATTTGCCGTTCTGCACCCGGAAGGCATCAGTGGGGTGAGGTATCTCGCCCAACGACACAACTCTGATGCGTCTTGAAAATTCGAATCCCGTAATCTGAAATTGAGAAGTTCAACCCGCTGGCCACTGAGTCACACCCATTAATATTTAATCCGGCAACGATTGGCCACTGTTCAGGAATATGTGACCTCAAACACGAATAGATAAAAAAATATAAATAATATTAAATTAAACGCCATATTCTCCTCATACACGCGATCGTAGTTTCAACAGCAGGCCGAACCTATTTTCGGAGCCGAATGTGAAGACTGAAAAGCTGACTCGCTATTGTTTTTTTCATTACTCTCCTTTTCCTGTAAACAACCACCCCCTCCCCTCAACCCCCCCCCCCCCCACACACACACACACTCACACCACACACACACCACACACACTCTCTGGCATATATCCACACACAAATTTGCGCACGCATCTACATTTGCAAGTAGTATAAGAACTGACCGCGAGAGATCTGATCTGAACTATCAAAGAAACGATTGCATGTAGTTTTGATGGATGCCAGTGGAACCAGATTGAAGGAAATTTTTAGAACAAAAGTAAACACACGAGTAAACATGTGCGTCAAAGGAATAATATCTCTGAACAGGTTCCAATAATATCCGTTTTCCATTTCTAGAGTGTTTCAGGAATAATTTCACCCTAAAGGCCTTGCAGGATAAAGCAGGTAAGGGTGATCAGAAGTAATTTAATCCCCCAGCCCCAGTTGGACTGTATGATTAACCCTTTACCTAACATGAAAAGCAGACGACACTTGCAAAAAAAATTCTTGAATAATTAATTTTTTTCATTTTTTGTCTCAAAAACATAGGTTATGACCCCTCGTTGGAACGAGCTCCACGAGCTCGTTCCAACGAGGGGTCATAACCTATGTTTTTGAGACAAAAAATGAAAATATTTTGAAAATTAATTGGCGATTTTTGAGAATAGCGCTGGCCGGTTTTGGCCGTTACGTTGGGTAAAGGGTTAAATTACAACAGACCCCGTCCCTCCTATTTCTCGTTCATTGTGACATATGCCCTTCGCCTACAAAGTGTTTTCTCCGCTCTTCGCCTACAAAGTGTTTTCTCCGCTCCAAAACTTATGAATACATGGTCGAAAGATTAACCCTTTGAACGCTGGTGGTATATTCCATGCCAATTCTGTGGCAACAATTGGATAAGTCCACATTCGTTATTTGGGGGTAGACCGTTTAATATTTTCAACGTGCAGTCTTTGGGGCTGCACGTTGAAAATATTGATTTGCTTACCATACACATTCACGAAGCAACCTCCAACATTACGATTTTAAGTCGCATCACGATCCTGGACCAGAAAAACGTACCCAGTTAAGCCTACAATGTATCTCGCCATTCCTTTAACTCCCGTCTTCAATATTGATAATCGTTCTATGGTCCTAGTGCTACATCAAATTTAGAATTGATTTTCGGACTCATCAGCTCGATAACTTGTTTGAACTGATGGATTCAACAAGCCTGCAACATTCAGCTTTATTTCTGTTTAACAGCTCGATAACTAACGACCACAATGGTATATACGGTGTTAAAAATATTGGTTAGATGTGAAGATATATTATGAACGATGTCAGAAAATGAAATTGTTAAGGCGTTGATAGATATTCAGTGCGTTTCTATAAACAGGTTATTGTGACCGATCACTTGCTGTTGCCGCTAATCGGCACCTTTCCTGATACCGCTATTCTATCTCTTAGTACAGTCTGTGCAGTTGAGAACAGCAACGACAACGTTCAGTGGTTGTAAATATACTACTAGTGAGACGTGGTACTACTTTTTAATTTTTAAGAAAATTCTTTATTAGGCCTAAAAAAGTTAAAAATCTGTTTCTCAGGCCATCGCGCGTGGTCCTTTGTCGGAAGCATGCTCTCTATTTATAACCAATGCAAACTTTAAAAAATAATAATTAAATGGCTTATGTCTCATATTTTACCCAAGTTAATAAAACTGATAAATCTGTCGTTTGAGTACAACAAGGCTTTCGGTGCTTTAGCATTGCAAAGCCTTTTTGCACTCAAGAGACTAAATACACCACCACCCATGCTATTCTGTAGCTTATGAGGCTTAAAACATAAAACAAACCAAGAACATGAACTTTTGATGGCAAAAAAATAATTAAAATTAAAATAAAAACCTCCCACCCACATGCAATTTTGCAAAAAGGGCCTGAGAAACAGAAGATCTACTTTGCGGGGCCTTATTTACTTTTTTTGCCCTTCCCAACCCAACCGTGCTTACATTTTAAAAAATAATCTTTAATATATAGTTCTGAATGAAAAGCTCAAATTTAATTCTACATATCGTGCTTCAACGTATATAACATAAGATGTCATGTCGTTATAATTCAAACTAATGAGGTAAAACGACATGGACCTCTAATTTGTAAAAAATAATGAAGTCTCCTGAAGGGGAAACATACGCTCAGATCTTTGTCCCACTATAACTGCCTTACATAAATCTTTATGGTCGAATGTAACTTATGACAAGTAAGCTAATTTATTACACCGCTCATACAACACAGCCCATTCAACATATCATTAGTAGCTTATCTGTAAATATAATCTGAAGAAATAAATTCATGAATGACGCCCTGGGGCTTTCACGACGTGTGGGTGGTGACACAAATACATCATTAGTATAGTAATTGCAAAGCAATGGTTCATTGCTTCAGTCATGTACTCTCTACCCCCAGTTACCGTTTAGTGGGATTTCTTTTAACAATTCCAGTGCTATTACCGATCTGAGTGGGCCAATACCAGCAAACCTTCACAGTTGTAATCGACTCTCGTCGGGGCCAACTTCCGAAAAACTTTACAGTTTTCGGTTCAGTGGCTCGGACCCAGCACTGAACAGGTGGAATTGGCAAAGACGGTATAAAATTAAATTAAAACAGTTGCATCGCCGTAGATCTTCCATTAATTGTGATTCCTGTGTTTAAAAGCTGCGACCATAGTCCAATATACCATTCTAAAATAAGATTATGAAGGCTTTATAGCAGGGGCTCCTGATCGGCTCAGGCCTTTCTCGTTTACTCCCGGGGATTCCTCGATTAATGTTACAGAAGTTACTATAACATCGGCAGCGGGATAAGTCCGACCAATTCAGACCCGAAGGCGATCGGCCAGGGCAAGTGGGGTGACTCGCTCCCCTACAAACCCATCCGTCTAAAAATTGCTATCTGAGAAAAATTACATGAAAAAGTATCAGAAACATGAGCAAAGATTTAGTCAATTCAACCCGGAGGTCCGTTAGTTGAAACTTTGTCAATGTTTCTGTCGTTTTTCACAGAATTTGAAACTTCAGTCACTTTGTCACTGTGTTTGACTCGGGGATACCTTTTTTTAAGTGGAAAGGCATGCAGTAAGTGTTTCTATGTGTATTATAAAATTATTATAAATGTAGAATGAAAATTCCTTTCCTGTTGTGTTTTATTAGTGAATCACGCTCCCTGCATGCACACTCTAAAACCAGTTGGGTTAAAAAATCAACCCAAGTCAACTGGGTTGAGTGAATATGAACTCAACCGGGTTCATATTCACTCAAACCCGTAGATTTGGGTTGATTGTTAACCTAACTGATTTTAGAGTATACTATTGTGTGGTTACCAGATTATCAAAGCAATCTCATAATGAATAGAATTACATCAATTTCTTACAGTTAAACATTTAGAAAGTAGAAGAATATCTGAGAAGTTAAACAAATGAAGGGATTAACTGAACGGATTTATTGATGTATTTTGCCTATGATTGATAAAGATGAATGAGAGGGAATCTCTTTTTGTATATCTTGACAGCTCGATAATTGTATCGTCTATAGAATTCCCCTCTTGTCATGTTGGTATTCTAGATTTTTGCTAATATTAGCTCACGAAAGTTAAATGTGGGTATTTTTGTGGCAGAAATATAACATAACACAGAGATGTTCATAATTTGTAAAACAGCCAATTCTAGGTGAAAAGATTTAACTCCGCCAGCAAAATAATGCTGATTTTGTAAAATATTCTTGGTTTAAATGTCAAAGAAATTCAGTGGATTTTCACTTTTTTCCTTTGTCGCCGAGTATTTTCATGTGTGTCTGTGATGGTTCGGGAGCGAGAAAGGGGGAGAGAGAGAGAAGTGTATACTGATGGTCTTAACGAACGATATGTCGAGATTTCAACAGCTGACGTTAATAGGCAGTCCAAGTATAGGATGAGCCGACTGTAACTCAGAAATCCCGTCTGGATCTATGCAGAATTCATATAACCCTTGTCCTTGTGGAAATCCATGAACTCACCATGAATTCACGCTAAAACACTTCAAGTTCATTCTCGGCTATCAAGTCTGCGGTAACGTATGTCAATCGAAAGATTGTGTGTTGGGTGGGAAGTTGGATGTGTGTAGAGAACAACTATAAGTAGCTCGTTTTCGCGGAGGTTCATTCCCACTAGACCAATTCCCTTTAGACCAATTCCCACGAGGCCAATTCCCAAAAGACCAATTCCCAAAAGACCAACTGGTGTGTTCTACTTTAAAAATAATTCTATATCAATCATTTGATATATTTATAAATATTTATAAATGTATTCAATGTTATTGATATTCAAGACTGAAAATAAGCAGTCTGTCATTTGCAGAATGAGGTTCCCAGAGGGTGAATTTGCTGATGCTATCCCATACAGTTGGCCAGTTTATCCTCTGGGTACCTCTTTCTGTTTATGTTTGAGACCTTGATTCAGGTTGAGGTCCCCAGAGGGTGAATTTGGTGATGCTACCCTGCTGTTGTGCAGGGTAGCCTCAGCCAAATTCACCCTCTGGGGACCTCATTTTTCAGATGATAGTCTGCTCATTTTCTGGATTCAGATTTTTATAAATAAATGTTTTTCTAATTATCCTTAATCATCCCTTAATCAATAACAGTATGTAGTTGGTCTTAGGGGAATTGGTCTTTTGGGAATTGGCCTAAAGGGAATTGGTCTAAAGGGAATTGGTCTAGTGGGAAGACACCTTCGCGGTAGCAGGCACGGGTTCGAGATTTCATCTGGTGTATCCAACTTTCGGTGTAGCATGGATTGTCACTGAACCGCATTCGTGGGTGGTAAAATATTAACTCGGGTATTATTCTCCAATCTGCACACAGTGTTTCGTATTGTCATCGCTAAAGCGGTCTCACTCACGATCTGTTCGCGCTCTAATCACGACACATTTACACCAGTGGACAGCGATTTCTCAAACACAATTTTGCGAAATCATGATTGAGTTAAAAGAAACAAAGGAAAAGAACATTTGAGATGCAGTACTTTCGCATTTCTTCTTCGATGGGTGAGATTAGCAGAAAAGCGGAAAGAGAACTTTGATCAGATCGCGATACAATCGCGATCTGATCAAACATCTCTGTCCGTTTTTTTTTATAATACCATCACTGTGAACAAACATGAGTTAAATGACCATGAGTTGAACCAAAGATCCATTGGACTAAACAGTGCATGCACGTCTTATGACTTTTCACAGAACTTCAGATTATTTTGTTCGAGTGGAAAATGCCACACCTAGGATGAAAGCTTAATCGGTCCATCTCATTTCTTTGGTTGGCATGGCTATTTATGTATTTATTTATTTAGTGGTGTTTAAGGTCACATAGTTTTTCGCGATAGCTGACCGTAGCCACAACTTGGAGATAAAGTCAAGTCCAGTCAATCATTTGTACCCATGTTGCCCATTTAGAGAACTTCCACCCCACGCATGGGTGACTGGGTCCTATTTTACCAGTAAAACCGAGCTTGTTTACCACAATAAACATGCGCTGTTTCACTTCCCGGGTTTCATATTGGGTTTAGCATAGCTGATTTGCTAAGACCCATTTGAATATGTAAACACCACCCTGGTATTCCGAACGTAAATACTAAAGTCTTGGTCTACGAAAGAACCTTCGCTATAATAACTGGATCCCCATTACAAATATCTGAACGATGCCAATTTTCGGGTTGTAAGGGCACTAATTCCAAACACGTACCCAGTGGTGCTCTGACCCTTGAACGAAACGCCATCATCTGTGGATAAATAGTAAACATGAGATCGTAAGACAAAGTTTATTTGTGGTTTTCTTGATTTCGAATCATTTTTCACATTACATCTCGCCTCTTGACAAATTCCTCATTATAATACTATAGAACACATCTGTACTCAGTTTTACCCTGCACTTAAAAGTATTAAGCATAGAATCTATTACTAACAGATGTAAATGAAAAGGCTGAGGTGGAACATGGTAATGTATGTGTATTACAGACCGAAACGAAAGCTCAAGGTGTTGATGGAACTTTGGAAAAGCACGTGCTTCTTTATTGATACAAAATGGTCACTTTTGGAAATCAGAAAAAATGGACGGTGTTGAAAGAAATATGCTTAAGTTAACCCAAAATACTATACTGTTTCGCTTTCGCTAGAGAATTCAAGTTCCGTAAAGAAATTGCCCCCATGACTGGCCAGGGTGGGTTTTTATCTTTCCCAAACATTGGAACCATTTTATCTTAGAGAGAAGAGCACTGATGTGTGCCCTTTGAACATCATACGAAATGGGTGGGTGTCTTAATTATTTTATTTTTATTTATTTATTGGGGTTTGACGACATTTTCTGCAGTTTTCCGGGCGGAAGAAGCCAGAGAACCCGGGGAGAACCACCGAGCAGGGGCGAGGAACTCTCAGACTCCCCAACGTACCAAATTCACACAAGCAGGATTAGCATTGGTTGAAAACATGTGCATCGCGACGTGCAGTATGCTTTAGTACACAGCGCCACCGTGCCCCCACGTGGGCAATCGGGATTAAGACCTTCCCCGGGACACAATGCAGTTACCCGGGCCGGAATCGAACCGTGGACCTTTCGGTTTGAAGTCCAGTGCCGTGACCACTGAGCGACTGCGCTCCCGGGTTGGTATCCTGATCATCAAAACTTATCAAAGCTTATGGACTAGCTGTCATTTCTAGTCAAGTGTCGTCTGCCTGTTCAGGTAGACGACACTTGACTACAAACAACTACTGATATTAAACAGTCTTGCTGTACAATACCTGAGACAAGACGATTTTTCTTTCGGCTTTTAAGCCTCTGAACCCTGGCGGCCGTTTTTCCGGCCAGGAACATGATACGTCATAACGTCGTTATATGGGATGGCTGTTCAGTAAATGTGTGGGGTAGACCAATCAATATTTTCAACTTGCAGCCTGAGGGCTGCACGTTGAAAATGTTGATTGGTCTATCCAAAATAATGAATATGAACTCTTCTAATTGCTGTCATTGAACTGGAATGGAATATATCACTAGAGTTCAGAGGGTTAAGTATCGACGACTTCATCGCTGTCAAACTTGAGAAGGCTGTGCATGAAACAAACCACAATGTGAGAAAGCAATATATCATCCTTCTGATTATGATGTCAGGTGAGAGGTGGCAATCGCCCTCCTCAAAAAAACATGTCCGGGATAAGGACTCCGCCTTAGAAGAAAACTAGGTATGCCTAGGAGCAAGGCTGATTTTACTTACATTTCTTGTAAGATAAGATAAGATATTTATTGTCTCAGTATCAACAGAGATAGATGACAAGAACATTGATAACATGTAACAAATTACAGGAACAAATCAAATGGACGCATACGATTACAAACAGGTATTAACGACTTATTGACGGTTTAGATCAAGCAATGTGATACACTCTTGGATAGATATGTACATATAGTGTGTACGCACATACGCACACACGCAAGCCCTCAAACCCACATGCACTCGCGAACAAACGCACACGCGAACACAAACACACACACACACAAACGCGCGCGCGCCTTAAATGTATGATATTGCATTTGTTTAGTTTCTCTGAATAATGTGTTCCCTAAAACTCTATTGCTAGTTTCAAAAGATTCAGATTTTGAAATGAAAGTCTGAATGTTTTGCACAGGCAAAGCAGTTTTCTACTTCAACACAGCGCTGCTCTATTCATCATCTGCTTAACTGGTAGTGTGCTAAATTATTTTCGGTCATTAAAATTTGTTGACATGTCTTTGCCTTGTTAGAATTCATGGGAGAGTGTCCATAGGCATAAATTGCAACAAGGCAACTCCTCAAAGACTAAATAATTTTACGTAAATAGAGGATATGGAATGAGTGTTTTCTCATATAATATTTATGAAACGAGTCTAAGAATTTTTCGTTTTGGCGAGCCTCTGGCGAGCCCAAACGGAAAATTCTGACGAGTTTCATAAATATTATATGAGAAAAACACTCATTTCATATTCTATTTATCATATGACACACACACGCACAAATTAGCCACTTAGTTTGACTTTTTAACCCATCACCTAACTTGAGTTGCAGAGGAAAAAACATCCTCGTATAACTAAAAATTTTCATTTTTTTGCTTCCAAAACATAGGTTATGACCCCTCATTGGAACGAGCTCGTCGAGCTCGTTCCAATGAGGGGTCATAACCTATGTTTTGGAAGCAAAAAGTGAAAATATAAAACACAATGAATGGCGTTTTTCTTGTAGGTAAAAGATTAATACAATATAACCCACTCTAAATAGGACAGATAACGTAAATTCTCCCTACTGAAATTATGCAAATGTCACCCAGTTGTATTTTGTTTAGCCAATCAAATTGTCCAGTTTTGAAATTGACCAATCAAAGCTCCCAACTCTAATTATGCAAATTATAAAAATGTGGACCAGTTGTATTTTGTTCAGCCAATCAAATTGTCTAGTTTTGAAATTGACCAATGAAATTAACGGAAGGCTTTATTTATCACTGATTAATACGAAAACAGAATATCAAATGTTTTAAAGTGAACAAAACGGACGAGTCATATGATAAAAGATAATATGAAGTACACCCACTGAATATGAAGTCTTTAAGTTGGGTTACAGATTAAAGGGACTAAAGCCCAAATATGGGCTTCCAACACTCTAGCAGTTACGGAAGCGCAGAACTGAAAACACTTTAATGACTGGTGACCTCTTTCTAGAAATATATATAAAAACACGATAAAATATATAAATAGAGAGAGAGAGAGAGAGAGAGAGAGAGAGAGAGAGAGAGCTAGAAAGAGAGAGCTAATGCCAAGATGACCTCTTTACCACTATTATATTTTTCATCATGATACAACCACCTGAGAATCGAGAGTGAAGGGTCTCTCACGACTCTCGTGCAGTGGCCTAAAAGTTACACTTCTTTCTCTTTTGGGTTCCCGTCATTGCAATCTTACTGGAAATTAATATGGAGGAGGTTCACATACTTCTAACTCTTAAAATATGATCAAAGATTCCCTCGTATGATTTTTCTCTTCTATGACCATCAATGTTCCTGGCTCCATATTAAACAAATATTGATCCAAAAATGTACATTTTTCTCTATGTAGTGGTGCGCTAGCCCAAAACCAAACATATAGCTTTGCGGATTGTATCCAGATTCGAAATGTTTCCAACACCCCTGCCGCACCTTGAAACGAACTGTTTCATACATGACAATTTACATACAGACTGTAATATTCTGAAGTTATCGCAACCCACGTCTGTTATTATTTTTTCAACTTTGGCCTGTTTTCTTCGTTCACAGCTAATTTAGTCTCAGCATTTGGCTTGAGAATTATTCAGTTAATTTCTGTGTACTTTAAATGTAAACTTCCGCTTTATAATTTACAGAAATACTGTTTTGCTCGTCTTTGTAACTTGATGAGTGGACGACATTAGCTTCTGTTGAGAATTTGCTGTTCTGATACGAGATTCTACGATAAGATACAGAGTAATTCCCGTAATAAGCCCTTGACGGCAGTGCACCAGCTCAACCCGGTGAGATCACGACGGGGAAGCGGGAGTTATTTTAAGAACTCTCAGCATACTGGCTATGAAACTATATTAGCGCAGCTACATTAATAACGGCAAATCACGTTTGTGGAGAAAATGTTTCCACTCCAGGAGAAACGTCATCGTTGATATTATCAGCTCAGTCGGAGCATCATTGTTGTCGCAAGATTACAGGGGTTAAATTGATGTTCGAAATGATGGAGGAAAATTTATCAATGCCCTGTCCACTTGGGACTGTTAGGATTCCTGAAGGTGCCTGTGGCTTACAGCGCCAAAGGGTGATCAACGATAATTCACTGAAAAGATTATTTATTTACACGTACGAAGAAATAAAATATGAAACAAATTACTCACAAAATTATCCATAACAATACACTAATTACGCGGATAAAAGTTCGTTCTTTAGGGCCCTCGACGTCTCCCACAGCTAGCTGTATCCGCTGGATCAACCTCACATCACCTTCATTTTCTCACGGTTTGTGATACATACAAAGTGTCTATTCACTTCTCGTTGCTTCCTCCTCGCCGGGTTAACTTCACAGTCATTCGGGCTTTATACATATAATGTTCTGCTTGTGTGACTCTCTCAACGTTCTATCACAGTTCAATCACAATTCAATCGGCGTCTACCACAGTTCACCATCACTTTGCGCCTTGCCTGGCTCTCACGGGGTTAAGTTATTCATCGCCTTCAGATGTATACTTGACAAAGCTTACATAAAAATATTCTGCAAAGTGTTCTCAACATCACCAATTCTCGTACCGCCTAAAACTATTTTATCTCGCGAGCTATTCAAGCGCTTAATCAAGCTCTTAATACGGTTTCTAGACCTCAACGTTACAGCTGTTACTTCTTTGGCTACTATGCCACTACGGTTCGCAACCGTTAACAAACTATTATCGGTTCCTTACAGTCCTTACAGGGTTACGACAATACGCGGAATTTCAGTCTCGGTGCCTATGACCCTCGACGGCCAAGGCTAACCTCGGACCTTCTCTGAATGCCATCAGGCCAACTGCCCCTCAGAATTCTGCTTCACTCTTTATACAGTCGGAACGCAAAGTTTAAATATATTAATTCTGATTTAACGAGTGATTTGTAATTCGATATGGATAGAGCTATTAGTGCGTATTTTGTTTGAGTTACACTAGCTTGACATTTCGTGGACACTTTTATTATTATGAGCTCGTGTTCTGTGATGTCTGGCAACATATCTCGGAGCTATCCTGGCTTGGTAAGATATGCCCCTTTTGAAACAACTAAACATCTTAATGATTGTCTGAAACGGACAGAACACGATTAAACTGTTTACGTTCAAATTACCCGTGAACAATCGCTAATTCAAATCCACGATGGACAGGATGATAAATTGGTTTAGTGTAACCATAAAGAGAAAATCGCTGCCATGTTCCCCACGTGTACGTCTGCTTCGAAAACGCGAAACTATATTCTAGTTAATTGGAGGTTAAGTTGACCGCATTATTTCTAATTGACCATTATCCAGATAGCGTGACACAAGCAAATAAATATTATTCAATCGAAGGCTCCCATAGATTTCGTCACCAATCTTCGCCATATTACTGTGATTTGTGTATTTTCGACAACTCTTAGGACTTGTGTATACTTTAGTCCAAGTTAAATTACATACAAAAATAATTAAGTTGTAATCCCAACTCTTGGCCTCAAACAGCGTGACAACTGTAAAGACTGTTACAATTTACGCGACGCGAGCTATTCAATAAAGTTACAAAAGACTATTCTTTTCACTTTTGTACTGGTATTGAAGAGCGTGGGAGGGCCTCCCGTGGTGGGGTGGGAGTGGGGGTTGGGGTTGGGGGGGGGGGGGTCGCTGAGGCTTTTGACCGTGCACGTTTTGTCAAAAAGTTTAAGTATTTTTTTATAAACCGTATACTGGTACGGAACCTTTTACTGTAATATCAGTACGTGGCAATAACTGGTGGATGCAAGGAAAAATGTCCCGTAGTCCATTGAAACCATGAAGGTGGCAACTGCTAGCTGTATTATTTGTTTGGATCTGTTTTAAATATTATTTAAAGGGATCTGTTTGAAATGCTTGCTGGGAAAGTGGGAGCTCTTTGAATGTAAATTATGCAGAGATATCAAATTATTGACCTGTCGTATCACGACAGAGACGTCGACACAGGTGGGCACAGGGAACACGTACCATCAACTTTTCCCAGAAATAGTTGAGAGAGAGAGAGGGGGGATGGGGAGGGGGCTGGAAAAAGAATGGGAGAGAATTAAGGCCGGCATTACCTTTACCTACCCGTCATTTAAATCTAACTGTGAATTTGCAGGAAAGTAATGCAAAGACTCCTTACTCTAGGGATGTGACTACATTTAAAGTCAATGGCCTTCAAACTCGAGAAAAATGTACAATTTTGACTCCATGTTTCACAGATTTACCTATTGGGCCGAAATGGGGAAAAATTGTTAAGTATGGAGCTCAAAAAGATGTAGTTTGTTTGATGAAGAGTTCCAAACATAGCTTTGTGTATTGTAATCCTTCCATCCCACAAAGGGACATGGGCCACCGCTGGTATATATATTAGTTTGTGGCCGCCCTTGTATGGCTGCCTCAGTGTTCATGCGGTTTGAGCGGCGGCCAATAAGGTAATGAGGAGCAGCGAACACTGTTTTACTTAGAGTGAAGTCTGGTTGTAATGTACATGTGATTTATACTTTGTAGACAGTAAAATTGGTCGAACGATCAATCCGTTGGTCTGTTGCTCGCCTAAAACGAAATATGGTGACTAATGTTTCGTTAACCTACGTTACTAGACTTCCAGCTCAGACAAGTAGTGAGCACGGTCACAAGAATTACTAACCTCCCGTGGGAACCCCGGGGAGAGGAACTATGCTTGTTTACTGCGGTACACAAGTTCTGCTTCACTGGTAAAATAGGACCCGGCAACCAACGCATGAGTGGATGTCGTCTAATTGGGCAGTATTGGTATGAACTTAATACGCGTGCTGTGGTCCTGATGCAGCCATAGATGTTGAAAATGTCATTAACCCTTTACCCAACGCAGACGATTTCAAAATTTATTATTTTAAATATCATTTTTTAAATTTTTCAAACAATTTCAACAAAACCATATCATGTGACCCCTCTTTGGAACGAGCTCGGCGAGCTCGTTCCAAAGAGGGGTCACATGATATGGTTTTGTTGAAATTTTTCGGAAAATAATATTTTTTCAGCTGCTGAATTTGCATATTACGAGGGCGGATGCGGGAGATTCGTTGGGTAAAGGGTTAAACAGTTTAAACACTAATAAATAAATACAGGAATTGCCCCTGTGTGGTATTCATCTCCTTCAGAAATCTGTAATGACAATTAAACTAAGCGCCCTTTGAAATGCTGTGGTGTAATACACTGTTGGGGTTGGTGGCAGCTCTCCTGAGCACTTTTATTACAGTACAAGATATCGGTCTGAGGAGTGAAACTCGTGAACTATAAGCTGAAGTATTGCACGGTGTACTGATTAAACTAAGAGTTCTTTGAAATACTGTGGTGTAATACACTGTCGGGGAGGACTCTCTGAGCCCCAAGGAGAGGAACTCGTGAAATATAAACTGTATTATTGTGAGGTTCAAAGCTCGCCCTTCGCAGTGTTAATGGTATTATCAGTATTATTTTGCTGTTTCTCTTGCTAAAGATAAAACAATTCACTTAAAAAGGTTTCTCCAAAACCCAAGGTAACCCTCTTGAGGGTTGCCATGATTTCTAATTTGCGCAGGTATATTTTGTTTGCATTGAAGAGTTGTGAATGAGTTAAGGTCTTTTTTTTCTCTAGTCAGTGGGAGTTCTCGAATTGAACTCCAAATGATTAATTGATGCAGTTGAATTTGCATTTGGCAGATATTCATCAGGCATATTTTACAGCATAAAACAGTGAAGGAATTTTGAGCGATTTTCAAGGATCTGTTGAAATAGTTATATAGTTGTGAACAATTTGGGATGGTGTTTTATGACTCCGTCGAAACAATTTGTAAGGTTATAAAACTATAATTATTTTTAATGTTATTGTAATTTCATGGGTATTCGATTATATTTTGTTACTTTTGTATTGTGGGTGTTTTTATTGCACCAATAATAAAGGCCAATACAATAAACTGTTTAACCCTTTACCCAACGTAACGGCCAAAACCGGCCAGCGCTATTCTCAAAAATCGACAATTAATTTTCATGATTTTTTTTATTTTTTGTCTCCAAAACATAGGTTATGACCCTCAAAAATCGCCAATTAATTTTCATGATTATTTTATTTTTTGTCTCCAAAACATAGGTTATGACCCCTTATTGGAACGAGCTCGTTCCAATAAGGGGTCATAACCTATGTTTTGGAGACAAAAAATGAAAAAAAATAGTTATTCAAGAATTTGTTTTGCAAGTGTCGTCTGTTTTTCATGTTAGGTAAAGGGTTAAATGCGGAATATTACAAAAGTCAACAGACGCATTGTACATGGTAGGTCGAAACAATGAAACCAAAATAACTAATTTTCCTAGAAAGGCAATTTCGGTGCGATCGCCCACTCTGTATGTACGGGAACTTTAACAGATGAAGTCCAGCCAATGTACAAGCCATTATCTGCTCAGTTTGCTCATAAGCCAGCACAGCTTTAACTGAGTATAGGCCAACAAGTTGATTTTAAATTGCACTGTAAAAAACTGGTAAGGCATTAGCTTTTGCTACTTCAACCGTAAAATATTACGGTAAAACCGTATTATTTGGCCATATTGGCACTGTTGTTCTATCCAGCAACAACTAAAGTGCGCTGATTATAGAAGCGGACAGAGAATTTTGACGCCGATATTATCTTCCCGGTTTCCTGCTGGAATTTCATCTGTCGAAAAAAACCGTGAAAGCATTGCATCCCAAAATCATATATCCGTTTATCTTCTCTTTATTCAATCTTAATTTTCAAATATTGTGTGTATGAAATCTCACTCAACTGATTTAAAAATGTCGCCATCAGATTGCCATCTGATCGAGAAAGAGCAAAAGAGACTGATATTTGATTTAGCATCTTAAAACCAGTGGTGTGCGTGATGAATACAGTTTATCATGATAATGTGCATGTACTGAGATTTTCAGATTCGAGGTGGTGTTCAGACTGAGATCACAACGATCAGGCTTTACCGGCGAGTTGTGATCCCATTCTGGACGCCACCGAGAATCTGATGCAAATCACAGGACATGCACATTGTCATGATAATTCATTTACCTAACAATTCAGTCAGATAAACAAATCAAATCTTAAATTATTAATGCAGCTTTGAGACATAACCTTGGGAGAAAAAGTTTTTTTTAAAAAAAACATATTTTATGGAACAATATTGTTGTACACTTTAACAAACAATGAGTAACGCGGTCACCGCAAATTTTCAAACTTGCATTGTAAAATTATTCACTCCCAATGTCACTTCCTATGATGATACGCTTGAATTTACAAGTGTGCAATATTTAATTGTGCAGTTTCTATTCATTGTGGGAGTGGGGGTGTCATTTGCTGTTAATAGTTCTGTCGCTAATTGTAAGAAATTTTGTTTTGTTTTGTAAGCGATCATTGAAACGAACATAGAATGCATTCATGCGCCTGTTGTGATAGCCCGTTGCGTTCCCGGAAACGAATCGTCTTTTTGAGACGGAATCAGAATGAGTCGTCTATGTGATACGGAATCGGAACACTTTCTGTGATACGTACCGTTTCTCGTGGTTTTCAAGTCAAAATGCATATGATTGTTAGATAAAATGAAGTATCAATTAACCATTTTTCCTCTCAGTTTCCAAGTTTTAGCCCGAGTGTGAAGCAAGCACAAAAATTGTCTTCACTAAGAAATCAATGTGCAAAACGTAAGATCAATGGTTATTATTTTGGCGCAACAAATGGTTCTGTCAAAACATCGCCCCCTGAGTGGAAATGGGTACCATCTATAATGCTAAAGCATTACAGATAGCGCTTCGTTTCCTTGAAAAGGCAATTTTTAACCCTTACCCAACGTAACGGCCAAAACCGGCCAAAAACAAAAACATAGGTTATGACCCCTCTTTGGAACGAGCTCGTCGAGCTCGTTCCAAGGAGGGTCATAACCTATGTTTTGGAGACAAAAACTGAAATAAATTAAATTAGTTATTCAAGAATTTTGCTTGCAAGTGTCGTCTGCTTTTCATGTTAGGTGAAAGGTTAATGCAATGATCTTATGTTTTGCACATTGGTCTTGTGTGGTTTAATTCTTTGTCCTCTTTGCTTGGCAACATGGCTTGAATAAGAGGCCTCACATTCTGACAAAATTTAAACCTTAAAGCTCGTTTAGTATTATTTCATTGCATCGCACGCTTCACTCGCATCACAAATAGTTCGTGAAAGGCCTTTAGTTATCACTGAATTATCAGTACTTCATTTCGGATTCGCTCCATCACGCTCGCGCCCCACCCCGCATCGTTTTTGCAACTGGGTGCACTTTCTTGCGCATCTACAATATTAATAGTAGGATATATCTATTAAACATATACGTATTAACTTCTGAGTCACAAGCAATGCCTACCTTTGTTATCCCATATTATCACATTAACCCACCATGTTATCCCCGGACAAAATGATTTGGCCCTACATTGTCACAGGGTGTGCACATCCTTGAAAAGTCCTTGTATTTCAATCTTACTCCTTGAATTTTGAAAATTCAGAACATGTACTTGAAAAGTACTTGAGAATCCATCAGACTCCTTGAAAGTCCTTGAATTTTGCCCTATATCATTTTTTACCTTTGTAATAGTGGGCAATTGAAACATCTCTTTTGCACTTTTTTTTGTTGAAAAATGAAAGAAATGAACGTAAATAATGGATTTTGATGCCCGCGATGAGTCAAACACTTTTTTCAAAGTCGTTGGCTCGATTTTCTCAGCTCATCTATATTCGAGGTATATTTGAAAAGACACGGGAAGAGTATGGCTCGATATCTTACAAAACAACCAGAAACTTTGGAGCCGAGTCGTAACGTCCCATGTAGCTTGAGATTGGTAGTATCTGACGCAGCTTTGTCCAATTAGGATGGACACTCAAATGTCACAAGACGGCACCCCCATTAACTGGCATCGTGGTTGAGGTAGATCAATTTTTGGCGGTCAGAATATGTTTACATGTATTTGTTCTGTTACAATCTATTGGGGAGTGTCACTTGGCACTCTTCAATGGATGGCATCAAGGCAAGTTCATATGAACGAAATAGTTTTGCTTCAAAATAATAAAGCGTCCATCAACAGAATCTGAAGCAGTTTAGTCTCGGGATGAGTAGAATAGAATCCATATATGGTATTCTAGCGATCAAACTTTGGAAGTTCTAACATTTTTCCTACGAAAGATTAGTAAGCAAATTTACGTGCCCATTGAAGGTGACATCGCTCTGCTCTGCAGCTGACGACATGGGTCTCTCGAGTAATATAGAGGTGTCACAGATTCACCCCTCTCCTCATCCCACGGAGTTTAGAGGTACGGACAAGGGGCCGCCACACAAAAGCACTCAAAAGAAACAACATCAAAATAAAAGCAAAATGATAAAGGTGGACAAAAAACCCTTGAAGTATTTTTTACATCTTTTGAAAGAAAACATTTTTGACACTCGAATAACCTAAAACATACTTTCAGATTGTTTTTTATTATTGTCCTTTATTATTTTTATCCAATTATACATGATAAATGTCCAGCCAGATAAAAATAGCAGCAGCTCATGAATATAAAAATGAAAATGAATGGCATCGTTGCCAAACATATAGGCAAGAATACGTTAAACCTGCAATCATAAGACCGCCGATTGAAAACAATAATTGATATAATCCGCCCTCCATTTCCTGGAAGGCTTTATGCGTCCTGCTAATCGGTGGAAATCTTTACACAAAGCTGAATTGAACGAAACTGTGAGGCGCCATAGATCAATTATTAATTTCATTTGACAGTTATGAAGCTGCCGATTGAAAAGAATGATTGATCTATGTCTTCCACCATTTCAAAGATTAAAAAATAAACATGGAGCCACAAATGGAAAATATGCTGAATATGGAATAGAAAGACAGCTTTATACAGTGTATGTAAAAACGTCTTGGGAAAATATTCAAGGGGTTTTGCCCATCTTCTTCATTTTTCTTGAGCCATTTTGTCGGTGTGGGGTGTCGTGATGGTTTTTGTTTTAATTGAGAGTTTTTGGCCCTGGGGCTTTTATCACACATTCGGAATTTACGTCTCTGAGTGGTTGTTGCGAAAAACACAGTTTAACCCTTTAAACCTGGTGGTATCTTCCATGTCAGTTCAATGGCAGCAATTGGAAGAATCCATATCTATTATATGGGGGTAGACCAATTAATAGTTTCAACGTGCAGCCCCAGGGCTGCACGTTGAAACTATTAATTGGCCTATCCCTTACATTCACTCAGCAGTCATCCCACTTAATGAAATTGTGACGTATCATGCTCACGGGCCGGAAAAACGGCCTCTCGGCTTGAAAGGGTTAAAGTTACTTCGGCTTTTTCACTGGAACGAAATTGATGGACTCGCACTTTTGAAACAGCTGATAAATAAGTTTAAGTTTACCATTGATAGCAAAAACTATGTCAAGGAATTTATGCATTTTATATCGCTAAAGGTGTTGTGATCCACTCCTAGTAAGATCATCCCAACAACGGTTCGTAATAATGTTGATATAGTTAGCAGATATGTCCGTATCGGTACCCGAGATAATGCAGGTTCGAATGTAAAAGTATGCATTTGATATGATTAAGATTTTTGGAGGAAATTTGATAAGCTTTTCAGATCTTCCTGGTACATTCTCATAGAGTTCGATCTTTTCTGCATTAGTAATCAATCCGAAAGTTGGCTCCGAAGAAGAAAACAAAGTCAGAGAGGCGTTGTGTTTGGTCAACTAATTGGATTGCTGATGCTCTAATTAAAGCGAAAGCCAATCTGAGATCAACACACATCAGGTGTGTATCACATTAAATTGTGTTTATGAATCGGTTCAGAGAAAGGGCAAATCGACTCCACACACCTTTCTTGAATATCACCCAAGAACCAACAGTTGTTTTCTTCTCTCGTTGATATATGATACACATTTGCCTCTCTCAATTCTCATGCGTTGACTCAGATTTCGAGTGCAGGTGTAAGATGAGATGGGGAGGTTTTGTGAGGTCCGAAGCATTGGCTACAAATGCTGTAAGTGGACTCGACAGAAATTAGGCCAACACTATATCGTCCCATGGAACAAGGTGCCATCTGCAATGCTTTTGGTAATAATAATAATAACACCCATAATGCTTCACAATGGCCCGGAAACTGTGGAGCATATCTCCATGTGTTCAGTGGTCACACGGTCGGAGTATACAATAATATGTATAACGATACCAAAAAAATGTTGGGAAATGTGTCCATTGGACTCCGTGCGACTACTATGGACTTGAACATTTTGTATGAACATCAACCAAATTTGTATGAACATCAACCAAGAAAGTCACACCGAGCTGGGAAGTAACTTTAACTCTATACCAAGGTTGACTAGAGGTCGCACTTCCAACAAAATCTATTAATAATAAAAACTTTGATTTCTTACTAGAGATTTAGCATGCGATCCCTTATTGGAACGAGTTCTACAGGCCACTTCACGTGATATTTATTTATTTATTTATTTATTGGTGTTTTAACGTCACACATTTCTGCACAATGGCTAATCATGACCGCGACAGTTTTATGGGTGGAGGAAGCCGGAGTACCCGGAGAGAACCACCGAGCAACGGCGAGCAACTGTCAGCTCCCCAACATACTGACTCCCAACAAGCAGGGTTAGCATTGGTTGAAGAGAAGTGCACCATCGACGTGCAGTACGCCTTAGTACACAACGTCACCGTGCCCCCACGTGAGCAATGGGGGTGAAGTGTCTTGCTCAAGGACACAACGCGGTTGCCGCAGGTGGGATTCGAACCGAGGACCTCTCGGCTGGCAGCCTGCACCTCTACCAACTGAGCCACCGCGCCCCCACTTCAAATGATAGATCATAAGCTATGTTTTGGAGGTAAAACTTGAACAAAAAATAAATTCTAAAGGCTATTTTCGAAAATAGCGCTGGCCGGATGTGGCTGTTACGCTAGGTAAATGGTTAAACTGATTCACACCCATCGCACCATCTCTGTCAACAGTCCAGACATCGTAATCACCAAGGACCGAAACAAGGGAACCTGCATGTTTATCAATGCTACGGTCCCAATTGACTATGACACACAAACATGGCTGACACTTTTCGTAATTGGAAGAGATTTACATGAAAGTTAGTTCCCCTTAATTTCCCAAAGCTGTCGGTAAATTTAACACTAAGGGTATGAGAATTTCATATAAAATTGAAATTTCGAAATGTTAGCGAATTTGTGAGATCTATGTGTACATCAGTTCACAAATTTCCTGGTCGAGTGGTATAAAAGAAGCTGGCTTTTTAAAAATTTTCCCCAAGTAGATAGAACGTTATTATTCTTTATTGAAACCCATGTAATCGCTTGACTGGACTGGTTACGTGATATAATTCATGAGAGGTGAGGGACGTTGTACAAACACGAGTGCGAGTGTTTTACAATATAGTCCCTCGCCTCGAATGAATTATTTCACTTAACCAGTCCAGTCAAGCGATTACTCTGTTTATTACTTTTCATTATTAACGATAATTATATTATTTAACCCTTTCCCTAACGTAACGGCTAAAAACGGCCAGCGCCGTTCTCAGAACTCGTCAATTAATTTTCATTATTTTTTCATTTTGTGTCTCTAAAATATAGGTTATGACCCCTCATTGGAACGCGCTCATCGAGCTCGTTGCAATGAGGGGTCATAACCCATGTTTTTTAAGACAAACAATGAAAATAATAGTTATTCAAGAATTTTTTTTCAAGTGTCGTCTGCTTTTCATGTTAGGTAAAGGGTTAAAAAAGCAAAAAAAAACCAAACAATGAAGTCCCCATTACACCCACGGCAAAGTGTCTTTGTTTGCGCGCATGGATACATGCCACAATTGTTGATTGCATAATTCACTTGTAAAGTTATCGTTTATAATCAAACTCGGAAATGCCAGTAAATCACACTTTGGAAAGTAATAAAATTAAGAAACCGGCGTTTTCACCATCTTTTGATGTTCTGTAACTTTTTTTCTGTTCATTATATCAACAGCGTGCGCTTAGCGACATATAATACTGACACTGTCCTGTCCATGTCTAGGATGGGAGATTTGCTAATTTTTTCATGGGATGCATAATAACATGCTAATTTCCGTAAAACCACATTCCCTAAACAAAGAGCCAAAGCGGACATTTACTTACAGTGTTGGTAAGTGTGATATTGATGAATATTCTCAATGACGCATCATTTGTGAAGTGATTGCTTCTAATTAGGTTTGGATAAAAAAGCCAAGTTTCCTTTTATAACCTTTAATAAACGAAAACAACAGGCAGATCCCAGACCCGTCGTCTGTGGTCACTTATTAAAAGTAACAAGCGGAAACTTGGCTTTATTTTCTACTTATGCCATTGTTTTTTTCTCAATAATACTTGCTTCTTAATTGGACATTCCTTGCTCGTCCAATAATTTGCAGTCAGATAAGTTTATCAACAGTCGATATAAGCCAAGGATGAAAATGGAAACTAAGAAGGCGTGGAAGTATACAGATCTGCTACTATATAAGCGAGTAGAAGATGGAACAATGCACAGGCAAAGTCTCATCCAATGGGCCTCTGGATTCCACTCTGTGGTAATTTACAAAAACCCGTGCATGTGCCGTTCTCACAGGATTTGAGGGCTTTATTTAGGCGTCAGAAGCCTCCACCTAACAACGAAAAGGTCATATCCGGCCATTGCAATTACCATTCCATTTTTTTCAATTATTACAGCAAAAACATATTTTACAACCCGTCATTGGAACGAGCTCAATGAGGCAAAAAATAAATGTATTAGCTATATTCGAGAACTATTTTTGCAAATATCGAATTCTGGTCGTGTTAGGTATTGGGTTCAGTTTTAGTGATAATCCATTTTCACACATTGCACGTGGCTTAAAAATTCATCTAACAAAACGCCCAAAATCCATCAACAATATATTTATAACGCCCACGATTTCTGTCAGGTTTGACTTCTGCAACCATGCACAATGTTTTGAAAGCAAAATTCATTTATGGGATAATGTAGATATGGTGACTGGTGGTTTATGAACATCGTGTTACATGCAGTACGACCGAGGTGAATGGATCGACACAAAAACACTCTCGGAACTGGGTTTCTACCCCTTTCAATAACTCAAATTCTGTTTGAGAACATGCGAGACACAGATTACTGACCTCCAGATTCAACATCCGGCTCCCTATCACCTGAAAAGTATATATGTGTGTTTTATTTTTTCACCGATTTCGTGTTGTCGTCTTGAAGGACCTTCCACTATATGGGTGAATTGTAGTAACACACTCCATTCACCGTATAAAAGGACAGTCTCTGATAGAGATAATATAGTAAAGATTGGACGGAAGATCGTTCCATTTGCCTCTCAGACACCTCAAAAGAAACACGTCGATTTACTTCTCGTCTGCGTATATTACTACACTCTAAAATCAGTCGAGTTCAAAATCAACCCAAATCACCTGGGTTGAGTGAATATGAACCCAATTGGGTTCATATTCACTCAACCCAGTTGATTAGGATTAATGTTTAACCGAACTGATTTCAGAGTGTATACTCGACAAAATGGGTTATTCCAGTATGTCATTAGGATTTATTTGTTATACACATTTTGATCCCAGAATCACATTTATGGTGATAGGGTCTTACTTTTAAATAGGTATTGGGCCTTAGTTTCTCTTGACTTTTGAGGAGAAATGTGCGATGTAACACAGTATTGAAAGGGCACTCAAAGCCCTTTTCAGGAATGTTTTACATCGAACCATATGAGCATCCCAATGCAAGAAAGTGATGAAATGTACTGTTGTTGTCAAAGCATCTCATCCTAGACTTTGTACAACACTGGTGAATGTATTACGATGATTTTGCATTTCTCTTGCTTATTAAACGTGAAAAGGTGTTACCCGATTACAAGGTGCATTATTTTCCAAGTCGCTTTAATTTCTATTTTTAACATGCCTATTGGGGATCTTGTGTGCCGATAGCCTTGCGTCACATCCCAAATTTATATCGTCAAAAAATCAACTTTCGATAAAGTTATCCCCTTTATTTATTTACTGGGGTTTTAACGACACTTTCCATAGCCAGGATCACCCCGTGTCGGATAATTGTACGGGTGGAGGAAGCCGGAGTACACGGAGAGAACCACCGAACAACGGCGAGCAACTACCAGACTCCCCAACGAACTAACTCCACACAAGAGGGGTTAGCATTGGTTGAAGACAAGTGCACTATCGACGTGCAGTACTCCTTAGTACACAGCGCCACAATGCCCCCACGTGGGTAATCGGGATGAAGTGCCTTGCTAAAGGACACAACTCATTTACCCCTGGCGGGGATCGAAGCGTGGGCCTTTCGATTTGAAGTCCAATTTCGCACCGAGCCACCGCGCCCCCAGTTATCTCTAATAAAATTATTAGATGAGCAAGGAAGTTTTATTATTTTTATTTATTTATTTATTGGTGTTTAGGGTCACTTATTTCTGCACAATGGTTATTCGTGGCCGTGAAGGTCTAATTAAGAACCAAGCAATTGTTGTTGAAGCAGCTATGCCATTATTAGAAAATCAAGAAAACTCTCCTTGCGTTACTTCAAATACACGAAAACGGCGGAGAGTTCTTTGATCTGGCTGTTATTTTCGTTTAAGTAGACGCAACTAGTTCACAGATAATTCGTCATTAAGAATATCCATCAGTATCCCTCTATCAACACTCAGCGTCCACTTTTACTTAGAGCTGAAACGGTTAAGAGGTTTTATTGGTCGATTAACCTTGGTTAACCGATTAATCAGTTGTCTGAATAGATATCTGAATAATTGCCATACCGTTGATGATTTACAGCATGAACCCTTTACTCAATGTAACAAACAAAACTGACTAGGCCTATATGCAAAAATCTCCATTCAAATTTATTATGTTTTCAATTTTTGTCTCAAAAACATAGCTTATCACCCGCAATGAGGGGTCATAATCTATGTTTTGGAGACAAAAATTGAAAAATTTGAGTAATTCATGAATTTGAAATTACCTTTTCTAGCCGCTGATACAGTATGATGGTCATGCAAGTAAATAAGTGTGTCAGCAAGTAACATGCGTGCTTTAGTTTGTCTCATATAATTGATGTAAGTCAGTGTGACAATGTTTGCCTGTTTTGGAGCAAGTTTGTTCCTTTTTTAACCCATATAATGCAGTAGTTCAAAAGTAACGGCTAATCGATCAATTACTTTTTGGATCGATCAGGATGTTGATCACTGATTAGTCGATTAATCGGTTAACCGTTTCAGCTCTACTTTGCTCTTTGCTTAGCGAATGTGTTTTTACAGTAATTTGCAAGTTTTTTATTCTTCACACGAGAAAAACGCAAATTTCACCTCCAAGGCTTTTGTATTAACAGGAACATAAGTGTCTGTATTATAGTCACGATGCGCTCACTGTTGATATAATAAAGAGAAAAAAGATATAAAACATCCAAAAATGTTGAAAACTCCGTTTTCTTACTTTTAAATGGGTTTCAACAGAGAATAATATTCAAACCTTCAAACTAATTGGGGAAAATGTTAAAAGCCAGCTTCCGTATTTCTGTACTACTCTACAGGAAAATACAGGAAGTTTGTGAAACGATGAACACATTAAAGATACAAATTCGCTAACATTTCGAAATTTCAATCTTTATATGAAATTCCCATACCCTCAGATTAGAGCTGAAATGGTTAACCGATTCATCGATTAATCAATGATCAACATCTTGACTGATCCAAAAAGTAATTGATCGATTAACCGTTACTTTTGAACTACTGTATTATATGGGTTAACAAACTTGCTCCAAAACAGGCAAACATTGTCACACTGACTCACATCAATGATATGAGACAGAGTAAAGCATGCAAGTTACATGCTGACATACGTGTTTACTTGCATGATCATCATACTGTATCATTGGCTGGAAATGGTCATTCTTAACCCTTTACCCATTGCGGGTAGCAGACGATTCTTGCAAAATAAATTCATGAATTACTAAAAATTTTCAAATTTTTGTCTCAAAAACATAGCTTATGACCCCTCATTGGAACGAGCTCAACGAGCTCGTTCCAATGAGGGGTCATAAGCTATGTTTTTGAGACAAAAATTGAAAACAATAAATTTGAATGGAGATTTTTGCATATAGGCCTAGTGGGTTTCGTTTGTTACGTTGGGTAAAGGGTTCATGCTGTAAATCATCAACGGTATGGCAATTATTCAGATATCTATTTAGACAAGTGATTAATCGGTTAACCAAGGTTAATTCACGTGCTAAATCGATCAAGAAAGACCTTTGCCGTATCAGCTCTACCTCAGATACCCTCAATGTTAAATTTACTGACAGCGTTCGGAGATTAGGGGGAGCTAACCTTCCCGTAAATTTTTTCCAACGACGAAAATTATCAGCCATGGTACAAACTACAAAGACCTTCAACAACGATACTTATATTATACTGATTCCAAATGTGTCTAACCTTGAGGTTGTAAACCAAATAGTATATTCTACAATAAACTTAGAATTCGCAGATTTAAGAGATATATTTTATCGAAATAACCGTGTCTCATTCCTAATGATGTTACCTTCCTGTCAGATTAAGGAACACACATGCTGTGCTTTCTGAATGAATGCCAATGTTTCCTTCAGAAATCAGAGAGATATGAGGTAGATCGGCTCTTAGCATACCCCATGTTGAGTGATGTAATTGGCTTTATATCGTTATCGCACGGCAATATTGGCTTGAGATTCAACAATAAAAGTTTTCTTTCTTCTTTTCTCAGTTCAATGCAAAACATAGCCATTCTCATAACCCCGCATCGTAAGAATCAAAGGTATCGCTCACGGATCTTCTCGCCTGCGTGCCTGCGGTAGTAATGTCTTTGCCAGTGGAATTTTTATTCCGTATTTAAAGACGTTTCATGTTTATTGGAGTATATTATTGTGTTTGGAGATCAAGAATAGTGTTTGCCATTCCATTGGTGATGCTTCACAATGTAGGCGCGTAGGTTGGATTCAATAAGAGTGGGTGTCCTGGCCAGTTTTGGGGAGCCAAATATGGTATTTGGAAGGCCGTCGTGGGGGGGGGGGGGGGGCTTCCCTAGACCTTTACTAGGACCCACCGACCGTTACCCCTCCCCCACCTCTAGTCATGGGTCATGGCCGGGGTGGTTCTACTTAGGACTAGTACCCCCCCCCCCCCCCCCCACACACACACACCCCAAGAGAATTTGACAAAATTCAATTCTCTAAGAGCGAATCTGAGGCATTTATAGTGTGTGTATCCCTATTCTGGAGACCATTTTAGGGCTCTTTTTGTTATGTGAAAGTTGCATTCAGTCAATGTTTTTTTGGGGGAGGGGGGGCGGGGGGTTTCAGGGAGCAAGCCTCCCCCCCACTTTACCCTCGCTGTCCACACGCGATGTACAAGCGTACTTCTGTGCTCATTAAATAGGCAATTCACTTTTTGACGTGATCTTAACAACACCAATGGTTTTCCTGATGCAAAAGCAGTTTTCGAACAAGAACACAATGTGTCTTGTTTGTTGACGTGCGAGACCCACATTTATACACAGGCATGTACACATGCGAATACCCTACGACACGGTGAACACTCTTTTACATGTTCACCCACCCATGCTGGTTCGAGAACACCTCTAAATATTCAACCAGGTTTCCAAAAGAGTACACACACCAGCCTGTGTGTGCACAGCGGGGTATACATTGAATATTACCTGATTTCAATGGAATTTGGGCAAATGCATTGTCGCAGGTCGCCAGTGTTATGAAGTGACTGATGTGCGAACTGAAATCAAATACCTTCACGGCGTTCAACAACAGCATATCGTTCCAATGGGGGTCACGTGATATAGTTTTATTGATTCTTTTTTTGAAAAATTGAAAAACATGTAATTAGAACAATAAATTTTCATATCGTGTGCGTATCGTAAAGGGTTACTTTATTACTCGGTTTATGCGTAAAGCAAAATCTGGCAGTTCGTGAGTTGACATATAGAATATACCGACGAGTGGTGAACATTTGGTACACCAAGCTACTTGGGGTATATTTTATTTATACCATAATCGTCTGGTTATTAAGAGCCGCTATTATTTTTTCTCGATTTTACTGAGCAGCAGTCGTACATACGTGCGAATTTGTTTTTGTTTACATGAGCATCGGTTGGTGGTACTTCCGCTGTCAATTTTATCACCGAAACGAAATAGAAAAAGAAACAAGGCCTTTTTCATTTTAATAACATAATAACATACTGTTTCGAGTTACGGATGCTTTATTAATATGAGACAATGCATGTTTGTTAATTTTTAGTGTTTTATGGGGTAAACTCATTTAAATACGTAATAAATAATTGCCACATTCATTTCACTCTTCGGGTGGCGACGTGCGATAAATTTAGACAAGTTCACATTCAGGTCGACGTCACCAAAGGTCAACGTGGATGTAGTTCCACTGTAGGTTTAAATTTTAACTATTGAAATCCCATTGCTGTAGTGTTCACCACTGTGGTGTATAAAGCTAAAATTTATGTCATATGCTTTTTCAGAAGAATAGGCAATCATGGTATAAAACACAATAAACACGGAACAGGACAGGAGGATCAGCAATAATTATTGGGCTGTAGGAATAAATTATTACTCAACTTTCCCACAAATGAAATACAAACTCACCCATTTCGCTGCACATAGTAGCGCATAAGACGATTCCATCCAGCACATCGGGATTAAAAAGGTCAGCACTCTGGATCCACACGCTCTCGGCACTTTATAGTATTTATTTCGGAGATAGTAACTGCAACACTGCATTTACACATGGCTGCTATCAAGGCGTGCAACCGGAATTAAAAAATTAGGAGCGGCCTCACCTGTTTTTTATTATTTTTTTTTTTCTTTTGGATGGAGGGGTTCGGCATGATATGCGGAAGGCTATTGTGGAGGTTCTCACCCGAGAAACTTTTGGAAACAAAATTCAGTGTTCTAAGAGCGAATCTGGGGCAAATGTGGCGTTTATAGATCTAAATTGGATACAAAATTTGGGTTTCTATGTTATGTGTGAAACTTGCATTAGATCAATGTTTTAAAGGGTGCGGCGAACTTTTTTTCTTGGGGCTGGGGTGGTGGGTTCTGTTCGAATTATTTAGTACCTACCCATTTTAACCCTTTAAATCACATGAAATTCAGATGACAAATGCAAACAAAATTCTTGAATAACTGGGTTTTTTTCATTTTTTTGTATCGAAAACATAGCTTATGACCCCTCAGTGGAATTCCAATGAAGTCGTAAGCTATGTTTGTGACACAAAAAATGAAAACAAGATGAAAATTGAATATGATTTTTTTGTGAATAGCACTGTCCGGTTTGTCGTTACGTTGGATAAATGGTTAGCTATTGGTTGTCCGAAAGTTTGCTGACCGACTATCGAATTTGCTTTTACGTCCAAACTAATACTTACCGATTGAAAGGGTTACAGCTGGTATTTTGAACCCGAATCATGTTCCGAGTATGAACAAAATTTCTGCAAGGATGGTGGGCGGATGGATACGTGGGAAAATATCCGGACTCCTAGTGTGCCATGCTGGTATATTTAGTTAAGCAGTTAGATATTATGTTGATGAAAATACCAATAATAATCAAGAAACAATTAACACAGATTTCTGTAAGGATTCTGTTGACTGTGTAAGGCATCATTCCATTCAAGCCAACATATCTTTCATTGGTCAGATTCTGGGTTGTTTTTTTGCGCAATTTTTGTCAATATTGCTTTTAGATTAGTTTTTTACTCCAAGAACTGAAATTGTACGAGTAAGACCATATTCATACTGAATTATTGCAGAGCTGAAACGGTTAACCCATTAATCGATTAATCAATGATCAACATCTTGATCGATCCAAAAAGTAATTGATCGATTAACCGTCACTTTTGAACTACTGTATAATATGGGTTAACAAAGGAACAAACTTGCTCCAAAACAGGCAAACATTGTCACACTGACTCTCATCAATTATATGAGACAGAGTAAAGCATGTAAGTCACTTGCTGACATACTTGTTTACGTGCATGATCATCATACTGTATCAGTGGCTGGAAATGGTCAACGATCTCGTTCCAATGAGGGGTCATACGCTATGTTTTTGAGACAAAAATTGAAAACATAATAAATTTGAATGGAGATTTTTGCATATAGGCCTAGTCGGGTTTGTTTGTTACGTTGGGTAAAGGGTCCATGCTGTAAATCATCAACGGTATGGAAATTATTCAGATATCTATTTATATATAAACAAGTGATTAATCGATTAACCAAGGTTAAACAACGTGATTAATCGATCAAGAAAACCCCTTAACCGTTTCAGCTCTAAATTACTGAGGACGTTGTCGTGATAAGACATAGTGTGGAAGATTCATGATATACTTGGCATCCAAACAGTGCTCATGCGAAGAACGCTATCTGAGGCCTGGAACCAGCGTATGCCTCGATGCCTCAAACGTTTCGTAGACTTTGTCGTAAGAAAGTTATGTTGCGACTTTGAGTATTAAAAGGTAGCCGATAGTGTTTGGGTAGAGCTGCCAGCTCCCCAACATCGTAACTCCACTCTGCAACACAGGCAGGGTTAGATTGGTTGAAGACATGCGCACCATCGACGTGCAGTATGCCTTAGAACACTGCGTCATAGCGCCCCCATGTGGACCATCGGGGTTAAGTGTCTTGCCCAAGGACACAACGTGGGAGTCCAAAGCGATCGCTCAGACGGTCACCCTTCCAAGGACTAACCGGGATCGATGTTGCTTAACTTCGGTGATCTGACGAGAACCGCTTACCGCAAGCTTGCCATAAAAAGCCAAGTTTATTTTTGTTACTTTTAATAAATGAAAAAATAGACAGCTCCGGGAGCTATCTGATGTTTTCGTTTATTAAAAGTAACAAAAGGAAACTTTGCTTTATTTTCTACTGATATCATAGGACATAGGTATTTTCTCAACAATTACTTGCTTCGGAATTGGACCTTCCTCGCGCGTCTAATGACTTTAAGGGAGATAACTTTATCGAAAGTCGATTTTCATGACGATATTTGTCAGAGATGGAATCTCTGACTACTGTTCCAAAAGTGTCGCGACAGACTGCGATCGGATGGCGAAAGAGACCACTTTTTGCGATCGCATGGTTGTATAAAATGAAACTTCGCTCAGAAAAAATCAACAATGTCAAGATTCAACACATATCAGCATTTTGTCAATAATTCGTTCTAGTTTCCTTCGGACCTAGCATTTTCTCGTCAAAGGGTGGAAATGTAACCCGGCACAATCACAGAGTCTGCAGCGTTTGAAGGCATGTGCTTCATCGACGTGCAGTATACCTTAGTCAACATCGCTACCGGGGTCGGGATTAAGTATCTAGTACAAAGACACTGCACAGATGGCGCAGGGATGGATCGAACCGTCGATCTTTCCCAGCAGTGTACTCCAGGAAAATAGTGTCTATATGGCATACACATGTGAACAGAAACGGCGTGCTGCTTCTATCTTAAAAGAACTTCCTCCAAAATATATGGATACAACTAACGTGTGATTTCGTTCGGTGAGATCGCGCGTTAGTTGTTGATATTTATGTATGCGGAAATTCCGATCAGACGTAAAATACATGACCGGTGTTGCAAAAACAGAGAAGGCGGAAAGGTAACACAACCTCCCAAGTTTGCGCAGGAGAATGGTCTTACTGCGAGCTGGCATTGAGGCGCAACACAGATAGTATGAGGTATGTGGTCGTGGTGCTCCGAACACTGTATTTTAATCTGAAAATTTATATAAGTGGTTTAACCCTTTACCCAACGCAGACGATACCAAAATTTATTATTTTAAATATAATTTTTTTAAATTTTTCAAAAAATTTCAACAAAACCATATCATGTGACCCCTCGTTGGAACGAGCTCGACGAGCTCGTTCCAACGAGGGGTCACATGATATGGTTTTGTTGAAATTTTTTGAAAAATAATATTTTTTCAACTGCTCAATTTGGATATTACGCGGGCGGATGCGGGCGATTCGTTGGGTAAAGGGTTAACCATCCGGCTACCCTAGTGCTTCTCACCCATCATAATCAAAGACATATCATACATCTGAAGAAAATTCTTTTTTCTCTATTCGAGGATGGCATGTCTGACTTTAAAAGAAACTGCTCAGTGGCGCACCCTTCAAGTGGCGCCCAGGGTACGTGCCATACATAACTTAGGTACGCCACCGAGTCCTTTCCGTTTAAAGTCCAATGCAACAACAAATGAGCCATCGTGCTTCCGCAATTCAGGAGATATAATTCCCGATACCCAGTAACACAGACGCAACCAGTGAAAAAAAATTGAATCCGATTCGAGGTTCGACACGTTGTGAAATGTTATTGTCTGATTCGATTCAAGCAAAAGATCGCGATTCGCCGGGTCCAAGTCCGAAACCTATTCATTATCAAACCAAACAATGTATTGAATCAAACAAGCATATTAAAATATGTGGAATCAATCTTGAGGTGAAACGGATCAATTCATATTTGTTTATATCACATGAAACGTCGTTAAATTCGACGTAACAACCCATGTCTTATTTCCTGATTATCAACTAGTGTCTAATCGGCGCGTGGTCCCATAGCAGCAGCATTGCATTCTTGTGGGCAGTTCACGTGACGTCAATTACGACAATAGGTGCAAGTAAAGCGCATTCATGACGTCATGGTGTGAAGCGTCTGAGCCAACGAACTGATTGTCGGTTGTTTTGGGAGAATTTAGCGACAATGAATTAAATAAAAAGTGTAAAAAACATTCGAAAATTCATGTGATATACAGAATCTTTAACTCGTGATGTTTGGATATAAGATTTTTTGAAACTCGTTTGATGAATTCGATTCACAACTCGCCAAAAGGCTCGTTGTGAATCAAATTCATCAAACTCGTTTCAAAAAATCTTATATCCAAACATCACTCGTTTGAGATCCTCTATATTTTTTTATTTATTTTTTATTTTTTTATTTTTTTTTTATTTATATATTGGGGCTGAACGATACTTTCGACATCCAGGGTGACTTCGTGTCGGGCAGTTTTACGTTTGGAGGGGGCCGGAGTATCCGGGCAGAACCACCAAGCAGCGACGAGCAACTGTCAGACTCCCCAACACACCAACTCCACACAAACAGGGTTAGCATTGGTTGAAGACTGTCGACGTGCAGTGTGGTCAGTTCATGTATACCCTCGTAACATATGTCAATAAACAGTTGTCCGAGACAGTGGTATTAGCACGTTAGCTGATCGAATTTCCTCAAAATACGAAGTTTATATGCTTGTGAGCGATTTATTTGTGTTATTGTAACATTAGCCTACTGAATATCAAAGCGCTGTTGAAAATTATATATGGTAATTTTAAGTAGCTATTTTATTTACAGCTCGGTTTACGATAAGAAAGAGATTCACTTTATTCTCTCTATTTATCAAGCCATAAGTGGGAAGTTCAAATATGTTATAACATTTCTTCAATTTGTTTTATAGTAACACGGTATGTACGGGATGAACTTTTTTGTGTGGCATATGACCGGACGTGTATCACGTTCTTTTGTATTCATTTGTTCGCAAATCTAACAACAGATGGCACCTCTCACAACATGGGCAGAAAGACCAAACATCACAAATGGACTGAATATTATTCCGCTATGGACATCGTGATGATGACCGATTGGGGGCGGAGGGGGGGGGGGGTGTAACCCTGATTTGTCCAGATTGTGATCACTCAAATCACGAGTGATGAAATATTTCAGCTGCATCATCCAGGAATACCTTCATGTGAGGCATGCCTTGATGATGTCGTTGGGATATTAGTCGATTTGGATAATGGTTAGATAACTCTTGTAAATTTATTTGTGGATGAATATGTGTAGTAATCACAACTTTTTATTCAATTTGCACGCCCCGTACTCCAAATTAGACATACTGGAACACCATCAGCCCTAATCGAGAGCCACAAACCTCCATTTCTACGACCGGCTGTATGTGTGGTATTTGGTCTCTTTAAAGGTGCATGTTTGCTAGCAAGAGCAAATGGTTACTTGACTAACAAACAGACAAAATATGATCCTGCTGGAAATCGTATCGATGTGTGTTACACCCCACTACACCCCATCCCTTCTTTGTGCCCCTTAATTTGAAGCATACGAAAACATTCTTTACAACGAACAATTGTCATTGCCAGAGCATAAATGTATATAAATAACTGTTGGTAGGGGTTCAAGAAACTTATGTGGGATTTACCAGAGTTAATGAATGTGCATGAATTGTGCAAATCTGTGTATAAAAATATGAAAAACAACAACAAACTGGAAACAAATTTAATAGCAATATGACATGATAAACTTACGGTACTTTGGAATTGAGTGCTGCTCTGCAGTGACATCATTAAATCAGTTTTGTCACCAAAAACCGCGGTAAATGCTGAAGAGTATCGAATTTTGGTTGATCACAGTTGCAAAAATTATTTCTTGTATAATAAAAAAAATTTCATTTTGTCCTTCGAAACGTAGCTCTTTCATTGTTCCGAGCTCGTTTCAATAAGGGGGCATATGCTAATAATAACATGTGAATAACAAAATGAGAATGGATAATTTTGTGAATAGTGCTGGTCACATTATATCGTTATGTTAGATAAATGGTTTACTTGTGCAGTGTATACATCTGGTTCTAACCTGCTGGAGCCAATACTATAAAACTTTTACAATTGTATTTTCTAGAAATGTATTTTTTACCTATTAATATAATTGACTAAAATGAATCATTAGCATTTTTAAAGATATGGCAATTTGCCAACTGGCAAATTGCCAGATCTTTGAAAATGCTAATGGTTCATTTTAACCCGTTCAAACTCTTGACTAGAAAATACAATTCTAGAAAGTACAATTGTAAAAGTTTTATAATATTGGCCCCCTGCATCCCCGTACTTTTACTCTTGAGAACTAAGAAGTGTCGCACGTAACGACCAGTTAGTCCTATTTAGGATTATGTCTGCATCAACGTCGACCGTTTTTTAACACGAAGTAACCAGTAGAGCAGATTTCTTCCATCACGCCTACAGTGTATTACAGAATATTTTAAAGGTCTGTCTTTGGAACAGAGATAGTCGACTCTACGTACCAGTAGACTGTATTTATATATTTTGTTATCGAAAATATACCCTCTGTCTCCTCGTGTGAGTAAACTCGCCGATCCAGTTCCAATTAGGATAATGTCCGCATCAACGTCGACCGTTTTTTTAATCTCAAAGTAACCAGTTGAGTTGATTTCTTTCCTCACACCTAGAGTGTATTGCAGAATGTTTAAAGGTCTGTCTTCGGAATAAAGACAGCCGACTCCACTTATCATTAAACTGTGGTTATATTTTTTGTTATCGAAAATATACCGTCTTTCCCTCCTGTGAGTAAACGCGCCGATCCAGTTCCAGTAAGGTATTATATTCTGGGGTTTGAGACAAAATTTAAAGGTTATGCTGTGATGAACGGTTGTACTATATTCCCCAGATTATGGGAAGGTTACATTATTTGTGTGCATAAAGTCTATTCTGTACAAGATTTCGATTCTTAGCAACCTCCATACAGTACTGAATTGTAATTTCTAGCCGATGAGAAATAATTTTCGAAAAAGAGCAAGAAACAATTGCAAAATTCCTGCTCTTGGAATATTCGGTCACACCCGGTCGCCTATGAGCGTCCGATGCTGCACAATTCAAGCTACTACACCCAGACTGTGTCTGTAAAAACCCAAGCTGGCATGTACACTTTTCATCAAACAAAGGGACTTAACTCTTTGGTGCAACCCCACAGCATAATACTTTTCCACTGGAGATTTGAGTCCAACATGTGCAAGGGGCATAACTCTTGGTTGAAATTATCTGGCATCGCAATTAGTATTCGGCGCATGACGAAGAAGGTGCACGCAAATGCCACTACAATCTATCAATTACTGGTGAAGTTGTGCAAAACCGGTTTAACATGTAAGTTTTTCAACAAAGGGGTATAATTCTTGAGTGAAACCCTCGGGCCTCGTAATAATTTTTCACTGTAAGTATTTGGCGCATCGTACCTCGAGAGCTACAGGACGGAGCGTTGTTGCACTCAACGGGCGATATGGTGGTGACGAAACACAACGTTAACTACTGCTGAAGTTATTGCAAGTCTATGATTTCGAACTGTCAAAGACACAGGCGAATCGCCAGCATCCGCCCGCGTAATATGCAAATTCAGCAGTTGAAAAAATTTTATTTTTCGAAAAATGTCAACAAAATCATATCATGTGAGCCCTCTTTGGAACATTCCAACGAGGGGTCACATGATATGGTTTTGTTGAAATTTTTGGAAAAAAAAATTTAAAAAATGCTATATAAAATAATAAATTTTGATATCGTCTGCGTTGGGTAAAGGGTTAAACCAGAATACCACCCAATCTCTTTGAGGGTGGTGCATTATTATACATTAATTCCTGTACAGTAAGGATAAGGCACATTTTCTCCGCTACCAAACCACTAAACATTAAGGGACTAACACGTTGTTTTCCAGACTGTGACAGCCGTTAAAGATACCCCACAAACAATATCTTATACCCCCATGTTTGTTCATTGGACCCTTCGACATGTCTGTTGCCTTGTTCCTTCGAAAGTATTGAGCCTTCGAACTGATGTGTCGCATCTGATAGTTCAAGGTAGGAGTTGGAGGGAGACGACATTCTCGGGATAGAACCCTCCAGTAGTTGCAGGTGTTTGAATTAACACGAGTTACTGTCACTCCGTAATGGTGTAATCCAGTTTCGTGATGATTGCAATTATATGAGCTAGTAATACTACAGGCAATAAAGAGGGCTTGGTTTTATCTTGGGCAATTAAACCAAACATAATGGCCAGTATGTGCTGAAAATTTTAACGCGTGAAACAAACACTTATCGTGCAGATTTTATCAAGAGTATTTTCCGTTTCATTTGTAACATTTCAAGTTTGTACATTTTCATATCTAACACAGTCTAGTTCGTTCAATCAATTAAGTCGACAATTGTGTTTCTAACCTTTCACGTTTGTTTGAAGCTGCGAATTGGAAGCTTGTTTGACATTGTTGATTTTGTGATAATGACCATAATAACTTGAGATTATGATGGATGAAAATAAATTATTTACAAAAAATAACAAAACAGTTTAAAAGTGTATCATCATCACACAACCTTCACCTTCAGAAGTAAAATAATACATTAGGACATAATCTAAACTAACACAAAAGGAGCTTTCGTACTCAGCATAATAGGTCAACAATATTACACGCACGAATAGCCTATGTAAAACTAGACTTTACGATTCTGGAGAATCATGGCTTTTCCAGATGGGATTCCATGATTTTTCGTGACCTCAGAGTGTCTGGTGAATTGTTTTTAACTGTCTCACTGAAATTCCTTTATTGATGTTATGAGAAAGATGGGTATAGTAGTCTCAAATGACTCAGTTTGATAAAAAAAATGTTTAGGTAAAAACCATCATTAATGGTGGAGAGGGTTAATATCAATAATGTCATCCGACAAGTTAATGACCGACAAAAAGAGTTATGTTTGTTTGACACATACCCACTGAGTGCTGTGGCTATTTGAAAATGGTCCATTTTATCTCAAATGTATCCAAAATATTGATGTCTGACAGCGTGTAGAGGGTTAACAAGTGCTAACAGGAATATGTTTCCATGCAACTTGTAATGTCATACAAAGACCTGCGAGTAGCCAATTTTTCTTGAAAACCTACAAGATATTTTTAGAGAAATCCACAAAAATGGGAATTTTAAGCTTTTAAGGGGTATCTCTCTTTACCCTGCCCAAAATGGGTTGAGACTTCCGACTTTTGAATACACTTACTACTTACAAAAATGTTTCCGTATAAATTTTACGCTCGATAAAGGAAAGCACTTTTTTTTGGAGCGTACCTATTGGGTGCTGTTGGTGTCCAAAAATGTCCATTTTATAACAGTTTTGACTTTTACCAGCCCATGGAGGGTTAACAAATGCTCACCGGAGTATTTTGTCCATACAACTCCTATTCTCATACCAAGACCTGCGCGTGGCCATTTTTTCTTGAAAATCTACTCGACTCGTTTAGAGAAATCCACAGAAAACATGAATGTTTTAGCTTTTGAGGGGTATTGTAGTTTAACCAGCCCAAAACGGGTTAACGCTTGATTTTTTGAATACCCTTATTACTTACAAAAATGGTGAATCCCACGTCCAATAAATGAAGTTATGTTTATCTCTCGTGTATCGTTTGGGTGCTTTAGGGGCCCGAAAACAGCCCATTTTCATCAAAATTTCGATGTTTGACAGGCTGTGGAGGGTTAAGATATGCATTGCCTAATATCTCTTGTATATGAGTGGTCGTGTCACAGAAAGGTCTATTAATGTTGAATGTTTTAAAAAAAATCTGCAAGACGCGGTTCGAGAAAGTGCTTATAAACCCTAATTTTGTTTGACAGTTTTTTTTCCAATTCTGGCGAAATAAGGGTTAAATCGAAAATTCCGCTTTTGGTACATTTTTAGATGTTGTGTCCCTCTATGAGTGTGCAACATTTTGTGAAAATCGGTTCTAAATGGCTTCTGAACCGTACGGACAAAATGTGTGGGGAAAAAAAAACAACCCAAAAATAATAATCCGTAGAAAAACAATAGTCTTTTCCAGAGGGAAAAGCCTAACAAGACGAATGGCCTCACCAGACCCGTTACTATCTTCATATATTGGGGTGTCGGAGAGGGTGGGTGTCCAATATTAGCCCGATCATGACAAAAAATGTTTTCGACGGTTCTTATGTATACATACCGATGTTTCTCGGCGAGATTTTCAGGCAAGGCGTTTATAATTGCTGTAGAGAGCCACGACAGTCGGTAATGACGTGATAAAAGACGTGGCAAACTGCCACGGCTTTTATCACACCATTGCCGATTGGCGTGGCCTATTTCTAGGGCTGGTCGGACTAGTGTATCACGAAACTTGATACTTTTCATGTGACAAGTTTATACCCATGCAGAGGTCTTTGAACATATCTGTTATCGAACAGTTTTACTCTTCGCTACTGTCGGTGGACAAGACAAAGGGTTAAGTAGATTGATATCCCCCATACCCTTCCAGAATTATGTCCGTAGATACCATACTAGTTTTATAGCCAGGATGGAGTTTCAAAACCAAAACCTGAATCCACATTATAATTTACAGGGACCACCTGGTAATTTTGAAAGCAGGGGGATTGACTCTCCAGCTCAAATGTGCGTATGTCTGAGTAGGAGGTTGTCGTGGGTATGCTTCAGCAGGATTTTTTTGTAATATTTGCACACATAGATGAAAGTTTAAATCGTGTTACCACTCCCACTACAACGATTCCGGATTCCATTTCTCTAATCTCTTTATTTCTTGAAAAGTGAAGATAACAAAAAGAAAAGAATTAAGACAAGACAGGAAAGCTCGAAAATCCTAATTCTTTAATTTCTGTGCGAGTTGAATGTTTATGTCTACTATGTTCTACTCCATTGCTCATAGAGTTGCAGCCGTAACACACAATATTTTTTAACATTCCACGCACACGGTACTACAAGTGGACGATTTCACTTAAAGTATTTGGGGAGGCAAAGCAAGGGGTACATCTACACGTGGGTAAACGCACATGAACGTTACACAAGACACTCTAAAATTGGTTGTGCTAAAAATCTGTCTCCCCGCGGGAACCCCGGGAAGTGAAGCAGTGCCTGTTCACTGCGGTAAACAGGCTCTGTTTTACTCAAAAAATAGGACCCAGTCACCAATGCTTGGGAGGTGCAAACCCTCTCTAAAATGGGCAACATGGCTTATTAACGCTCACCCCTGGTCTTGAGTGATACTCATGTTGTGGTCATGATTAGCCATTGTGCAAAAATATGTGACCTTAAACACCAATAAATAAATAAATCAATAAAAATCAGCCCAAATCAAGTGGGTTGACTGAATATGAACCCAATTAGGTTCATATTCAGTCAACCCACTTGATTTGGGCTGATTTTTATTGATTTATTGATTTATTTATTTATTGGTGTTTAAGGTCACATATTTTTGCACAATGGCTAATCATTCATATTCACTCAACCCAATTGTTTTGGGTTCATTTTCAACTCAACTGATTTTGGAGTGTAGTTTATACACAAATGGAACTACTAACGTGACATTTTTCTTTATTTTCACCAGATACTGTCATGCACTGACTTTATCGTGACAGATTAATACCAATTTTATTGTATGATTTATAAAAAAAACTGCTGACACTTTTTAAAACAACATTCTGGGGCAAAGCACCATCAGACAAGCAACTGGGACTATTTACAACGGAAGGATTTTCTTACATCAAGTATCGCTTTTGTTCATTGCTTCAGCCACTCCCTAGGAATATTATATTTTTTGCGGAATAAATGCCCATCCTGCTTGGCATAAAACGCATTCGTTCAGTTATCAAAGAACTGTGGCTTAATAGGTAGGGGTGCAGGCTGCACGCCGAGAGGTCCTCGGTTCGAATCCCACCTGCGGCAACCGCGTTGTGTCCTTGGGCAAGACACTTCATCCCCATTGCCCGTGTGGGGGCACGATGACGCCGTGTACTAAGGCGTACTGTACGTCGATGGTACGCATGTCTTCAACCAATCTAACCCTGCATGTGCTGCAGTGCGGAGTTACGATGTTGGGGAGCTGGCAGCTGCTCGTCGTTGCTCGGTGGTTCTCTCCGGGTACTCCGACTTCCTCCACCCGTAAAACTGTCACGGTCATGATTAGCCATTGTGCATAACTATGTGACCTTAAAACCTCAATAAATCATAAATTATCAAAGAACTCCGTGGGACTTTCGTGATAAAATACATGGACATTCTTACACGTTCTTACTTGTGGGTTTTTTCCCATGTTAAACCCTAACCCCACAAGGTCAAGAAATTAACCCCACAGTGCAAAAAATAACCCCACAAGTGGCCACTGTACTAACCCAACCCCACAACTACCACTGACCCTAAATTGTAAACCCCACAATGTACCTCTGCTAAGCTTTGGATTACGAACGGACGGACGGACGGACGGACGGACGGACGGACGGACGGACGGACGGACGGACGGACAGACGGACGGACGGACGGACGGACGGACGGACGGACGGACGGACGGACGGACGGACGGGTGGGCGGACGGATTCTTAAAAATGGGAGTTGTGGACTTAAGTTTTTGCGGAAAAATTGATCATTTTAGTTCGTTCGGACAACGGTTAAAACCTCGTTTTTTTTTTTTAATTTCGGGGGGTATAGACATGGTTACATCCCCCAACGTAATACTTGATAGAAACTAACGCTAACCCCAACCCTTAACTGACCATAGCCCTTAATATCAACCCCGAAAAATCTCAATTTGCCTAATAAGTCTCATATCTTAGTAATTAAGCTCATAATATATCAAATAAGCTCATAATATTTCGAGAGTGGGGTTTTACTACACAGAACGGTTGCTCCTATGTTTCTATATTTTTTTCAAGAGTTGGACAAAAAGGAAATTGTAAAATACATCTAATTCTGCAAGCGATCTTACCCAGCCGACTAAATATAAAAAATACATGAATGTACAAGGACGAAGAAATAAAGAATGTGTAATATATCTTAAACAAATCCAGTCTCAAGGTGGGCGAAGGATCAGTTTTCGAAAAACACCTGAGTTGCGGGGATCTTGCCATGTCTTCCTGATAATAATGTATTTATAATATCAAACATATGTCGACTTATTGGTAATTACTGTGTTTTTGAGAGAGCGAATTACAATTACATATTTTCAACACGAACAGATAGAAAAAATGGTATACATTACACGTTTGTCGCTCTGCTAATCAAACTATCCAAGGTGCTCTTTAATTGCTTCGAATTTGTTTGATTTATATTTCAATCTGACTTTAAGGTACTTAGGGTATTTTTCTGTTGAGAAAAAAATAGGAACATAAATATTATTTAGGTTAGAATTAAACTAATTTAGAGGTGTATTCTGTCAGAAGAAGCGATTTATGTAGGATTCTGATAGGCGCGAATGATCTCTAGATGCTGAGAAATAACCCGGTATTTCTGAAATGAATCTAATCTGTACACCTACAGTTACTGTTGAAACGAACTGCCTGGCACGAGGCGGTTGTACCAAAACTTAAACTTCTTTTTAACCCTTTGAACCCTAGCGGCCGCTTTTCCGGCCAGGAACTCATACGCCATAACGTCATTAAAGAGGATGGCTGTTCAGGAAATGTGAGGGGTGGACCAATCAGTATTTTCAACGTGCAGCCCCGAGGCTGCACGTTGAAAATATTGATTCGACTACCCCAAATAATGAACATGGACTCTTCTAATTGCTGCCATTGAACTGGCATGGAAGATACCACCAGAGTGCAAAGGGTTAACTGCAGTGTCAGGCCCGTAATTATCTTCCGATATTGTGTGGGTTGGGGGAGGTGCGTCAGTCTTTTATTTAGACTGGCCTAATTTGGGAGCCTCGCCGACTTGCCAAGTCAGTTGCTGTTTAGCCTAAGTGAAGAAAATGTTTGTAATATTGACCATCCGAAGTACGTTTTTGGCTTCTTGGAACTTTACTTGTGCCCGGAATATCTGCTAACCATTTACCCAACGGAGACGTTATCAAAATTTATTATCTTAAACATTAGTTTTCCAAATTTTTAAACCACATCGTGTGACCCTTCATTGGAACGAGCTCGTCGAGCTCGTTCCAATAAGGGGTCGCATGATATAGTTTTGTTGATATTGTTTGAAACATTTTACGTTTTCAACTGCTGAATTTGAATATTACGCGGGAGGATGCGGCCGATTCGTTGGGTAAAGGGTTATTCATAAGGGGAATAATTTTATCTCTGATCACCTTATTGCAATAAAACAGGTGTTCCTACGCGCTGTCTCTGTTTAAACTCGAGGTTATACTATAAATAGTTGGCAGCTGTTGCTAGGCATGGCTTGACTCCATCTATGGGACCAACCACAAAGACACAGGAAGTAGCATGTCAGTTTGTGGCAAAAATATATGATGCCTTTAAGGGTTGAATTACTTCTGACGAGAGTGAACAAAAAGCATAAAAACAGACCAAACTATCTATTATGCCCTCTAATTTTGAAACATTTCTGTAATTTGGGGACATGGGTTACCACTGTGAGTATTGGGGAATTCAGAGGCATAGATATATGTGTACAGGGGGGGGGGGGGGGTGGCATGTTTGCGCGGCCCTGACATGAAATTGTCCGATGGTTCTTATGAACGTACACTAAATGCTTCTCAGCGAGCTATTCAAACTAGGCGCATACAATCACCGACACTATCCCCCCAAAATCCGAAATGTGTGCCACGTCTTTTAACACGGCATTGTCGATTGTCACGTCTTTTACCATGACATTGTCGATTGTCAAGTCTTTTACCATGACATTATCGATTGCCATGTCTTTTACCACGGCATTGTCGATTGTCATGTCTTTTACCACGACATTGTCGATTGTCACGTTTTTTACCACGTCATTATCGATTGTAATGTCTTTTACCACGACATTGTCGATTGTCACGTCTTTTACCACGACATTGTCGATTGTCATGTCTTTTACCATGACATTGTCGATTGCCATGATTTTTACTACGGCATTGTCGATTGTAACGTCTTTTACCACGACATTGTCAATTGTCACGTCTTTTACCATGACATTATCGATTATCATGTCTTTTACCACGGCATTGTTGATTGTCACGTCTTTTACCACGGCATTGTCGATTGTCATGTCTTTAACCATAACATTGTCGATTGCCATGTCTTTTACTACGGCATTGTCGATTGTCATGCATTTTACCACGGCATGTCGATTGCCATGTCTTTTGCTACGGCATTGTAGATTGTCATGCATTTTACCACGGCATTGTCGATTGTCATGTCTTTTACCACGACATTGTCGATTGTTATGTCTTTTACCACGGCATTATCGATTGTCATGTCTTTTACCATGATATTGTCGATTGTCATGTCTTTTACCACTGCACTGTCGATTATCATGTCTTTTACCACAGTATTATCGATTGTCATGTCTTTTACCACGGCATTGTCGATTGTCATATATTTTACTACAGTATTATCGACTGTCGTCATGTCTTTTACCACGGCATTATCGATTGTCAGGTCTTTTACAACGGAATTATCGATTGTCATGTCTTTTACCATGAGAGTGTCGATTGTCATGTCCTTTACCACGGCATTGTCGATTGTCAGGTCTTTTACCACGGAATAGTCGATTGCCATGTCTTTTACCACAGAATTATCGATTGTCATGTCTTTTACCACATCATTGTCGATTGTCATGTATTTTACCACGGAATTGTCGATTGCCATGTCTTTTACCATGACATTGTCGATTGTCAGGACTTTTACCATGACACTGTCGATTGTCATGTCTTTTACCATGACATTGTCGATTGTCATGTCTTTTACCATGACATTGTCGATTGTCAAGTCTTTTACCACGTCATTGTCGATTGTCATGTCATTTACCACGGAATTGTCGATTGTCATGTCTTTTACCCCAGCATTATCGATTGTCATGTCTTTTACCACGGCATTATCGATTGTCATGTCTTTTACCATGACCTTGTCGATTGTCATGTCTTTTACCCCAGGATTATCGATTGTCATGTCTTTTACCACGGCATTATCGATTGTCATGTCTTTTACCACGGCATTGTCCATTGTCATGTCTTTTACCATGACCTTGTCGATTGTCATGTCTTTTACCCCAGGATTATCGATTGTCATGTCTTTTACCACGGCATTATCGATTGTCATGTCTTTTACCACGGCATTGTCCATTGTCATGTCTTTTACCATGACCTTGTCGGTTGTCATGTCTTTTATCACAGCATTGTCGATTGTCATGTCTTTTACCACGACATTGTCGATTGTCATGTCTTTTATCACAGCATTGTCGATTGTCATGTCTTTTACCACGACATTGTCGATTGTCATGTCTTTTACCACGACATTGTCGATTGTCATGTCTTTTACCACAGCATTGTCGATTGTCATGTCTTTTATCACGGCATTGTCGATTGGTATGTCTTTTACCATGACATTGTCGATTGTCATGTCTTTTACCACGGCATTGTCGAATGTCATGTCTTTTACCACAGCATTATCGATTGTCATGTCTTTTACCATGACATTGTCGATTGTCATGTCTTTTACCATGACATTGTCGATTGTCATGTCTTTTACCACAGCATTATCGATTGTCATGTCTTTTACCACGCCATTGTCGATTGTCATGTCTTTTACCACGACATTGTCGATTGTCAGGTCTTTTACCACGACAATGTCGATTGTCATGTCTTTTAACATGACATTGTCGATTGTCAGGTCTTTTACCACGGCATTGTCGATTGTCTTGTCTTTTACCATGACATTGTCGATTGTCATGTCTTTTACCACGGCATTATCGATTGTCATGTCTTTTACCACGACATTGTCGATTGTCAGGTCTTTTGCATGACATTGTCGATTATCAGGTCTTTTACCATGACATTGTCGATTGTCATGTCTTTTACCACGACATTGTCGATTGTCATGTCTTTTACCACGACATTGTCGATTGTCAGATCTTTTGCATGACATTGTCGATTATCAGGTCTTTTACCATGACATTGTCGATTGTCATGTCTTTTACCGTGACATTGGCGATTGTCAAGTCGTTTACCATGACATTTTCGATTGTCGCGTCTTTTGCCAGACATTGCCGACTGTACGGGCTAATTTCCGAGGCTTATCCGACTCATGTGTCACCAAATCCGAGTCATGTATCACCAATCCATCTGTGACAGTCTTATGGTCATGCGAAGGTCTTTGGCTATTTATCGGGTAATTCCGGTAACAGCACACCGCCTAACTGTAGGCAACGATACAAGGAATCAGCCAGCGCTAAAAAATCGGCCAGCGCTATTCTCAAAAATCGCCAATTAATTTTCATTAATTTTTCATTTTTTGACTCAAAAACATAGATTATGACCCCTCGTTGAACGAGCTCGTTCCAACGAGGGGTCATAACCTATGTTTTTGAGACAAAAAATGAAAAATAAGTAGTTGTTCAAGAATTTTTTTTGAAAATGTCGGCTGCTTTCCATGTTAGGTAAAGGGTTAACAACCTCATTTTACAGGCTCCAATTTCATTCTCTGTTCCGGCGGGGACATGTCTTCGAATTAAAAGGAAGTAATCATGGAGTCAAGTTTAGGGGTTTAGGTAAGGTTTAGAATTTGATGGCAAGGATTGTGAAACAAATAACTTCTTGAGAAGAACAAGGCGTCATCTACAATGCTGAAACATTGCAAATGGCTCCTTGTTCCTCTCAGTGGTCAAACTTATGCTGTCAACTCTGCTTGCGTCAGGCTGTTTTTCACAGAGAAACAAAAATATTCTGTTCACCAACAGATGTGCCTTTTTTATTTTGGTTAACAAAGTTTAAGCCAACAAAGCAGACTATTCTACGTAACAATAATTTTTGGTGCTACAGCACAGTCGCCGTGGATTGGTCATAATCGACGCGTGGGTAGTGATGTCAACGCATGCGTTTACCAGATTTATTTGAAATCAGCGGCAGCAAACTTTTAATTAATTAAGCACCGGGTTGCACCCAATTGTTTTATGATTATTCCTATAATTAGTGTTTGGAATCTAATATTTTTGCGTCCATGGAAATATTGTTTACCGGTGGAAAGTGACCAGTCCATTGGCTGAAGACAAGTGCACCGTCGACGTGCAGTACCCCTTAGTACACAACACCACCGTGCCCTCACGTCGGCAATTGGGATTACGTGCCTTGCCCAAGGACACAACGCGGTTGCCGCAGGTGGAATTCGAATCGAAGACCTCTCGGCTTGCAGCCTGCATCTCTACCAGCTAAGCCACCGGGCTCCATTTTCATCAAATTAAGTCATGGCTGATGTAATTTCATGACACATTCAAGAAAACTTTATGAGAAATTAAAAAAATACTTAACGGGTTAAGGGTTAAGACAAAAAGTCAACTCATGGTTGGGCAAGCCTGAAAAAAATTAGATGGCCTCTCATGGTACAATAGTTTAACTTTTCTGAACCAAAAATAAAATAGTACGGCTGTCTTACATATCGCACTACACGCCAATGCAACCTTATTATCTCTCCTCTTTTCTCAAAATCTACAGGTTTTCGTGCACACAACTATCCCCAACAGTACCCTTTCTTTTGTGTCAGTAAATAATTTGGTAACAGATTAGGTGTCCACCAGTGGTGGCGCTGAGGGGTTGGTGGTTCAGCCCCCCCCCCCCCCCCCCATCGGAGAGGTCCCCCCCCCCCCCCCCCCCCGTCGGATATTTTTAGTCAGTCCTTCGGAGAGTCTCGTAAACCCGACTTCACGAGAAATTTCCGACAATCGAATGTAGATATCTCGTCTTGTCTGTCTCGAACCCGTGCAGCACTGGAACTTTGATAGAGAATAGTGAGTCTCACGAAATTCCTTAATGTCGTTCGTCAAACTGGCTTTATAGATGAAATATTTCCCGACCTTATTATAATATGGTATATACAATCCTTCCCTGCCTCTGTTAGGCTATTTACTATGCCATCTGAAATACTCTGGACATTTGCATCCCTAGGTATACATTCAAGACTTGGTTTTAGTTTTTCCCGAAACTGCTTCCAGTCGGCTCCTTGTTTTAGTCCCCAAACTTCCTTGAAGGTATTTCTGTCTCTATTCGTCTTTTTGCCCATAATCTTAACTGTTATCAGGTTGTGATCACTACCCAAGTCATTTTTTCCCTCGTCATCTATTTCTACATCTATAACCTCCCTCCATACGCTAATGTCAGTGAGTATATAATCAATTATTGTTTTCTTATCGTTCCTCTCCCAGGTCCATTTACCCTTACATTTCGCATCCCTGTTCAAGATCTTTAAACCAAGCTCTTTTGATAGGTCCAACATCTTCCTCCCATTCGTGTTAATTTTCCTATCACCTCCCTGTATGCCCTCCTCCTTATCCCCGATGTGCCCATTGAAGTCCCCCATTAGGACAATACTGAACCCTCTGCTTTCAAGCTCTGTGATATTCGATCTAAGAGTTGTATATATTGAATCATTCCACTCGGGCTTACTTCCCTCCACTGCTAAGTATACAACACCAACGGCAACACTCCTGCTTCCTAACTTGATTTTTGCCCAGACTATTTCGTTGGATACTGGAATCTGAGTCCTTGCTTCTGTGAGATCTGTAATCAATGAGGGCTGTAATTCCTCTTTAGCGTAGATGCCAACACCCCCACCCCGTTTCTGACCCTCAGTTCGCCCAGCTCCTATCCACACGCAACCCTTCATCTGATCAGCCCGCTCATCCCGTCGTATCCACGTCTCACTTAGACCCATTATATCGAAGTCTCCTTCGTCCATCAGTGTTGATATTTCGCTTACTTTCTTGTGCAGACCCTGGATGTTGCAGTATCCAAACTTAATGAATCTTTGTTTCTTTGTCATCACTGGCACATTATTATAACCCTGGTGTGTCCCTGTGTTGTGCATGTTTGTTGTTCTTCCTATGTTCCCAGCATTTGTGCCCCTCTGGGTTATCGGCTGTGGTCCCCTACCCCCCTTTTCTCCAAAAAAGGCCCAGCCACCTGTAAAATTTTTTGGCCCAACAGGTCTGTACCCATCCTACTTAAATGCAATCCGTCTCGCCCATACAACTCTCCTTGTCCCCAGAATGAGTCCCAGTGGTCAATGAAATGTATTCCCAAGTCTTTGCAGTGCTCTTCCAGCTCCTCGTTTAGTGCCATAATCCGCGAGTTCCTCTCATTCCCACCACCCATAACGGGGAGCACCCCTGAAACGATGATCCGAGCATTCCTGCTAAGTAGCTTACTAATTAGGTCCTTGTATGTGTCCACCAAACGAACTGATTTCCTCTCCCTGATGTTATTGGACCCCACATGTAATACCACTACCGGATCAGGCCCCGACCCAGCTACAATACCGTCCACTCTATCCCTCAGGTCCTCCACTTTAGCCCCTGGAAAGCACAGAACTGTTCTATTTTTACTGTCCGGACCACAGACAACCTTGTCGATCCCCCGAACTATGCTACTTCCCGCAACCACCAACTTACTTTTGTCCCTCGCCCTATTTATCTCCTCTAGTCTCCTATTGTTTACAGCGTCCTCTTCCTCTCCAACAGCCCCACTCGGAATCAATATCGGTATCGGTATCTTTGACCTAGGATTACTCCTATCCTTGTCCCTCCGTCTCTTTCCAGGCCCTGAACTACCTGGACTACTCCCCTGGTCTTCTACCGAATCCCTCCTCCTTTTTCCTGGCCTAGACCCCAACCTACTATCTGTTGCAAGTACCTCCATCTCCTCCTCTAACTCTTCCGAATCGAGCACATCAAATCTGTTTCTGGTGCTGCACTCCCCACTGCCTTTGGACTTTACACCCCTATCTACCTGCTTCTCTGGCCCCCCTTTCCTACCACTTTTGATAGTCCACGCCAAACGCTTTACAGCATTGCTCCGGCCTGGGCCCCCCTCATCTGTTCTACGTATTTTTCTAGCAGCCCCCACCTCATCACCTACCTCATTCACATCAAAGGTTCTACCCCCATGTTTCCTCTTGGAACCACCGACAACCACCCATCCTTCTCGGAAAGCTACTTTCACAGGCGTAACTCCAGACAGCCCCGCCCTACCAAGTTTTCCCTTCAGCTCAGCAATCTCCCCCTCAAACTTAACAATTGTCTCAAGTAGGCGGAGGATTTCCTGACAGTTTGCACATAAACTAAGTGACCCTTTAACTTTAATAAATAAATTCAGCAGCAGACAAAATACTATATTTCCAAAAATGTCAACAAAACCATATCATGTGACCCCTCTTTGGAACGAGCTCTTCGAGCTCGTTCCAATGAGGGGTCACATGATATGATTTTGTTGACATTTTTGGAAAAAAATTAAAAAATGGTATTAAAAATAATAAATTTTGATATCGTCTGCGTTGGGTAAAAGGTTAAATATTGTTCATGAATAATCTTTTCTTCCGATCAGCGTCCTCATTTCAATATGCTTGTCTGATTTGTAATACCGATATAAGGTCTTGGTAGTCTGCTATTCATTCCACGCACGATAGGAGGTGAAGCTTGGTTGTTATTTCAGACTAATGGGTTCCATAATCATTAACCAAAACATTACACTCTGACATAATGTCTTCCTTGGACCAGAATCATAAAAAACAACGTTCTGTGTTCGTGTGAAAATCTTTTGCCCTGGAGACCATTCATTTTTATGGCTGAGATGGGGACAAAAATTGTGTAAGCAACGTTTATTGGGAGGGATGTTGCTGGGGTGTAATTTGAGATCGATGGGAGTATAGAGTCTGTGACCTTTATGGACATGGCGGCAGGGGGCTGGGGATCTCCCTCCAATCCCGCCCAAAATCTTCAGCATCTGAAACTCAAAGGCAGCTGTTGGAAACTACGAGCTGGGGTGGAAATGATTTTCTGTCCAGTTGAATATTCGTCAGTCAAAGGTGGCGGGCGGTACAGTTGTCAATTCTGAGGGGCTTACCCTCCACCTAACTAAAACACTCTAGCCACGTCCCTGAGTGGTGACATACTGTTCTGAAATTTATTAGGCTGGTGGTGCCGTTTTCGGCACTTTGGGATGGTTATTTTGTTTTGTGCTGAAACTAAAGGACGTATGTTAAACCTTCATCCAACTTAACGTCTAATTATGACCAGTGCTATTCACTCTTCACTATAAAAATAATTTTACTATTATTTAAATGTTTTATCTGAAACATTGCTTATGAACCCTCATTCGAACGAGCTTGCCGAGCTCGCTGTGCTCTCTCAAATAGAATTGAAGTGATTAAATTTCAATTTGCATTATAGTAAATATTTGCTGCTCGAAACTTTGGTATTTTGACATCAGCGTGCAGAGGGTCAAATACGCCTTTCAAAATCAACATCGTTTGTATATTAGTGTGGAAACGATAAATAGAAAAACCAGTACCGGAAAGGGTACGGCTTTTTCCGGTTACGATTTTTGGTACCGGTCAATCGCGCATTCATTAAGTCTAAATATTTTGCATTAGTGTGTCGGAAGAGAGGAAATATGCAGATTTATGCAAATTTTGCATAAAATACTCGGGCCTGATCACCAGGCCCGAGTATTTTATGCAAGATTTACATAAGCTACATTGTTATTTTATGTAAATTTTATATAAGTTTCGTTCTGCGTTTTCCTACTGTCTCGATCGTCTAATATAACAATATATTTCCTTCATGCCCATTCCTATATCATGGCGGTCTCAATATCACAGTATATGTATATTCTATCCTTTTAAGTAGCAAGCGGTTAATCGGTTACGGGATGTACATACAGATACGGTTTACTGCTAAAGAAATTCCTCAACCGTTTCTACACTAATGAATATCGGATTAATTCTGCCCACTATTTATTGATTTATTTATTTAGGATTTAGGATCATCTCGTGTCGGACAGTTTTACGGGTGGAGGCAGCCGGAGTACAAGCAGAGAACCACTGAGCAACAGCGAGCAGCTGTCAGACTCCCCAACGTACTAACTCCACACAATCAGGGTTAGCACTGGTTAAAAACAAGTGCAACATCGACGTGCAGTACGCCTTAGAATACAGGGCCACCGTGCCATCACGTGGGCAATGGGGATTAAGAACCTAATTTTACCCACTGTTACCCGTGCTGCATTACCAGGTTTGGGAACAAGGTAGCTTTTCTGTTATTTATTGTATTTTACAATGCGGTTATCAGTAGTTTATTATGACAGTTTATTGCCCAAAGTCGTTAGGGTACGCTGGGTACAATAGTAGTGCAGGCCACGAACATCAGTGAGGAAGAAACGTCTAAAGCCTCCGATCTATCTTTTTCGTTATCGCATGTTTTCATTTCATATGATTTTAATACTACACATTCTGTTTTATAATGCGCGGAACATTGTGTCTCATATGAAATGGAGTGACATAAATACTATCAGATAAATATCACCAGGAGTCACCGATTCGTGCATCAGACGCTCGCCAGTATCCAACAGAGATTTCTGCTCTTATGATTGCAATTGTGTAACACTAATTCTCGCAGGATGCGAGCTTGTCAGCTGAAATGGCCGCACCATTGACATCAATAGCTGGCTGTCGTTGCTGATGATGATATCTGTATGGTTTTGCGAGTTCAGAATTGTGTCCGTGGAACTTTGCAATGGATAATATGTCAGCACATGATCTATGCAGATACCATTTAAGTTTCGTTGGACAGCTTTCGAATAGAGACTGTTATTCAATGGATGCGATGCGACGTACAGTACAACCGCCTTGTACTGGTTGAAATCCACGCGCGGGTAGTAATGCCCACGCATGCGTTCACCGGGTAATAAAAATCATCATCAGCGGAATTTTAATTAATGAAGCACCGGGTTGTACCCGGTGCTTCATTAATTATTTTTTTTATGATTATTCCTATAATTAGTGTTCGGGATCTAATATCGATCCTGGAAATATTGCCCACCCGTGGAAAGTGACCAGTCCACGGCGACCGTACTATAGAGCCCTGCAAATCGGAGTTTCTTCGAATCGAATCAAATCGGAGGTTCCACATCGAAACCGAATCCAAATCGAATCATAAACAGAGTGAAACAATTTTCGTGAAATCACCAATTTTCTAAAATTACCCGATACGATCACCATGCATATCCTTTCAATGATTTCCAGAGCGCAGAGGTCACAACTTACATTGCTACAACAGTACGGGATTCCCGAGCTGCACTCAAAAGAACTGTTGCGACAATGTAACATTTTGGATGCTGACAACCTTGCCGATAAGCCGATTTAACCGAAAATGCAACAGGCAACTATTGTTTCATTTATTTGGCATTATTGCGCCGATAGAAGACATTTATATGCGATTTCCCTTCGTGAAAAAAACAAGAGTTGCCCGATTCCAAAATATACGAATCAGAAAGTCGATTCGATGTCGATCTCAAATCAGGCCACCGATTTTTTCGGTTTAACCTTTGACCTAACATGAAAAGCAGACGACACATGCAAAAAATTCTTGAACAACTAATTTTTTTCATTTTTTGTCTCAAAAACATAGGTTATGACCCCTCATTGGAACGAGCTCGACGAGCTCGTTCCAATGAGGGGTCATAACCTATGTTTTTGAGACAAAAAATGAAAAAATAATGAAAATTAACTGGCGATGTTTGAGAATAACGCTTGCCGGTTTTGGCCGTTACGTTGGGTAAAGGGTTAAATGGGATCTTCGAATCTTCGTAGGGCTCTAATGCGAGGGTTCTGGTAAAGTAAAGGCTGGCCATTTTTGCCGTTTCTACGTAGGGAGAAGCCTTTACTTTGAGCCCTGTTGTGGGGGGAGAGGCGGGGGGGGGGCAGTTAGAGTTGCGACGTTTTTCGCTGACGTTCCAGCAGTTCAGTTTTATAGAGATCAGTGACTGAAACTAATGCGAAAACACAGAAAGGCAATTAACCCTTTACCTAACATGGAAAGCAGACGACACTTACAAAAAAAAAAATTCTTGAATAACTAATTGTTTTCATTTTTGTCTCAAAAACATAGGTTATGACCCCTCGTTCTCGTTCCAAAGAGGGGTCATAACCTATGTTTTTGAGACAAAAAAATGAAAAAATAATGAAAATTAATTGGCGATTTTTGAGAATAGCGCTGGCCGGTTTTTGCCGTTACGTTGGATAAAGGGTTAATTTCACTGTGATGAAACGAATTGCTAGGACAAATTTATATCCAATCGTTTTATTTAATTACTGTCCTTGTTCCAAAGCAAGGTTCAATTAGAAGCACCACGCCGTCTCAAAACGGCAAACTATGAAGTTAAACAATAATTATTACTTCGTCTCAACACTGACTACGCTCGCAAAGCGTTCAGTGTGACGTTCGCGTCGGGTTCAGTGTGGCAGTCTTCAGAACTCAAACACAAGTCATTTGACCTGCAAATTCCATTGTGTTTTCAGTATGTTTATCTTCAAAATGTGAGATATTTCATAAATTATAGATAAAACATATTCCATTAATATATTTTCTTTTATAACTCAATCCTTCTGACATGAATGAAATGAACTCAAATTTTCTCACATTTGTGGAGTAATCTATTTTCGAACATGTGTTTCACAATTGTATTCGAAAAATAAATTGAAACAACGCGTCCTGAGACATTCAACTCATTGGCAGCATATTTGGAAGCATGTTTACTAAAGAGATGGGTTGGTAATACACGAATTCCTATGGATGAGAGAAACGACGATGACGCATTGTAGCCCAAATCAGTATGAGTTGCACCAGCGATATCTCGATACAAGAACAATGGTGGGTTAATTTTCAATCCGATGAGTATTTTCAAGGTATTTTTCATCATATCTAGTCATGGCTGCCGTGAAGCAGCCATGACTAGATCTGATGAAAAATTCATCTAATTGTAACACAAGAAATCATTGGTGAAAAAATCCATTCAGTTTACAAGGGGGAGTATGATTAAATGTATGCAAATTATACTTATTTCCGTAACGAGAAACTCTGTGCTGGGCAGAAATATCTGCCAGAAGCATGCAAAGAGTTAGTTTAGTTTAAACATATTTTATTGTCATTAGATTGAAAACTGACAAAAGGATTGGAACACAAGTTATTAAACTTATAGAAGTTCCTCTCCTAAAACATTCAATGGCAGCTAACAAAAATATACAAAAACAAACCAGAAAAAAAATCCCCAAAAAACAAATTATATTTACAATACAATAAACATGTTTCAAATAAGGTAACAGGAAGCAATTCATAATAGCTAAAGGGAAGTGAAAGACAAGATATGCAGGTATAGGATCAGATGGTATAAAGTAAAAGAAAACAGCGGAGAGTTGAGTGTTGTGTCCTTATATATCGTACGGATGCGGCCATCGCAAGTCATCATCAATCCTTATCTTGACGTTAGAGAAAAGGCACAACAAAAAAAGGGAGGGGTGAGAGTTAACTGAACTGATCACCCCTCCCCTTTTTAACAATGCCACTGGCACCAACAACTGGATGCGGAGTAGGGATATCACTCATCACACTTTCCCTATCTTGACACACTGTTACAATGTGACGTGGTTATAAAATATGGAGTGGGTCGCAAATCACTACGGACAAGACGTTCTCTCTGGAATCAAAATGGACCCAGAAATCATTTAGAACCCTCTCTTGGCACTTTTGCACTATTGTACACGTAGTCCAAGTATCACATCCATCTACTAATATCTTAGTCACGATAATCAAGTGTCTGATGCTGTTGTGTACTAATTTGGGTGACCTGCGTGATAAAAAGAACCAGGTTTTGAAGAGTACATTGATAGCACCTTTAGGGGAGGGGCACTTCTATTTAATCTGATGTCACGATCGCTGTGGCTTAGAGGGGAAATTGGGAAAGACATTGAAAAGGGGTGTGAAATGTGTAATTTAGGAGTAGTGGAGACCCTGAAAAATCTTTCTGTTAGAATGTCCAAGATATCACTCTAACAGAATATGATTCACTGGGAGTATATTTGACGGGGAAGTGGGATGGGAGAAGGATATGTGGGTATTGGATGACGCGAAAAGAGTGCATGCGACAGCCAAAGGGTTCACGCGGGAGGGTCTGAGAAACAGATTTTTAACTTTTTAGGCCTAAATGGTTACTTTTAATGGTAGGAACTATAATAAAGTAATATTTAATTAATTCCTTACAGGCAAAAATTAAAAATACAATAACGTAAATGGAATTTTTTTTATGTATTAAATAACGCTGGTTGAGTATGGTTGTTACTTTGGTATAGGATTCTATCTTACAATCAACATGTATTTTGTCTGTATTAACTCCGCAACTGTCGTGTGTCCGACCCCCTGATACAGATGTTTGTATCAGGGGGTCGGATACAAGCACGTTCCTTTCGCGTGAGTTCCGCTTTTTTTTTCTTTTTGTTCATCCGTACGAATAAATAGTTCGTTATATATTCGTCTACATTCTTGACTTGTCCCCAATATATTGTTAGATAAAATGATTATTACCATTATGTGGATGTACAAAATATGTATCCGAGTCTCGCTCCGGGTTTTAAGGGTAGATCACGACTCGTCTTCGACTTGTCGTGATCTGCCCTTAGAACCTGGAGCTCGACTCGGATACATAGTTTGTACATCCACATAATGGTAATAATCTCTATATACCAGCGTGTATGTTATTTCACGCATTGTTCCCTGGTGAGGTTTAGGTTTTGCCTACGATAGAGATGGTCACAGACGGAGGTTTTATCATGATTTGCCTCTTGTAGCTCCGTTTTAGCAAATCGACGCACTTCGATGCACCTCCGGCCTCCTCTTGTAAACCGCAATGCAAACCAGACCTTTGATCGCTGTGAAAATTAGAAAAATGCTAACTTTAGAAAACGTTTGGAAGACATTACTGGTACGAATAGAGACACCCCTTGTAGCACCGCACCACCAGATGTTACATTTCTGACATAAACATTTTAGACAACGGTACCAAGTATATAGTTTTCCTGAGACGCAATGTGTTTCTGGTTGTTGTATAAACCATACATTTGCTTGCAGAAATTTACGATGATACCTGGACATACTTTATAGATAGGAAGACAGTATGTTTATTATTAATCTTTATTTGGTTTATGTCATTTGTAGCACCAATGGCTATAGCATGACCGCATCACAAAAAATAATGTTTAGCCAATCGTTTATATCATACGCCGCCCGCATTAGGAGTCTTCCTACCCAGACGTTAGTTACAGGATCTTAAACAAGGACAATAATACACTTTCCGGGGCCTCCCTCTGGAAAGTAATTCCTCTTCACAAAAAACTCAATTCATGGCTCTGTCGTCCAAGTTTGGACTATTTTGGGAAGATTGCTTCTCTATTTTTAATTTGGGAATCAGAGGTCTGGAGTCAACATGCAACTGTTTCTGAACTTGCAAATTTGAAAGCGTTATTTTTCTTTGACTCTCAGTGACAACCATTTTGTATTTTCCAGCACTGTGAAATGACAGTGATGAGAATAATAAAACAGAACTACAAAATTCCAACAAAATCATTGTTGGGGTAGCGACTGTCTCTCTAGCTATGTCATGCACTACTCCGTATGTAATATTTATGTCCATTCTTAGGGAATGCCTGAGGCTCGAGTCAGAGAAAGCTTTAAAGCCACTGGAAGAGGGTGAGTACTAGAGGAATTTGATTAGTCGTTTTGAGGCACATTCTTCCCAACCTTACGCCTACCACGTAGACTTGGGACAATGACTTAAAGAGACTATGGTAGGGGTCCAAGGTGAATCTTCAGAAATGTTTTAGAGCACCAAATACGCAAAATTTCCTGTCTTCTGAAAAATGTGACAAAATGCGAAACAGAGTCCAAACATTTTACCATATCCGGAATATCAACTGCAGTTGGCTTCTTTTGTAAGGCTGGTGGTATAAAGCTATGAGTGGACATAAAGCTACTACATTAAGTCCAACATGTCGATATCTACACACTATCACAGTTTGAAACTCTATTAACTTTGTAAATTGTCCCGCAGTATGGAACTTAACTAGCTGAGTGCCAAAAGCCACGACCATGGCTTCACTGATAAGTGCTGAAAGCCACTTACTGGCTTTTGCATCGTATGTACTGGCTTACTCTTTGCTAGGCAGTAGGAAAATGTTGATATAAAACTGTTCTATTACATTTTATTGAAGACTTCCTATCAATTTCACAATAAATTATAACAAAACAATTAATCATGAACAAAATCACACTAAACCAAGACGCCCTAACCCTCTTGTTGGTACTGAAAAAATACGCATATTACAAATCACCTTTGAAAATTATTTAGCACTCTAAGTTAACCCTTTACCCAACGGAGACGATATCAAAATTCATTATTTTAAATACAATTTTGTTTAATTTTTCAAAATTTTTTAACAAAACCATATCATGTGACCCCTGATTGGAACGAGCTCAAAGAGCTCGTTCCAATGAGAGGTCACATGATACTGTTTTGTTAAAATATTTTGAAAAATTTAATTTTTTCAACTGCTCAATTTGCATATTGCGCGGGCGGATGCGGGCGATTCGTTAGGTAAAGGGTTAATAAATGCTGAAAATATCAAGTTCGCTTAACCAAGTTAGAAACTTTCTTCGAATTTGAAGCCCCTCGTAAGTTTGAGGCTCATGTGAAATTGAGCACCTGGCCCACCCTGTGAGAAGGCTTGTTCTTACCATATAACCTAAGAAGGCTTTGCTGTATTACCAACTCTGTTGATAGAACCATCTGGCAAAAATCAGTAAAACCCACTAACACAACTTGTTATGATATCTACATGGATTCTGGAGTTACATAACTAAGTCTTGTTTTCATTTATCCATAGCACACTGGCGTGAAGGTAACAGTGTTACGAACAGCTGGTATTTGACATATTAATTCTGAGGAAAAGTGTGTGCATCGCTACACCAGCTACACAGAAGTAATTACACTTGATGAGGAGTTCGACATTTGCGACTAACCATGCTGAAGCGCTCTTACATAATTACACCAAAAAAAAACGCCACAAAAAATTGTTTACAGCTCGGTAAACTGGAATGGTGGAACGTTACTCTTTTCTGTAAAAAAGAAGATTTTTAGGACATAATTTAAGATCAGGGCTGAGAAATTTGAGCAAATTTCCTGATTTCAGTGATTTCATGCACATAATGCAGATTTGTCTTAATTAAAACTGATTAAAAGAAAATTTTGATCCAAATTTATAGACATCAAGTATCTGTCAACTAACAGGTTCACGCTGTGCTCTTTTATTTTTTAAAGAAACATAAAATTTCACAAATTTATCCTAAATATTGTGAGAATTTTAGAAAATTTCATCGAATTTAGTTGCATGCCATTTCCATCCCTGAGTTATTAAGGGAGGGGGGGGTGGGTATCGATATTGTTGCATTGACGAGCTGGGGGCCTGTATTGTATCAATGGATGAAATAACGACAAAATGATTCCATGGGAGGATATCAGTCGATAGATTTATTTCATCCCCTAACGAAAACACAAGGTGTCCGTGGCTGAAGGGCAGATAAGGCATACGAAATCGTCATTAGGTTTACAAATTAAAAGAATTGCGATAGAAGTATTATTTTTTTTATCAATTTATGAATAGTTTAATCACATTTTATTACTTTTCTTTTGCGAGTAAATTACGTTTAACAGATCCTATATGGGTGTTTATTATTTACCAGTACATCCAACAGCCCCGTTAAATAACACTGCAAGAGATGACACTTGCAAAAAAAAAATTTATATCTAAAATGGTATTTTTTGCCCTATAAACATAATTGGAATGAGCTCTCCCTAGCTCGTTCCAATTATGCATCATTGTCAGAAACCGGGCTATGTCGTTGCTGGGGGAAATAGATTCACGCCGCGTCTTCAGCCAAAACTCAGGGAGTGTCGCCTGAAACCGTGCGTGAACGTATGTCTCACCGAAACGAACCCGCCCGTTTTCATTTTTGTTGGGGTGGTTCTTATCCTGAAGGGGTCAGTGACTTTTCCTCGAAAAGCATAAATCAACAGGGGTTCACTGGAAACAACAATTTTAATACATATATATATATATATATATTTTCTGTTGTCGCTGGTTTCCCTTCCCAGTCGCTGGTGTTTGATCTTTGGTCGCTTTTTACTTCACGTGTTGTCACTTTATCGGACGCCTTTGCTCTAACGAGTGAAGAAATGTCAGTCCACCACAGCCGTCGAACGACCACTAACGTATTGTCACTTCACTGTATCGCATTCCCTCCAACAAGTGACGGAAAGTCACTCTTCCACTGCCGTCACACGGCCAGTAGCTTAGTGTCACTTTACTGGACGCTTTTCACTCAAGCAGTCGCCACCAATGGGGTTAAACGCTCCATTTATCTCAGAATAATGTTCATACAGGCAAAGCCTACTCTGCCTACGTATTGCCTGCCTTCTACAACAGGTAATGCCGTTTACCTAAATACAATTTGCTCCCTGAGCTCGTACTTCGTGTTTCTGATCCTATTCTCATTTATGGCCACCGACTTGACCGGCGACTGCCCCTATTCTAAATATGAGCTCTGTGGTTCCCCTACACTACAACGTGCCTTTATTCTCGCACCGATGCGACACCTCCTCTAGCCTATAGCATGGGACATCCCCATATCCTATACTGTGACCCACAGCCTTACAGGCCTTCAGACTGGAATGGAATTTTCCGAGAAATCCGCCGACTTTTATTTCGATAGCCAGAACATCAATTCTCAGTTTAATTGCTTCTCTTGAACGTGGCCGCTTAATTAAATATTCGCTTTAAAGTTCCTTTGAAAGACTCGCATTTCGGTATATCCTGACATTCAGTCACAGGCTAGATGCGTAATATGGGTGTGTGTCCAGAACATGTGCGATGTACTGTTTTTACAACAATAACCTATTAACTGGACATAATTACACAGATAATGACTGCAGGAGACGATTGTTCTCTCTTTCTTTTAATCTCTTATCAGACCGCCCATTATGGCGTTAAACAGAAATTCGGTAATGGACATAAATTTCATGCTTAATTAGCAGCGCTTGAATTATTGCTGGTCTGTTTAGGTGACAAATCTGTTTTCGGGGTCCGTCATATACTTATCTTTATGCTTTACATTTTGCCCGAGTGAGAAAGATTATCAAAAATATATACACTTTTAAACAACAAAATCGAAAATTCAAGCTATCGCCTTGACAATCATAAACTATGATACTGAAGCAAAAATTTATAAATGAATAAAAAATTAAGTCACGACGTTTGTGAATATCGTAAGCCGGTATGACCGTTAAGTTAGGTAAGAGGTCACTAAAAGACATTTAGTAACAAGCAAGTCACCCTGTGTCTAGCTTTCCACCATATATCCATTTGGTATATCACTAACTAATTTTATGCAATGCAGGGCGGACTAGGGCAAGAACGGTTACCGGGAAATGCACCAAGGGGGCCCAGACCCGGAGAAAATTTTGATTGAACGCGGCTTCCTTGCTTCTGAGCGGTCAATGCAAAGTCTACATAGAAGACATCTCAATGGCATTTTGTATCATCTTCATCGACCATTCGAAAAAATAATTCCACCGTGGACCCATCGGGAAGATCATCGTTCGGCCCAATCGAAGAAAAGTTTGATTTTTGAAATCTATCTATCTTCCATTAATGTCGAACCCCTCGCGGGGACTTAGACATGAACAAATCGGCACGCCAGCCACTAAGATTGTTAGTAAAAAGTAAAAATGAAGTATGCCAAAGTGGAGAACAAAAATAAAATAGAGTGTACATGTTAAAAAGTAAAAGTAAAAGCAGGTGGATACAAGTTATGGTGAGTCTAATTCAATACGACTAATGGCCGTATTGAATTGCTCAATGGTGGGGAGTGATGGGGTATGCAGGGGGAGTTTATTCCAATGATACTCTGTTCTGGGGAAGAATGAATACTTATAATAGTCAATGATGGCCGAAATCTGTCTATAACACCACGGGTGACTGTGACGGGGTATTCTGGATTGTGGGGTTAGGTGGTCTTCAGCGGGAATGGCAACTAATTTATGAGTAATCTTATACATGAGGGAGAGCCGGGAGTCTATGCGCCGAAGGTCTAAGCGGCGCCAGTTTAGGGACTGTAGCATATCTGTAACACTGGAAGTGCGTCCATAGTCAGGCTTTACCCATCGGGCTGATCTGCTTTGGACGGTTTCGATTTGATCAATTTGGGATTGGGTGTAGGAGAGAGAAATTGAAGGAACGCTGTTTCCTTTCATCTGGGAGATCAATGGCAGACTAGATTGCGGGTATATCAAAATGTCCTCCATGTGGACTGCCAATGGCAGTCCACATAGAGAACATTTCAATATTCTGGCCGTCTATGCAATCAGATTAATTTTGCCTGTTGGTCATTTTCACGAAATTTCACGTACCAACAGCTGTTGGGCTGCATCAATTTCGGAGCCCCGAGGGGAACCCAATAGGTGGCCCACCGGGAATTTTCCCTGTGTATTATACGGTCAGTCCGCCTCTGGTTTTATGTGCCTCGATTGTTTTGATAATAAGTACATCATAATACTGTTACACTCAGCAGTTACCGTTATGACCATCAGTAATTTGACAATTGATTAATGGCCACGACACTACTTCGTTATTTTGACAAATCCAGAATTATCACTACGCCTTATTTACAATGATATTATTTATTATACACACATTTAGTTATTCTGATGACTAACCATTACACTCGGTCTTCACCACCATCACACTCATAATTTATTTGTGGTTACATTATGTGGACAATTTTACGGATGGAGAAGCTGGAGAAACATCGAGCAGCGGCAAGTAACTGTCAGACTCCACAACTTACATTTGTTGGGTTTGCAGCGGTTGAAGGCGCCTTGGTACACCGGACCACCGTGTCCTCACGTTGGCAAACGGGATTAAAAACGTTTCAGTGATTTCCATGGTATTGCCGCTATAGTCCAATATGTGCGGTACGTGTGTAAATGAAGAAAGGGCAGACTGAATTTAAAACGTATGGTTGCGAGCATGATATTTTTATTATTTATGTTTGCATGTTGTAGTTTGTTTCTGAATCAGTGCATTTAATTAAAATTTAATACACAGTATTGCTACTTCCTGGGTTGTTTGAAGGGTGTCTGTTTACTGAACTTTACTTGCCATATAAATATCTGGTTTTCTGTTTAGAATAAAATTACTTCTCACTGATTTAAGATTCTAAGAATATTATTTATCAGGAAGTTCGCCAAAAGATATTTCCTTGGTGTAAGTATGTGTTTGAATGTTCCGATGAGTGTATGGTGGTTGTTGGAGCAGGGATGCCTGTATTACAGATCTAACCCAAAGACATCGACCTGAGGACATCATACTGTGGTTGCTCTAAAACAGGGGTGAGAGTTGGAGGGGATGGTCTTGTACTATATTCAATACAACCCACTGACGTGATTCTTACAGTAGTTTAATGACTAAAGTGTTCACTTTCTTGATCGGATCTCCATCGGACTGCGATATGGCCGTGACACAAATATACCGGTGGACAGAGAATTCCAGAATAAAATATAAAAATGAAGGTTTAATCATGACAAACTGAAATAGTGTCCTTCATGCAATTTTTTCTCTTTGCTTTTTTAACAGGTGGAATAATATCGTGTTGTGGGCAGACACACGGATCGAGAATTTCGACCGGATCGGGACCAAGTCCCGATCCGGTAGAAATTATCTATCCACTTCTGCAATCACAGTACTACGCATTCCTTCATTCTGACCTGGACTTTTCTGCCCAATAGTAAGCATGATGTTATGTATAAACCTCCTCTCAGTGATATAATAATTTAGTTTGGGTACAGATATGAGAAATAAATGCAAAATAACCTATACAAGCCTTTAACAATATACTCAGATACATGGTGAAACAAAGTTCTGTTTTTATTTGTCGTCAAAGTTCGGAGATGGCACGTGTCTGTTCGACCACGCCATACAACTTCTAGCTTCTTGGTACATTCTTGGACATGTTGTAGTTCAAAAAGAGAGGCTTGAAAGTAAAATATATCCCTCTGTTCCGAGAAGGGTTTTCACTCAGGCAATACCTTATATTATAAGAAAAGGCAGGGAGTACAAGCGATGTTTCAGCTATCGAACCCATGTTTAAACCGAAGGTTCATTAGCGGAGACTTGTTTTTATTAAACTCGTTTACATTTGACAATTATCGTTCAAGTGGGAACTTCCCTCCACGGTCGTCTTATTTGCAATCCACTCTGTGTACCTTTTATTTCATCATCTCTATGTTGTTTTTCATTTAAAAAGAAAAAAAACGTGTATTGGAAGATGACCACTAATCTTCTTGGGTGGCGTTTAATCAAGGTAAACTCATGTGGGAAGTGTACCCTGTTGCAGTTGTACGTTTCTAATAAATAAAAGCTAGAATAAAAGTGATTTCTCAGGGGCCGAATCGAACCTTGCCTCTCGTCAGTGAACCGAATTACGCAAAGATGACGACATTAATGTTTCTGTCTGCTAAATGAACTTTACTGGTGTTTGGAATGTTGAGTTAATAACACATATGGTCCAGCTTATTTGTGAACATGGCACAGAACAGCTCAGCATAGTAATACGTCAGCGCTTTTTCAATTCTGGAATCTCTGGGGTTTTCATACATTGGTTATTTCGATGATGATTATTAAATATTAACAGTATATTCGTCTAAATATGTTGTGAGGTTAAACTCAATACACTACGGTGGATACAAAAGCGGACGGAGAATTTCGACCGGATCCCGACTGGGTCGGGGTCCGGTCGAAATTCTTCGTCCACTCCCCGGCTCCCTTGCAACACTGTAGATTCACAGGTTGACGTCGAGATACAATTTGACCCCTTTCCGACCATTAAATTTAAACTGAGAGGTCAAGAACAATCATTGACTATTATTTGGAAGTTTTGTATGCATATTCTTGCGCTAAACTTAAACTTTGACCTCTGGTCACCTGTTTACGTTTCTTAGGTTACGTATACAAAAAAATATGGTTTTCTCAAACATTTTGGACCGTTGTTTTAATGAAATTCTAATTCTGAAAGCTTCAAACTTATGTTATTTTGGACTATTTTTAGAGCGAATACTCTTTCAAACAAAGCATTGTTTATAACTCCGTAATTCTCAGACAAGCGCTGTTTATCGAAGTTTCTGTTATGCAATGAACAAAATACGAAATCAGGTGACTTGACTCTTCCTGTATTACTGACACAAACAAAATAATTAATTTTATAAAACTGTGAGTAAGAATCATTACCGAGCAAAATATAAGTTTGGAGGTCTTTTTGAGGAGGGGGCGTAATACCACTTCCACCCACCTATTGTGTGTCACACCTGGAAATGTAAGGCAAAAGTAATGCTGTCTTACCACAGTCATAATGCTTGCACCACTGTTGCGTTATTCAAACATTGTCGGAAACCGGGGCTTCGTCACTGCTGGAAGAAATAGATTCACGCCGCGTATTCAGCCAAACTCAAGGAGTGTCGCCTGAATTCGTGGGTAAACGTATGTCTCACCCTGACGAATAAACCGTTTCACTTTTGTTGGGGTGGTTCTTATCCTGAAGGGGTTAATAACTTCTCGAAAAGCATAAATCAACAGGGGTTCAATGAAAACAACATATTTAATACATATACAAATAAATGAATATTGTAATTTGTGACTTACATGGAATCCAAAAAAATAAGAAAACACAACGTCAATCACCCCCTATCCACACAGTTTTTGAGTCACTTTCCGGCCCGCATTCTCTGCTGCCGCTGGTTCTTCCTCCCTGGCTGGTATTTGTTCCTTGGTCACCTCTTCACTTCACACTTTCACTGCCGTCGCACGGCCACTAACGTATTGTCACTTCATCGGGACGCCTTTCCTCCAACAAATGACGGGTTGTCACCCTACTACTGCCGTCGCACATCCACTAGCATTTTAACACTTTACTTGACGCTTTTCACTCAAGCAGTCGCCACCAATGGGGTTAAACTCTTCCCTGCATCTATCTCAGAATAATGTCCACACAGGCAAAACCTACTCTGCCTACGTATGGCTTGCCTTCTAAAACAGGTAATGCAGTTTACCTGAATGCAAATTAGCTCCCTGAGCTCGCACTTCGTGTTTCTGATCCTGTTTTCATATATTGCCACCGACATGGCCCGCGACTGCTCCTATTCTAAATATCAGCTCTGTGGCTCTCCTACATCACAACGTGCCTATACCTTCGCATCGATGCGGCACCTCCTCTAACCTATAGCAAGGGACATCATCCCCATCTTACTCGCAACGACCCCAGCCTTACACACCTTCAGACTGGAATGAATTTTTCGAGAAATCCCCCGATTTGTATTTCCATAGCCAGAATATAGCGGGGGAGGAATTCGCTAGAATTATGCACTTGGTGATACCTTCCTGAAATTTGGCATGATGTAAGGGTAGGCATCAGAGATTTCAAAATCGATCGGCTACAAGTTGGCACCATCCTCTAGCCACCACTAGCAGCGAAATCCAAAATGGCCGCCAAGCGGATCGAAAAAAAGCTATTTTCGCCGATCGCACAACTGAAGCTCCAAACCTAACACCATACATGTGCTGTAATTGATGTGAATGATGGAGTGAAGCCCTTGGAACAAGTTGGGGGGAAGATTAATGGATAATGGGATCAGAATTTCCGTCGATGTGTGCGTCTGTGTGTCTGACTGTCAGTATGATCGTCCGTCCGTAGATAAATTAGTGTTGAATGTTTCTCGGGAATGCAATGGTCAAATGAACATGGTATGAGAGATTCCTGTCAACACATGAACAAGGGTACTCGATAGTATGCAGCAGTGGGGATACTTGGACATTTGATAATCCAATTAAAGTGACAGTCTATTCTCAACTTCCGGCATTTTCGATAGATTTATTTTCTAAGAAAATAAAACTATCAAATTTCTAGAGGAGTTCTGGTTCAATCTCAACACCATAGCGACACGTCTGCCAGCAAGGGCAGTGCTGGAATGAACTCGGGATGCATTAGTTCCCGTTGTTAATTATACAATGTTATCTTGCCAGTATAGAACATTGGCAAAATGGGACTAGAAGGGGTGAGTGTATGTTTGCAGTCATTCGAGGTACAGGAATATTTTTTGACTACAAGTAGTATTCTTCATTTTCGGCCAGTTAAGATGTGGTGTGTTCCAAGTCAGGATTAATGTTGCCGACACTTAATGCCCATCCCTCATGGTATGCTACTTTACCAGGGATATAGAGATATAGCCACCACTGGGAGCCAAAACATGACCTTTGATGTCGATGAGTGGTCGAAATGTTTTAGCGAATAACTTATCGAAATATGATCCGGTATGGCAATTTGATACCTTACGTTAGATTTATTAGATCAACTCAGGTATGGATTCATTGAGACATGAGTGCGCTACAAGATGAAGGATTTCCAAGTTGATTTGCTATGGAGTAGGAACTGACTAGTCACATGTGGCCTATGGCCAGAGAAAGACAAGGATACCATAGATGAACACACGGGTGAACGAAGGTATCAACTGTTGTACAGAGGCAAAATAGTTGGGGATATTGTATCATGCTATGCATGAATTAACACCGTCTTGTGCAGTAAATAACAGACTATTTTCCGAAATCTAAAACTGTATTCCTATACCCCGGACAATGTAGCAAGCCACATGGGATGAACATTTGTTAGCAAAATCAACTCAACTAGAAACATGACATGTGTTAACTGGCCGAAAATGGAAAAAAAAATACCAGAATAGGAGATGACTGGTCCTAACATGACAGTATACTACTCAATATTGTTACAACAGCCACCTTCACACTTACACAAAGGTGTGCACCTTAATCCAGCTTTCAAGCATTTGCAATTGCCCTTGCAGGCCTTGGCACAACTACAGTGGAGCATCAGTGCACATGCAGCACTTGCGTCTCCTAGGTGAGTCCAAAATGGGACCAGAATATTGAGACGTGGATTCCACTCCCATCCGTACTGTGATGGGTCTGGCACACATAAGTGTTTCTGCAGAGCACGATGCCAAATGAAAGATGACACAAGAATTACCCTTTTTACATGTTGATACAGAGCTGCTTTGGTGGGCGGGATGTTTTCCATAGACTTAAGGCCATGTGTGAACATATGCCGTCTCGCATCATTGACACGTGTACTGACACAACTGTTACTGTACATCTGTATGGTGAGTTTTTCGATATGCTGCATATGAGGGGAATCCTCTGAAAAGACTTGCGGATTCTCAGTCAATTCTATCATCATTTCAGTTGATGCGGGAAAATTCATCCATGCATTCCATCCTGTCTTCTTCCCAATGCCGAGCATGCTGGATGTTACATCACAACCTGTGAAGGCGTGGAAGAAAGTCAGGGCCTTACAGTAATCAGGTCCAAGTTGTGAAGCTATCTCATGAATTGGCATATCTTTATATGCCTTTCCAATTCCAAACCCAATCCACAGCTCACTGAGTCCAAGGTCACGGAATGTTGCGAAATGGTGCAAAGACAGAATGACGACATCAGAATCAACCGTGCGAAGAAAAGCTATTTTGTGACCTTGTGAGACTGCATGGTTGAGATGAAGCATCATGCGCGTGTCTGCTTCCTCGTGGTTCGATGGAGATATGTCACATAAGCTAACATCCTTATTGCATAGTACATATTCTCCTGATGTCGTTAACAACTGGTACTCGGATGTTGATGTTAATTTCAGCAGTTCAGCAGACAGGAACTTGAAAAATTCGTCTTTATTCTCACTAACTTTCAAGAATGCCTGCCAATTCTTCCCTTTAGGTAAAGGGACGTTCTCGGACACCCGTATCAACCTAACTGCTGTCTCACCGAGGCGTTTTGCTCGCGTCTGATTCTTCAAACTGCCTTCGGGGTAACAGTCATAGATCGCATCAACCCTTGTGGTGTTCGTGTTAATCAGAGATTCGATGTATGGCAATAATTGCAATCGAGCATATTCTCCAAACAGATCCGCTTTCTGTGGTTTGATTACATGGACTACAGCAGGCATATCCAAGATGACAACTGAAGCTTGTCTAGCTGCTGAATTCTTCCCTTGTGCAGGAATAGCTGGTAAACAATTGAGAATTTGAGATTTTGTCCCACTCCGTAGCTTACCTCTATCGGATAATGCTGGCGGATCACGTGCATTCTCGTGCATGAAAAACTCATCCATGTTTGAATCAGGCCGGGCTTGCAGTGAAACGAACATCTGGGTAACTATTGCGGCAGTTGCTTTACTTGACATGAGTTTGTCTCGGCCTTTGTCCAGGTTGGCTGGGGGTGGGTTAAGGAAGGTATATATATTTGCCTTGGGAATAACATCATTCAGGGGTACGGTGCATTCCACAAGCCTTTCCTTCAAGAAAGTGGAATATAAATGCTTGCCCCTTTCGGGTAATGACCGTAAACTCTTACTAACTTCGGGGTCCATATATTCACCAGTATCTAATGTCACCAGCTGACCACTAGTTTCATCATAAGGGTTGATAATGAGTCCCTGATTCACCAGATCGAGGAGAGATTTCAATTGATTCAGAAATTTTTTCTGCTCTGATACCGAACTTTCCGGGTGTTCCGTGTTATCTGATGATGTTGTGTGGAAACTTGCATATTCATACTCATCTATAACACGCAGAACTTCTGACCTTGAAAGCTCAATAACGACTTTCTCTTCAGCCTGGCCATAGAGACCTTTTGGACCACTGTCTTCTTTGAGTAGTTGGATACTATGTTCTTGGCTCTGATCTAAACCCATCATACTGAACTTCCTCTCACTACGCTGGACCACAAAATGGCCTTCCATGAATTTGTTGTGGATTGAAGGATGCCGCCTGGGTAGCTGAGACATGTCTCTCAGAAATACGGGGACCCACCGACAATAATGTGTATGTCCTAGGGCAAAAAAGTAACTGCACAACTCATCGATAGAACACAGTGTACCAGGCCAGTTACCGATTCGTTGGTTCCGAACGAATTGACAGCTTGTCAAGAGAAAGTTCCGAACGATTTCACCCCAATAGCGCGCAGTTGGAGATTGTGAAAGAATCCTCTGTTCCCACATTTCAAATGACTCATGGGGCCCAGTCTGCTGACAGTAAATCTCATAAGCATTCTTTCTGAGGATCTCAAGCCAAGCTAGAGTGAGAAGATATGCCTGTCGCGTCCTCTTGACATGTTTCCCACCAAGTAGGGATGATGCTACACCGGGTGTGAATATCTTTGCGAGGTGAAACATTCGCTCCCAACCAGAACCACCCATAAGCTTACCACCAGCTTCTTGGGTGCACATTTCAAGATGCAGGAATCCAATCATACACACCATTCGATCCTCACCTATCTCCTCTGGGAACAGCCATTGACATTTTTTCTGCCTGGCATACAACGGACAGTCACCTTCAATGACAGGTATCTGGCCGGGGTTTACGAAAGCAGTAGCTTCCCTGACCACATACATAGCATGCTTCTGCATACTGAGTGAGTCCGCTTTCTGCTCACTGAAAACAGGGAATACCCCAATAACTGCACGAGGTTTGACATTGTCTTGATCTTCATGTTTTGAAAAGAAGCCTGAAAAGGTCACAGGGACTTCATCAAGCTGCCAGCTGCCATCAACCTTCCCTTTATTGCTGATCTGTGACACATGAGACAACCAGTCATTCTCTCCCACGTTCAAATCTGCATATTCATTGGGCCGTACATTACATTCATCTGGAGATTCAAGCCTGATGTCCCCACCAAAGTCTTCAACGAAAGGAACAAATGCATAGTCGTCTGGGAGTTCAATTTGTGTGTCTTCTGGAACATCTAAACTCAGTGGTGGGGGATCAGTACCCACATTGTCCCTGCTCAGTTGACCAATGAGTGTGATGGACGTACCATGCATATCAGATCTACCAGATACATCAATGTTATCAGTGGTTCCTATCGAGAAAACATTACGTTTGCAGTTAGCTGGGACTACAACACCTTCGTTCTTGAACCGCAGTGAAACAGCTCTCGCGAAACTCCTGCGAACATCCATTACGCGATCATAAGAGACAGAGAGTCCCATTTGATGAAAATCTCTGATAAGATTTTTCATACGATCATGGGCATGCAACTTCAAACCCACATAAAGAGGCATTGGAGTTTCTCTGTCACGTCTCTGGTGAACATTTTGTGCATGTTCGGAGCGTTTCGCTGAATTGCTGATCAACATCTGTGAAATAGTACAAGCCACTCGAGTCTTGGCATTAACAGTCTCATCATCGCCTAAGTTCTGTATACTACATGTGCCCTCAAGTAGAACTCTAAGAAGAGTCAGGAGTGAGTTGGGTACAGGCTCGCTCAAGCAATAAGATGAAAATGATCCCGTGAAAGGAGCTTGAGATATGAGTATGTGTTTACGCAGAAGAAGACCCACATCAACTATCTTTTTTGCCTCTTCCTCAGACACTATACGAGTTAAAGATTCGGACAACAAGGAGCCAACTCGAAACCTACTTGAAATAAACACATCTCTACCCTGTGTGAAGGCGTCCCAGCCATCGCCCAATTTCTGCAACAAATGTTCTTTGAATCGAGTGGAATGTATTTCTTCACTAAGCCAATCAGAACCGACTTGCTTCAACCTCCGACTGTACAGATTCTTGAGATCGACAAGCTTCATCGCGGAATCGTTGTGTTCAACAAATGTTATGAGCTCTGCCATAACGAGAGGGTCATAGGGCAGGCCTGACGCGGAATGTTCGGCGTTCTTCGACTTTTTAGATTTAGCCGCTCGTGCTTCATTGGCAAGCTTACAATAACAGGTTTTGTGATAGTAAAGATCACTAGCAGCGGAATCAAATGCTGCATTGACCCGAGAAAAAACAACCCAGTTCTCGGCTTCCTTTGCCATAATTTTGAGTTTATTGTTATCAGACATTGATCTGCAAATAGGCTCACTGCTGTCACCTTCGCGTTTGTGACAATAAACACACTGGGGCAGTTTCCTGTCACAGCCAGATTCAAAACTTGTCCGTGTTCTTTTAGGACTCAGCGTGGAGCAGGATGCCACTGCCTCATTTCGCTCTCGCTTGTGTAGCACGCGCTGTACGATGTGAGTCCGAATACTGTCACGGCATGTCTTATGATATATTGCCTTATTCGTCAACAGTGACATCGACATACACTCATCACTCTCTCTCATCAAACAATCAATGGTCAAATTATATGGAAGCTCAACGCCATTATCTAGGAAGCGCGTTATGTCTTCCTCAATAGCTTTATAGGCGTCATGAAAACGAGATTCTCTATACGGACGCATCAATTTCTTGGAACTGTCTTGCTGGCAAAAGCAACAACGTTCCCAGTCAGTACTAGTCCGTACACGAAGAGGATTCTCACTCATTCTGTGAATGATTTTTGTGAACAATCGCGTTCTCGAATTAATTTCGACAGACAAATCAGAATTGCTTGCGGAATTACGCCAAACAAGAGATTGTATGGCAAAGAGACTGCTTCATAAAGAGCGTTGTTTCTCCGGGATCAGCGTCATTCAGGTTTGCCTGAATGACGCTGATCCCGGAGAAACAACGCTCTTTTCAAGTTCCAAGAAATTGATGCGTCCGTATAGAGAATCTCGTTTTATTCTACATCATCTCCCACGTCTGTTTCCAACACGTGCGTGGATCAGAGTTCACTTTCGCGCCCTTACAATCGGATGTATAGTCGGTAGACCGTCGAAAAGGAGGTTCCCTTCAGCCGCTGGCGGCCATTTTGGATTGTGCCGCTACTGGTCGCCACCGGTCGGTGTCAACTTGTAGCCGATCGTTTTTGAGAACCTCATAGCCTACACTAACAGTGTGCCAAATTTCAAGAAGGTATCACCAAGTGCACAATTCACCTGTATGTGACGAATTCCTCCCCCGCTAATATTAATTCTCAGTTTAATAGCTTCTCTTGAACTCGACCGCTTAGATCTATCTTAATTTAATACTGGCTTTAAAGTTCCTTTGAAAGACTCGAATTTGGGTATATCCTGACATTTGCTGACAAGCTAGATGCGTAATATGGGTGTGTGTCCAGAACATCTGCGATGTACTGTTTTACAACCATTACGTATTAACTGGCCATAATTACACAGATAGTGACTACAGGAGAATACTCCTTTAATCAGTTATCAGATAGCCATGTGGCATTCAACAAATGCGCCATAATGGACATTAAATTCCATACCTCGTTTGCAGCTCTTGAATTATTGCGGGCCTGTTTAAATGACAAATCGGTTTTCGGGGACCGTTATATACCTATCTTTACGTTTTATGTTTAGCCCAGTCAGAAAGACTATCAAAAATATTTACACTTTTAAACAAGAAAATTGCTACTTTTAGCTATAACCTTGACAAACATTAATAGTTCAACAAATCACGGAGACCAGGAATTATGGTTTATTGCGAGGTCCCCCTCAAGTTGAAAGGATGAAGTATAAGGAAGGATACCTCGAATTTTAGAGGTGTTGAGAGTTAGGTAAGGCTCTTAACAAACATCAGGTCATCTCAAACGATCATGTTATCTTTCTGCCTGAGCCTGTTTGTTCAAGAAACACCAAAAACAGTTACAGGTAGTGTTACTTTTTAAAAGTTTCTATTTAGTTTTCTAAATAGATTGGGATGTGATTGTTCATTCTTTTATCTGATTTCACTTTTTTTTTATTCTCTCACGGGTACAATTTTTTACTTCTTTACATTTAAATGAAAACGGTCTTTCAGACCATTTTCATGTAAATTTAAAGAACTAAAGTGTCACCAAAAGAATTATTTCAACAGGATATGCTTGATTTTGAAAACTTCCCATTTATGTAAAGAGAGTGGTGGCCGAGTAGATAAGTGCACTGAGCACTTATGCCAGAGATCCCGGGATCAATCCCCGGTCGGGGAAAGTTTTCGAGGTGTCCGAACACTCTCTGTCAGCATCAGTTGTGGGGTTGATGCTGTCATAGCCTACCATCCTATTGGGTGGGGCGTAAAATGGGTGGCATCTGTGCGGAGAGAGACACACTCCGTGCAGGCTAAAGATCCCTTCGTGTAGTATTCGAGAAGAGCGAGGCCACAAAGTTACCGCTATGAAGGTCATCCCACACACCTGCGCCATTGAGACAAGGGGAGGCGTTAATATAAGTTGCATAACTTGTTCGCCAATCCTTGTAAAACAAATAAGATTAAATAAAATGTAAACATGATTTCAGTTTAGTTGACAACAGCGTAATAACACGCCTTAATAGAACAGAGCTGATGAGTCCCTGATTCGAACTTATTCCACAAGCTCGGACCGATAAGGAATGCAACGTAACTGCCATAAACAGCCAGCGCTATTAACAAAAAATGGCCGTTCACATTCTATTTTTTTCAACCTTTGCCTCCAAAACATGTCTTACGACACACCCCGTTGGAACGTTCGCACCGAGCTTGATTAAGCGGATGGTCCAAAACTATGTTTTTGAGACAACAATTAAATTGTTTACTTATTTGAGCAATTTTCTTTCAATTTTCGTTCCCCCTCCTTTTTAGGTAAATGGTTGAGCAATTTCCGAAGAAGGGGAAATATGTAGGTTATTCAAGGAATATACGATGTAGGAAAGGGTTTATTCATGATGTAACATGGTCGCCGAATCTAAAGGTACAGTACGTGCAGAGTGGATTGTGGCGAAATCACCCGGGGAGTGGAGTTATGACCCGAAGTATCACTTTCAAATTATGTACATGTGGACAAAGAACACAAGCAATATTTCAACCAATGGACCTCCGGGTATAACCCGGAGGTCCACTGGCTGGAACTTTGCTTATACTTGTTATGTTTTGCAACAAATTTGCAATTATTGCTTGGGTGGAATCTCCACTCTGCGGGTGATTTAGTGATAATGCACTCTCCACGTACTGTATTTCGTGGGGTTTTGTTTCGTGTGTTTAATATATAATTAAAATATATTTATTTTCAGATTGCAGTGAGGTTTATGATGAAGGTGGAATGAAATACAAAGGAGATTACTACATCATGGTAAAACCAATAGGCGTGTCGAAGCCATTCAAAGTATTGTGTAAAATTTTCAACAATTCTGGTAAGATATGCATGCAAATATGTTTATCCCAAAACCATGTTTCTGGTAGTTTTTAAAACTTTTCGCAAACAGGGGATTGGACAATTCTTGTGTGGTGCACAGGGCCTGGTAGAGAAACATTCGTCTTTTCAAACCGATATACATAATGTTTTTTTTTAAAGAAAAACATAAAAAATTGAACAACAGAACGGCGGTGAGCAAAATCAGTAATTTTATTCTCATACCGAAAAAGGCTGTTGAATATTACAATTACTGCTGAACTTACCAAAAATTCAAAATAGCTGGGACCATTTGCTGCAGATAGTGTTGTATCAAACGATGTCATTTTGGGACACATGGCAGAAATGTTAACTGACTTTTTATTGCCATTCCCTGTGGGTGAAGGTCGCAATCGAAAAAATTTACCAATTTGAGCATTAAACATTGTTTATAGCTCTGTCTCGTTTAACAACCAGGTCATACGATAATGGGCAGCTGGTAGAAAGTCGATATTCGTAGACTTTATCTAACAATCATATAGATTTTGGCCTGAAAACCACGAGAAACGGTACGTATCACATAATGTGTTCCGATTCCGTATCATATAGACGACTCATTCTGATTCCGTATCATATAGACGACTCGTTTCCGGTAGCGCTATGGCTATCATAACAGGCACATGGATACATTCTATGTGCGTTTCAGTGATCGACCGAACATTATGTCCCAAAAATGTTTAAAAATAATTGAACCCTTTACTTAACATGAAAAGCAGACCACAAGTGCAAAAACAATTCTTGAATAACTATTTTTTTTCATTTTTTGTCTCAAAAACATAGATTATGACCCCTCATTGGAACGAGCTCGATGAGCTCGTTCCAACGATGGGTCGTAATCTATGTTTTTGAGACAAAAATGAAAAAATAATGAAAATTAACTGGTGAATTTTGAGAATAGCGTTGGCCGGTTTAGGCCGCTACGTTGGGTAAAGGGTTAAGATTTAATCTGTTTATGTGACAGAATTGTTAGATAAATGAATTATCATGATAATGTGCATGTCCTGTGATTTGCATCAGATTCTCGGTGGTGTCCAAAAATGGGATCACAACTCGCCGGCAAAGTCGGCTCGTTGAGATCTCATTCTGGACACCGCCTCGAATCTGATACAGATCACAGGGCATGCACATTACCATGATAATCTGTATTTACCCAACTAACGGTAATTAAATATCGGACAGTCATTCCAACTTACTCACCATCCCTTGAAGAGATTTCCCATATTGATCTTAGCAGAGTGTGCCACCTGGCTTTCACAAGAAGAACTGTAAAATAAGGGGCGGTGGTATCCCACTCCCCAGGGCTCAGCGATGCTTCGAGATTCGATAACATATCTTTCCACTGTTTTGATTGGATTCGGAATCCGCTGGTTTATTCGGGAAAAAATACGTATCTATGTCAGATTCTAAACGCGTCGTTAAATGCGATTATCTCCCTTATATACAATACTTGGTTTTTAGTTTGTGAAGTAGCTATTGTATGCGCCTCAAATCCATATGAGGCCAACTAGTTAGCTTAATATGGACGCGTGAGAGTATACACGCAGCATCCTAGTACACATTTGCTATACTAAATACCGCCTGGTATAAGTGGAAATAATTCCTAATAGCTATTACCACAGACGCAACCATTTTCGAGGAGAAGTCCGCGATTCGCCGGAACAAACACAAGCCAACTCCCTAAATACTTTTCCAACATACATGTTATGAGTACATATTACGTTTAACCCTTTGGCCAAAACCGGCCAGCGCTATTCACAAAAATTGTCATTATTTGTTTTCATTTTTTGTCTCAAAAACATAGGTTATGACCCCTCTTTGGAACGAGCTCGTTCCAATGAGGGGTCATAACGTATGTTTTTGAGACAAAAAAAATGAAAACCAAATAGTTATTCAAAAATTTTGCAAGTGTCGTCTGCTTTTCATGTTGGGTAAAGGGTTAAAATGGGTTATGCAAATGTGTCTTATACTCCTATGCAAGCATTTCTGTAAAATTTGTAACGGACCGAGAGAGAAGTGCGAGAGCAGAGGCTCGAACTGTCGACGTCAAAACATCCACATTGCTTCACCTCATCATCTACAGTGTCACAACTTATGAAGGCTGGTCAACGGCACCAATGCAACAGCTCGACAGAAAAGTGTTGGCGGCTAGGCTCGAATCGGCGACCTCTTATATACAAAGCAACCAATTTACCATGAGACTGAAAGATTCGGACCAACCAGGATGGCTGGTAAACGGTCTTATACCTTAACCGCTACACTTTTCAACGGGAAATGTAAATTAATTTATGTGTATTTGACCATCGAATTCCACCCTCGGCTCATTCACTGTTTCGTTTGATTTCAACCATCTTCCAATCCGAAGGCTAGGAAGATGGTTGATGTGGAAGACAGAGGTGGAACAATGACCATACTGTGGAAGGTGCAGCAAAACGAGACACAAACATTCTGTGGCGTGAAACGAAAGAGAGTAGTCAGCAATTTCGAAAGTATAGTACATTTATTGGTGCCCCCTTCAAACTTAACACCCCTACCCCACCTCCACACATTTCAACAGCATGCGTTGCATTCGTCAAGACCTGGGAATCAAGGAAATATTACTTCTGTGGATCCATTTTCTCGCACCGGGTCGAACTATGGTTGGTCAGGTGCGTGTTTGATATTGTTTGCGCTCCCACGCCGTACCCCCACTTACATTGAGCTTCAACGTTAGGTCCCGCGAATCTAAAATGTCGGGTCGAATCAAATCCAGAATAGAATCTCGCTACTCTACAAGTTATAGATATTGCGCCTTCTCTTTTATACAGCCTTAAATTGTCAGTTTACTCGCAATGCATTCAACGGCGACTCGTCTGTTTGGGCAAGTCAATTGCGGAATTTTCCAGAACGGAATCAGAACTGTGTCGGAACCGGAACCTCATTGAAATCTTCTCGGGTCTCCTGTACAGTGCAGTTTAAAAGGGGACATTTGGTACGATTTGGTTGGAGAACATCTCGACGATTCGAAGATTTCCGAATCAGCTAGGCTCCGAATCGAATCACCCGGCCGATTTCGAATCGAATCAAATTTTGAAGTTTTACAGGGCCCTACGACACAAACTGGTAAAACAACCGGTTTCGAACCGAAACAGGTGAGCCAAATTGCATTACTTAAAACGTGGAATACAAACACGAAATTTTATTCTGATACACATGCATTTTTGTTCGAAACTATAAATGTCTGCACTGCTGTCTTTAATTTATGCATATGTTTCTACAAGCATATTACCGGATCTGATGATTGTTTACTTAACTGAGATTTATGCGAGATTACACCTCAGGGTTACGATTCTAGTCTTGAGTAATTTCTACCGAATGCACATAAAACGGTTTTCCTACAGTGCAAAACATTTAATCTTTTATACAGGTAATTATAAAATTCATATTATCATCTCCCCATAGATAAAGAGTGCTTTGAAGAATGTTCATTCGACGCAAATTCGAAATCCATTGGCTAACTAATTCCTCAAAGAGTGATGATAAACTTTGATTCGGTAGCCATTACTTATGCCGTTTACAATGCAAACATCTCTGATTTCGTTGCTTGAAGGCTAAGGTATTGCACCATTATCGGATCACCTCTTTGGAAAGGCAGATTTGTTTTGTACAGGGGTAAACGAAAATAAAAGTAGAGCGGGATCTTCATCCAGGACAATAATTCCAATTCCGTGAAAAAAGTATCACACCTCAAACTCTAAAATCAGCTGGGTTACAAATCAACCCAAATCAAGTGGGTTGAGTGAATATAAATCCATTTTTGAGTGAACGTGAACCCAGCTGGGTTCATATTCACTCAACCCACTTGACTGGGGGTGATTTTAACCCAACTGATTTTAGAGTACAAGCAGAGTTTCAGTTAATGGATCTCCAAGTTGAACTCGGAGGTGCATTTGCTGAAACTTTACTAATCATTAAATTATTGTTTTTATTACATGCCTGTTCTATGTAATCCCCATCTACAGAAACACTAAACCATGCGGAAAATGAAAATATTTGCGGAAGGGAAATCGTTGACCGACTATTTTTAAATGGAAGCGACATTTCTCTGGAATTTTCTGCTAATCGTGCAACGCAATTACAATTGAATCACTAGCGATAGCTGAAACTCATCCCCTTAGTTCCAATGTGTTCTTTGTGCCAGTACGCACATAGAACACATTGGAACTTGTCGCTGGATTACGGGGTTGAGTGATGGAGGGAAATTTATGTTCTTATCTGTGCTCAGTCGACTGCCAGTGACTGTCGTCTGAACCCCAGTTCGGACGTAAACTTTGCCACCTTATCAATGCCCTATCCGCTTGGGGGCTCTTAGGATTCCTGAAGGTGCCTGTGGCTTACAACGCCAAAGGCTGATCAACGATAATTCACTGAAAAGATTATTTATTTACATGTACGAAGAAATATAATATCAAACAAATGACTCACAAAATTATCCATAAGAACACACCAGTTACGCGGATAAAAGTTTATTCTTAAGGGCCCTCGACGTCTCCCACAGCTAGCTGTGTCCGATGGATCGACCTCACATCATCTTCATCTTCTCACGGTTTGTGATGAATACAAAGTGTCTATTCACTTCTCGTTGCTTCCTCCTCGCAGGGTTAACTTCACCGTCAGTCGGGCTTAACTCATACAATGTTCTGCTTGTGCGTCTCTATCAGCGTTCTCACAGTTCAACCACAATTCAATTGGCGTCTACTACAGTTCACGATCACTTTACGCCTTGTCTGGCTCTCATGGGGTTAAGTTATTCTTCGCCTTCAACTTTCTACTTAACAAAGCTTACATAAAAATATTCTGCAAAGTGTTCTCAACATCACCAATTCTCGCACCGCCTAAAACTATCTTATCTCGCGAGCTATTCCAGCGCTTATTCAAGCTATTAAAACGGTCCCTAGACCTCAACGTTACAGCTTTTACGTCTTTGGCTACTATGCCACTACGGTTCGCAACCGTTAACAAACTACAATAGGTTCCTTACAACCCTCACAGGGTTACGACAATACGCGGACTTTCAATCTCGGTGCCTATGACTTTCGACGACCAAGGCTAAATTCGGACCTTCTCTGAGTGCCCTCAGGCCAACTGACTCTCAGAATTCTGCTTCACTCTTTATACAGTCGGAACGCAAAGTTTAAACATATTAATTCTGATTTAACGAGTGCTTTGTAATTCGATATGGATAGAGATATAAATGGGAATTTCGTTTGAAGTGAACCCTTTCGACATTTCGGAGACAGGATAGACGCGTAATATGGGTGTGTGTCCAGACCATATGTGATGCACTTTTCCAATAATTAGACTTTAACTGGCTTTAATTACCCAGATAACGATTCAGAAGAGAATATTGTCTCTCTTTCTATTGATCTGTTATCAACAAGTGTGCCATAATGGACATTAAAGTTCATACCTCACTAAAAGCTTTTGAATTATCGTTAGTTTGGCAAATCTGTTTTCAGGAACGTCACATACCTATGTTTTCGCTTTACATTTAACCCAGGCAGAAATATTATCGAAAATATTTACACTTTTAAACAAAAGAAATCCCAGCTTTTAGCTATCACCTTGACAGAAGTCAGGGGACGAAATGGTAACACGGGTTCCCCTCGCAAATTTGGTTGCCGATAAAATGCGTTCTTTGTGTTGATAGTTGTCAAATGAATTGCTGATTGTCCTTCCAATCATTGTTTTTATAGAGGTGAATGTGTGTTATAAGCACAGAAGGACACACGCGTGTGAATGGGTTAATCGATAAGGCACTTGTGCCATTACGGAAATATAAAACTCGAGGCCTGCGACCTATCGTTCTACCCTTCCGCGCTGGCACGCGTGCCATATCGATTAACCCATTCACACACGTGTGTTGTTCTGTGTATTTTCGGAGTCATTCATTGCAAGGATTTTTTACGTAAATTACTTTCTGTGTGTTGTGCTGTATCTTTGCCACAACGCGTAATTTAGATCTCTTTGTTTTGTTTTATTTGGATTTATCCACACTTTCAACACCCAGGGTCGGCCATGTTTACGTGTGGAGGGAGCCAGAATACTAAAAGATAACCACCGAGCAAGGCGAATAACATCAACTTACTACCTCGGCACATGCTAGGTTTAACATTGAAGTCAAGTGCTCCACGTGATGTCGTACCTCTGAGTATATATACACAGTGTCACTGTGCTCCAACGTGGGCTATCAGGGAGATGTACCTTATCCACTGACACAACGCAGCTGACGCGGATTGGGATCGTGCCGTCGACTGGACGATTCCAAGTGAAATGTGTTAACCGCTGAGCGACTGAACCCGTTATTTTATGTAACGTGATGTTTATAAAAAAAATACTAACAGCGTGTCGGGACCTTTCACAAAGTTACACAATACGAATTCCTTGTGTACAGAAGTTTGAAATACTTTCTTCTAACATGCCCATTATCACCCTTCCTTCTTTTTCCTTTTACAAGACACCAGAATGATTATATAATCCCATTTGTTTGGTCGATTTATAGGTTTCGTTTCCATATATATATATTTACTGTGGTTTAACGGCACATTCGGCAGCCAGCGTCATCTCGTGTCGGGCAATTTTACGGTCGGAGGAAGCGGGAGTACGCGGAGAGAACCACCGAGTAGCCGCGAGCAACTATCATTCTCTCCAACAAACTAACTCCACACAAGCACGATTAGCATTTGTTGAAGACAAATGCATCATCGACGTGCAGAACGATTTAGTACACAGCTCCATCGTGTCGCCGCGTGGGTTATCGGGATTAACCCTTTACCTAACGAATCGCCCGCATCCGTCCGCGTAATATGCAAATTGAGCAGTTGAAAAAATTAAATTTTTCAAAATATTTCAACAAAACCATATCATGTGACCCCCCTCATTGGAACGAGCTCATTGAGCTCGTTCCAATGAGGGGTCACATGATATGGTTTTGTTGAAATTGTTTGAAAAATTTAAAAAAATTATATTTAAAATAATAAATGTTGATATCGTCTGGGTTGGGTAAAGGGTTAAGGACCTTGCTCAAGGACACAACATAGTTGCCCCTGGTGAGGATCGAACCGGGGACCTTTCGGGTTGAAGTCCAATGCCGTAACCACGGAGCCACCGCGCGCTTTTCGCTACCATAAATGTTGTGATTGTGTAAAATAAACATTTCAAACGATATGCAGCAATACACTGATATGTTTTGTCAAATTTGAACATTCCACTACCTGGGGTCTCTTAATGCCTCATTTTATGTGATTCAGGTGTACTTTCTGTCTTGTCCATATCCATCCAAGCAATCTGGAACAAAATGTAAGGGGATAGCCCCAACCAACCTCACCCCTTGACAGTTCACTAAGAGTCAAGTTCTCCGGCCACCAGTCTAATTCTGTTCGGAATTCGACGTTGTTATGGGCTTTTTGTTTACCCACTTTTGTGGAGTTTGCCCAGAGACAGTCGTCCATTTAATGTGACGTCCATATCCTCAAATATACAAAGATATTGTTTTTTCGTAATCCTGTAAAGGAAATTCCAATGTATTTTATTTTATCTCCACAGGAACAATCAAGACGTTAACCCAATTAGTGAAACTACGCGGCGTAACCTACAGTTGTGATGAGTTTTCATTCATAATTATAAAGTCATTTATATCTGGTCAATTCACGTCTCGATAGAGAAACATTTTTTGCGTTGATTCAAAGAAAATTAATGTTAAAAGAAGTTTTTAGATTCAGTCGTCTGAAATCTTTCAGTGGGTCGGAAAAAGGAGCCTAGACTGGTTCCAGGTCATAACAGCGTCAAATTCCGTACATAGTTAGACTAGTGGCTCGAGCGCTTGCCCAAGAATGTTAGCTGAAATGAAGAATAAGTTACAAGAGCATAAATATGAGAGTCAACACATTCAAATGTATCGTCCGTTGTTCACTTTTTGTATTTTTCACTGATTCAGTTATGATTGTAAACCATTAACGGGTATGATTTCAGGTTGGACTGTAATACAGAGGAGACAGAACGGTATTGTGGATTTTTACGAAACATGGGACAAATACAAGAATGGCTTCGGAATTCTCGAAGGAGAGTTTTGGCTGGGAAATGACAAGATCCACAAACTTACGAAACAAGGTAAATTTCTACTCATTACAAAAGTTCGTCTGCGTCGCTTCGTTATTTTAATCTTCACTCAAATGTAATTCTGCATTTGTGCGTTATACTCACAACAGTGCAGTATTTTTAATAGTGTGGTTTCAGGATTTTGTTTGTAGAAACTTTGCGACAATTTCCAAGGGACTTCAAATATGCACTCTCCAAGAACCTACAACAAAACGGTTCTATTAACACAACAACTTCTGGCCATATCAGACGTGAACGTGCCGGCGACATGTTTCAGAGTTTCAAGTTGTTACACAGACCTCTATACAACAGGATTTCTGGATCGTTCATTAGGCACATATTGAAAAGTGTCACACCTGCAGCCATCTTGAAGGGGGGGGGGGGGTCAAATGTTGTTAGAAATAAACAATGTTCAACAAAAATATTTTCACGAAAGTTTTCAATTTTTCAACGCCTCGCAATGGCTGATCGCCTTTTAATTCTTAACCCGCTGAGTATTTTCAAGATAGTTTTGTCAAATCTAATCCTGGCTGCTGTGAAGCAGCCATAAATAGATTTTAAGAAAAATTAATGTAAATTTAGCCCAAAGAATCATTGGTGGAAAAACACATTCAATTTAAAGAAGGAAAATTGGATTAAATGTGCCCAAATTATACTTATTTCAGTGGCAAGAGAAATTCTGTCCTGGGCAGGAAAATCCTCCAGCAGCATGCAAGGAGTTAAAGAATATACCTTGATTTCTGAGAAACGGGGATATGTTGATGATGTACATATTTCCCGTAGTAATACCAATTGAATATTTACACAGCATATTTTAGTTATTATTAACAGAAAAAACAAGAACCGAGATTGGAATGTTGATACCGTGTTACCAGTTTTCGTGCTAGGTAAACACCATACAACGTTTGAAGTAAAACATGTCACGCTGAGACTACAGTCACAGTTATAGTCACAGCACAGTGTAGCAGCTTTCACGTCGTCATTTGAGTTACCGCATTGATTGACTTGACATCGTCTTGTTGTGGGGAGGGGGCAAATTTTATTGAGCTGCGACGGCTTTCGCTGGTGGTCCAGCAATCCCGTTGTATAGAAATCAGTGAGTATACCAGGTATGAAGGTGAGTTTTAGCGATGGGAGTGATTAAATTACTGTATTACTGTATATCTGTTATCATTGATTATTCAAAAAATCGTTAACTATTTGTTAATTATGAGTGTTTATTATAGAATAATGAAGGAGTATGTAATTCCGAGAAGTTACTGGCCTTGCTCTATAAATTCGGAAGGTCACTTTTCTTTTTCCATGTACCATATTGTTTTTTGCTTTTCATCCTGTGTTGTCAACCCCACTAATAAGGAAGTCTTCCAAAGTACTGTGAGCGGAAAGAGGATTTCGACCGGATCGCGACCATGTCGCGATCCATCCGAAAGTATATGCCCGCTTTCTTCCTTACAATACTGCAGAATCTCATTGAAAAAAGAAAGGCAAATTTTGGATATTCTTTTGTTCCGTTTTTCTTGATTTAGCTTGATTTGGCAGTATTTAATTCATGAAGTCTCTGCCCGCTGGTGTAAGTGTGTCGCGACGGGATCTCCACCTGTCATAGAAAGAGATCACATTATGCCCTATAAAGCTATTTATGTATCTGCATAAGCATGAAGCAAACCTTGACTTTCCAAGGCTTGTAGAAATTGCAATTGGTCCCCATTGGACATACTTTATAACCATTTTTTTATCCTCTTTTCTGCAGGTCCTACTTGAAGGTGACTTTTTCATATAATCACAAAATCGAAAACAATCAAGTATTGGAAACACTGCACTGTTTTGTTTTTACCGCAACAGTTTTGTTTTTCATTGTATTTCTCGCGTAAATCTCTTCCCACTGAACATTAAAGGCATTGGAATTATCAGGTCAATAAACAACACGCCGGGCGTTAATATTTTGCTTAGCGATTGGCTTATTTTGATGGGTTTCTATTTTATCCATCGGTCAATGGAAGGTCAGTGCGGGATATTCATAATCAGACACATAAACGATTTTGCGAAATGTTTTTATCTTTCGAACTCAGCAGAATGAGAAATGAATCTTTTTATCAAAAGTTTTCGTAACACAAGAACGAAACCAATTACGACTATAGATACGCTAATTCGTCAGGTCTTAAAGAATATCGTATTCGATGTTTATACACGGCTCTACTCGGTGACCCAAGCCATTATTGGTATTTGAGAAATAGTATATGGTCAATAATCGAAGGTTATCTACACTGGAATATTAGTTTCGTGATGTTTACATGCGAACGGAAAGTTTGTTTTTATCGGACCTATTGAGATTAGAAAGCTGAAATAACCTACTGGACTCAAACTAAAACACATTTCTGCTTCAAGTGTAAAACCTCGACTGAAAAATATACAGTACAGATATACAGGATATGGAATGAGTGTTTTCTCATATAATATTTATGAAACGAGTCTAGAAATTTTCCGTTTGGGCGAGCCTCTGGCTCGCCCAAACGGAAAATTCGGACGAGTTTCATAAATATTATATGAGAAAAACACTCTCATTTCATATTCCATTTATCATATGACACACACACGCACAAATTAGCCACTTAGTATGACTTTTTAACCCAACTTGAGTTGGAGACGGCACTTGGAAAAAATATCCTCGTATAACTAAAAATTTTCATTTTTTGCTTCCAAAACATAGGTTATGACCCATCATTGGAACGAGCGCGACATGCTAGTTCCAATGAGGGGTCATAACGTATGTTTTGGAAGCCAAAAGTGAAATATAAAAAAAAATGAATGGCGTTTTTCTTGTATTGCGCGAGACGGGTTTTGTCGTTAGGTTTGGTAAAAGATTAATACAATATAACCCACCCTAAATAGGACAGGTAACGTAAATTCTCCCTACTGAAATTATGCAAATGTGACCCAGTTGTATTTTGTTTAGCCAATCAAATTGTCCGGTTTTGAAATTTACCAATGAAAGCTCACAGCTCTAATTATGTAAATTATGAAACTGTGGCCCAGTTGTATTTTGTTTAGCCAATCAAATTATCCAGTTTTGAAATTTACCAATGAAAGCTCCCAGCTCTAATTCTGCAAATTATGAAACTGTGGCCCAGTTGTAATTTGTTCAGCCAATCAAATTGTCTAGTATTGAAATTGACCGATGAAATTAACGGAAGGCTTTATTTATCACTGATTAATATGAAAACAAAATATCAAATGTTTTAAAGTGAACAAAATGGATGAGTCATATGATAAATAGAGGGTATGGAATGGGTGTTTTGGTCACTCGATATTTATGAAACGAGTCTGCGAATTTTCAGTTTTACCAAGCCTGGGCGAGGCAAAACGGAAAATTCGTAGAAGAGTTTCATAAATATTGAGTGACCAAATCACGAATTTTATATTCTGTTTATCACATGACACCACAATTACCAAAAATAGAAATGGTTATAGAATGTAATTTCACGTTGAACGCCATGCGTCATAAGTGTTATGAAGCACAAATTAGTATTGAAAATATGAAACGGTAATAAGTCGAGAAAATACGAAGCCTATTAGCTTCACGTCGTTTTTAGTTATTAAATTGTAAGTACAATTTAGCTAAATTGTAACTACAATTTATTAAATTCTAACTACAATTTAGCTAAATTGTAGTTACAATTTATTAAATTGTAGTTACAATTTATTAAATTGTAAGTACAATTTAGCTAAATTGTAACTACAATTTATTAAATTGTAACTACAATTTAGCTAAATTGTAACTACAATTTAGCTAAATTGTAACTACAATTTATTAAATTCTAACTACAATTTAGCTAAATTGTAACTACAATTTAGCTAAATTGTAGGTACAATTTATTAAATTGTAGCTACGATTTAATAACTAAAAACGACGTGAAGCTAGTAGGCTTCCGTAAGAAAACGGAGAAGTCATATGATAAAGTGTTTTATCAATAAAAAACATGTGTAGTAGATTCTCACCATTGATCACAACACAACTGGATCGATTGTCACATACAGAAAAGTGCCTCAACCGCCGCCATCTTAGGTGGGGGTTAGATGTTACTATAAATAAACAATGCTCAAATAACAACAAATAAGTGTTTGAAGGTTTTCAGTTTCCCGACGCAATGCATTCACCGATCGCTTTTTGGAAAATATACTTTGATATCTGTGAAAATTGAATATGTTGATGGTGTGAACATTTTCGCGGCAATGCAACTTGAATATCTACAAAATATTTTGGTTATTATTGATACTTATTACTTTCCAAAGTGTGATTTACTGGGATTTCCGGGTTTGATTATAAACGATAACTTCACAAGTGAATTATGCAATCAACAATTGGGCCATGTATCCGTGCGCGCAAACGAAGACGCTTTGCCGTGGGTGTAATGGGGACTTCATTGTTTTTTGTTTTTAACCCTTTACTTAACATGAAAAGCACACAACACTTGCAAAAAAAATGTCTTGAATAACTATTATTTTCATTTTTGTCTTAAAAACATAGATTATGACCCCTCATTGGAACGAGCTCGACGACCTCGTTCCAATGAGGGGTCATAACCTATGTTTTAGAGACAAAAAATTAAAAAATAATGAAAATTAATTGGCGATTTTTGAGAATAGCGCTCTCCGGTTTTGGCCGTTACGTTAGGTAAAGGGTTAAATAATATAATTGTCGTTAATAATGAATAGTAATAAACAGAGTAATCGCTTGACTGGACTGGTTACGTGAAGTAATTCATTCGAGGCGAGGGACTATATTGTAAAACACTCGAGCGCATGCGCGCACTCGTGTTTGTACAACATCCCTCACCTCTCATGAATTATTTCACGTAACCAGTCCAGTCAAGCGATTACTCTCTATAAAATAACTGTGGAGATTGGAACGGTGATACCATGTTACTAGTTTTCGTGCTTGGTAGACACTATGGCATTTGACGAAGTGAAAGCTACAGTCACAGCGTAACAACTTTCACGTCATCAAACGTCATCGATTGGGAGGAGTTTTCGCGTTGATCGACTTGACACCAACTTAAAGGGGAGGGGCAAATTGAGTTGCGGCGTTTTTCGTTGACGTTCAAGCAGTCCTGTTGTATAGAGATCAGCTATTCCCACCAAAGAATAACTTCAATTATATGAAGGTGACAGCAGGGTGTAAGCAGAGTTTCAACTGACGGACCGGCGGGTGAAACCCGGATGTTCGTTTGCTGGAACTTTGCATTTGCTTCGTATGTTTTCCCCAGATTTCCAGACTTATTGTGTAAGTGGAAACACCAACCCATGGTTGTTGAGTGATAAATCAATCTCTATGTTTTGTATAACTGAACCCGATATGAGCACAAATCGAACATGGAGATCCGAGACATGTCGCCCGGCACTGGATAATGTTCACTGGATCAAACAACGTACTTGCACATTCCGACGAGAATCTAACTGAAAGTAGGATTGCTCCTGTATCAACTTACAATACGTGAACACTTTTCCCCATCAGTTCAATGCTCTACCCGGGCGGTGTACAGTTGAAAACAGTGCGCACATAATGAAATGTGGGGAACAAGTGGCCTTTAATGGTGGGAGTAATTCTTCCAGTACCTCGGTTCATAAAGCAAACCTAGCCCTTCGTAAACAAACATGATAAATATGTGTGAATGTGTTTTCCGTCAACATGCTTAATTATGTGTATAGTCTCTACAGGTGACGGGTGCCTTCAGGAATATGTTTCACGGGGTGTGATTTTTCAGGTTTTCTTCTGATTTCAGTTTTTGTTTCTTGCCCAACTACAATTTTTTATTTGTTTAAATTTACATGAAAATGGATTACAAATTCCATCAAAAGTATGATTTCTTCAGAATATTAGTCACATAGGGACATAAAGCTTGATTTTGAAAGTTTTCCCTCTGTACACACATTATTTGGACTAATTTTATACGAGTATAATCACACCCTTGGTTATAGGGGAATTTTGCCAGAGAAGGAAACTGGATCTTTGCTACCGGACAGGTCTAAGCAAAGTCCAACTTCTCTTCATTCTAAGATCCACAAAACAGGACGTTTTTGTGATATATCATACCCAGTGACAATTACCAACACTCTGAGCCACTTATGACTACCATTTGTCAGACAACCCAACGGTGGCAAATTCCTGTCGGCTTATAATCATGTGGTAATTATTAACTACCTATCTCCTGAAAAAAGTCCTTCAAGTTTGTTGACTTTCCTTCATCTATGCCAGTAAGTTAAAAGTTTGCCACAGTGTCTTAAAAGCATTCAGATTGCATGAGGGAAATTGATACAGTTGCAGAAGTTCCGGAATACATGTTTTTGTGTATAGTCAATATAAGGCTTCTAGGAGGTTGTAAGTTGTAATACCTTCCCTTTCACTTAAGACAAAAATATGTTAAGAGTTTTCACGCGTGGGTGTACATAATCCCCACTGAACCTTTAACTAATGTACTAGCGGATGTAAAACAGGTTAACCCATTACCCCAAAAATCGTCTGAAAATCTTCCAGTCGTCCAACAATTCGTTACAAATTGTGTAGTTGAAAAACAAATCCAAACATTTCAATAAAAACCATATCATGTGTACCCTCAATGGAACGACCTCGTTCCAATGAGAGTCACGCGATATGATTTTGTTGAAATGTTTTCACAACAAAAAATGAAAAAGAAATTTTTGAAATAAAAAATTCTTATAACCCATGTGTTTGGTAAAGTGTTAACACCTAAAGTAATGGCCACAATCTTTATTTGTGCTATTCACAAAAGTCGCCATTCAAATCTTATTATTTATTCAATATTCGCCCCAAAAACATATCTTAGGACTTCACCTTGGACCGAACTCGTTGGGCCCATTCCCATTAGGGTCATTATGTTTTTAGGCAAATCGTGAATCAAATCATAAATTTTGTTACATTGTGTCGTCTGCTATTCGTGTTATGTAAGAGGTTAATATTGTAGTATGCTCAAGGTTGTTTCGTACTCAGTCACCTGGCGCGGCGACACACCAACGCACTTACTTGTTAAATCAGTAAAAACGTGCAGAAACAACAAAGATATTAGCGGCTTGTGGACCCTGAGTAGTCTACCCCATGGTCTAAGGGATGCAGCTTTCCCTATTGAGTCCTGTAATCTATCCTCGTCCAACAGAAAAAGGATATGGACTTGTGTTCACGCATCGTGTGGTTCTGTCTGTTCGCTCTGCATATTAATAAATGCTAAGTGATTTTGGTACTAAAAATGCTAGTGTTTTTCTACATTTAGAAACCTCCCACTCACTTTACGAATATCCTGGCTCTGCCTCTGAGGTATACGTGAGATGTTGCATCCCTCCACACGAGTATTTCGCACGATAAAGGTATTCTGGCTTGTCAACAATTCTAGTGATATTTATAAAGCCCAACTAATGGTATTGTTAACTTTATCCGTTTGCTTCTGAAAGAAACGACTTCCCATTCAGGGGTGTCTGTGATCTTCAACGATGAGGTCTCGTACGGTTTTATCATTATTTATATCGTGACTTACACGGGTCGCTTTAAATTTGTCGATCATTGATCAACTCGACGTTTCTTCGACCACTTCCCTGGTTACTCTTTATGTGCAGCCTCGACCTGAAGTGAGCTAGCTCAAAACGAGATTACAAGGAATTCATATATTTCTGCAACACTTTTGTCCATTTATCATTTCTATCGACCTTGCATTATTATAAAACAGCCACCTATGCAAAACATTCCACCGCCAGCCCACTTGAATATCAGTATTTCGGCACCCCGTGTTTCGGCTTACAAAATGCCAAAATGCAAAATTTAAATATCCAATGATATCATCAAAAAATTATCTCATCAGTCACTTAGTCTGGGCTGTTATATCCCGTCTCACCGACGAGACCAGATCAGCTAGAATAAATATGACGCTGTGGGTATCTTGTTTGTTAGGCTGAATTGGTCTTGTCATCGAGATCGTTTGTACATGATTGATCTTATAGCTGTGCAATTTTAAGCGCACACCCCCCCCCCCCCCCCCCCCCGTACCAGTTACTATGGGAATAATTAATTGTTTCTTTTCTTCTGTTTAGTTGATACCATGCTGAGGGTAGAAATGGAAGAATTCAATGGAAAAACTCATGTCGCTGAATATGACTTCTTCAAAGTTGAAAGCGAGAGGAAATTGTACAGACTACATATTCATGGTTACCATGGAAACGCAGGAGACTCACTAACAACCAAGTGGAAAAGTCACGATGGTATGGCGTTCAGTACAAAGGACCGCGATAATGACGCTCGTTACTATGACAACTGTGCTGAACATTTCCACGGAGCCTGGTGGTTCAATGATTGCTTCACAAGTCATTTGAACGGACGATACTACCACAAAGGAGCGCACAAGAACTATTTCAAACGTGACGGAATTCTTTGGAACACCGTTGATCATTATTCTTCGTTGAAGACCGTGCGAATGATGATAAAACCTTCAGATAGACCACGTGATAGTGCTGGAGGTGTACCAACGATAACGAACGAGGTATGACATTCTTACCAGGCGTCTTGAGATCTTTTTTTCGAAATCGTAACGATGACGCGCTACGCTTCTGTCGATATGCAAATGCGGCGGATTAGTGTAGATAGTAGCCATCTTATTGGAATACGTGCAAGTAAAATCAGTTCACTGGAATGTTGACCCATTACGTTATGAAATGATAGTCGGTACTAACAGCTAAATTGAAATAAGTGACCTTCATTAAACTCAGTGTTTGTCATTGAAACTCAATACGTGCCAAGGGGCCGAAAATGCCATGGTGTCATCTTTCAACAAGAAACTACAACTTCCTTTTTTCCCATGGACTGTAGCAAGCTCTTACTTAATAATATTGTAAATAACATATGAAACGGAATGATGTCATTTAGTTTTGTTTCCACCAAACGTTATGTTGGTGAAATTTACATGGAGAAATGAAGATAGAACAACAAACTAAAAACATTTAAAATGTTTGATGGCAAGTGGCAGAAGGGGAAGTGGCCAAAATGCATTGGCATTTAACTCTTTACCCAACGTAACGACCAAAACCGGCCAGCGCTATTCTCAAAAATCGACAATTTATTTTCATTATTTTGTCATTTTTCGTCTCAAAAACATAGGTTATGGCCCCTCATTGGAACGAGCTCCAATGACCTATGTTTTTGAGACAAAAAATGAAAAAATTTAGTTATTCAGGAATTAGTTTTGCAAGTGTCGTCTGCTTTTCATGTTAGGTAAAGGGTTAAGCTCCCCCCCCCCCCACCCCCCCCCCCCCTACAGTAGTTAAAAAAGGAACAGAGTTTCGAATGGATAGCGACTGGATCACGATCCGTCGAAATTCTCTGTCCACGTTCCTTCCCACTACACTGGAGAATCTCACCTGGCTAAAAAACGCAAGGTGCAAGTTTCGCTTCTTATTTTTCATTCAGTCTACATTTTGCAGTACTTTATTTATAAAATTTCGTTCTATTGGTGCAAATTTTTCGCGACCCTATCACGATCTGGTCGATAAAAAGGTCCATTTTGTGATCACCGTACTGTAAATAGAATGACTTCAAACTACACGGTGTCACTGAAACATTTAGCTGTTAACATCCAATGTTTGACTCTTTGTTAAGGAATAATAGGTTGTGAAAATGTGAGTGAAATTAGCCCTAATAATTAGCCACGCCAAACGGAAATGCAGCGATGGGAGTCATGGTACTCTACTATAGGTTTTACCATGACATTGCCGAGTGTCGAGGCTAATTACGTTAAGGAACCCTAGGGCAAATTCATGTTATGGTCAAGCGAGCAATGGGTTATCCCACCCTCATTTCGGGAGATAGTTACGTGGCCTGATGGAAATTAATTTTTTTTTTCTAAGTCTTGGCTTTTGACATAGCGTGATTCCTTTAATTTGTACCTTGCTGCAGAAAAATTACAATACAAAATTAAAGTGAGTGTCCAATGTCAAGAGTGAACGAATAAAAGGTAAATACAATTTTGAAGCAACGATTCGTTGTATCAAAAGTACAATCCGTGAGGTTATGTTTCATTTTATGCAAACTAAGGAAAAGAATTAGTCCTTTTCGGCACTATGCTACTCAATGGAATAGCCCTAAAACATAATATAGCGCCGAGTGGATGAAATGGAGCTGAGTGATTTTTGATTTACCGCTTCGGTTCCGGTTTTTCCGGGGAATCGGAAAACCGAACCACAAGACCCAGTAAAACAGTCCGAACGGCTTTACCGTGTGTATGCATAAACTAATTAAACTATCTTACATGGGAACTGGGGTAGTGACGCCCATGGACTATTGTCACTTAATCTATCCGACAGTGGGGGGTGCATATGCTGATTTCTCATTGTCACATTATCTCCCTTATTGACTCGTCCGCGGGACGAGTCAATTAAGGGAGAAAATGTGACAATGGGAAGACAACATAAATTAGATGAACTTTATTTATTTGCTACCATAATTGTGGTTTTTACTCAATGGGCTTAGCATCTAATCCCCTAGAACCCCTAAGAATGATCAAAGAGACGTTAGGCTGAACCCAATAGAGATATTTGCACACAAGACTTTTTGTGGTGAGTGCTGTCGTACCGAAACTATTGTGGATTTTTTCCAAGGTAAGCACTGAGTTAATGAGCGTGGCGTGCTATTTTCTATATGTTCTTAACGCATAGAATAACTGAACCGAAACCGGGTTTTTTTCCGGAAACAGAACTGAAACCGAATCTAAAAAATCAAAACCTCCCAGCTCCAGGACGAATCCATTTTGTATTCATAGGGTGTTAAAGTAATAATATAATTATACATCCCTATAGGGCTGTGGGATTAAATTATAAATGATCGTCCTTGCCAATTTATCATAAATCATGCCATCTTGTCTCTGAAGCAACAATTTTCATTACGCAAAAAATTATGAAACGGTTTGAATGTGTTATTCACAACTTTATCGCATCACCCGCATTGTTTGCATCGCGTCCATTTGATTAGGCTCACAATTGGGCATATAAACGTCTCTTTGGAGGGGATATAATGGCAACAATGCGCGTGTGCTGTAACTGTTGACCTAGAGTGTGACCCTGAATCGCAAGACTAGAATAGTCGCTGATTGGGTAAGTCTCCCATGCCAGAAGGCACAGGATCGATCTTCGGTCGGGAAAGTTCTCGACGTTTCCGAACAGCATTATTTATGGGGATGATGCTGTCACAACGTAGTGGCATATCGGGTGAGAACACAAAATAGCTGCCATGTGCGGAGAGAGGCTGACTCCATGACGACTAAAAATCCCCCCATAGCATTTGAGAATATCAAGGCCATGAAGGTCTCCTTCACATATCCACCATTGGCCTAAGGAGTGGTGTTAATATAAATAGTAAAACTTGCTCGCCAATGCTTGTAAAATAAACAGGCTGAAAAGAATTTTGTACTTTCACGATTGTCCATTCTTGTTAAAAAATAATTTTTAGCTAAAGACAAGGAGAGAAAGCCTTTTTAGCATCCATTGTTTCTTACATTTCCCATGTTAAGAAGGGGTGAATTGAGCCGATGAACACTCCGACAAAAATTAGCTATGCCAAAGATCACTGCATCCCACTAGTGGCATGCTATGTCGCTTAACACTGCAAATCTCGGCATCAGCGCTTTCGTCTGGATTGTCACCTGTATCGTATTTATTTCCATCTGTTAGAGCACTGAATTGACATTGTAATACGATTTTTTCGAATTACACACATATTACCATATTTACTTAAAAATTCTATAAACCTTTTTTTTGGTTTCATATAATTCTGTGGACTTTGCCTAATTTTAGAAATTGGGAAATAAATATTTAAAATAATTGGTGACCGTCAGTTGACATTTAATAACTGCTTATTTTTTTTTTTTTTTGATGGAGGTGGTAATTGTTAACATCCTCGACACACTGCCAAAATGAGTATTAATAGCACAAAATTATATCTCTCAGTAACTGTAAAGCTGTGCGTGACCTGCGGGACCACATACATACAGTGGTTGTCTGCATCTTGTGTTCATTTATTTTATCCACATCTATAAAGAGTATGACGTGACTTTTCTCGAAAAGCTGACCTGACTGTTGAAGCATGTTCCACGAACGTGCTTCAGCAGTCACATCAGTTTTTTTAAATAGCATGAACGGGATGATTTGGGACCTGACCAACTTAACGATGAACATATTCGTATATACTAACTTGCAAATATATTGGAAATATCTGAGAGCATCAGGCAAGTGAGCATTTCGTTCCAATGAGGAGTTCTAAGCTATGTTTTGGAGGTAAATATTGAATTGGTAATTCATGAATATTGCTGGTCGTATTTTGCCGTTACGATAAAGTCTTAAAACAGAGTTGTTGTTGATAAAGGAAGGGAACCGTGGAAGGATATGTGATGTATTTTCTATGGTAAGCGTCATCCAGTCGCGACATACTTACAAAGATTGTAATAATATTCCATATCCATCTAAGCAATCCAGGACAACAAGTGAGGGATCTATTGGCTCTCCCAAAGTCACCTACTCACCGTTCCCAACTCATGGTAGACCACCCGGTGTCATCTCCAAACTTGCCTGTTGTATCCTCAAGTTTCTTGTGGATAAGAAAGCGAGGGAATACACGCACCATTCTGAGTCCCATCTCGGAGGCACCATGTGCTTAATGCAACCTGAAAATTAAGTAACTGTGAGGACATCGATGCACTTATTTTTCAAATACATCGGTTCACACTCTGAAAATTGCATTTTTTTCTCTCCCAAAATAGATTTTATTTTTGAAATTACAACGAGCGCTCGGAAAACCAGAGTCGCTTGACATCTATAAAAACAAAGAAAGATACAATAACTGTTGTGCTTATTCTTCGATCTTTCTCCACAGTAATCAGAACTCAGTTGAGATTTAGAGATTTATGAAAAACCGCGCAGAGACATTGATATAGGCCGATGTTCCCTGACCATGGATCTTGTCGCAATTTTCTTTGGACTGGAAAGACCAAAATCCCTCTTAATTGGTAGGTGTTGTGTAGAGGAGTGGGTATGGTGGTGTTTTGCCAAGACCATGGAATTTCCGAAAGAATTTAAATATATAAAGCGCCGCTCTATGCCACAAATGGTCATTTCTGATAAATGTGCCCTCCTTCTTTGAATTTGATTTTGTGCAGTATGGAAATTGCAGGTGTTATAAGGAGTTCACGTGCCACACATCAGTGGTTCCTGTTGATACTTTAATGAGTATTGTTGCTGTTTTTGTCTTCTCTCTGTTGTGTTAATTACTCCATGAGGGCCTAGTCGGGTTCTAGGCAAATTTTATCGCACATGTGCCAAAATGTATCATATGATCTGTAACGTTTGCTACGGGGAGCGAGTATCTTCATAAATAAGCTACAATTTAGAGGCTATTCATTTCTCCATTATATTGTTGTTCTGGTTTGAGATTTCTGGAAACCTCACCTCATCCAACCATTGTGTTTCCAAGTGATCTTGTTTCTGACGACTCAGTCATCACTTTAGGGATGGTGGGATATTATAGGCTGACTATTATTTCGCGATGTTTTCTGTTGTAAACTATTCTTAAATACAACTTTGTTTATAATGAAGCCGATGAAACAAGACATGGCCTCATAACAAGTTTATTCGTTTTATGTTTGAAAACATTAATCAACGTGAAGTTTCCACTGAACGTCTGTGTTTGTGATTAGTTAATTTAGCAAACGAAGTAACTGTAAGATTGTTTGTTAATGCTTTTAATCGTGATGAATATTCATGCGAGGTTATTGATCTAAATTTGAAGAGTCCATATTCGTATTTTTGGAGAAACCAGTTAATAGTTTCAGCTTACAGCCGTACGACTGCACGTTGAAAATATTGACTGGTCTGCACCTAAAGTTTGCTATTTACTTTTATCAAATTAGAAATCATCGTGAACCAGACTCGGAAAATCTGTCTTCTGGGAACAAATGGTTAAATATTGTAATTATATTTGTGTGTGAATGGTGGATCCAAAGAGGGACTAGAGAGGTTAAGGGACTACCGAAGGCTTCGGCGTGGGGTTAGTGGTCAAATGATGATCCCATCCACTAGGCTTCAGCGGTGGGGCAGTGATCGAGAGATTATCCCATCAACTAGGCTTTCGCGATAGGAGGTAATTGATAAGTGTTTACCAAACATGTGTTTAACGTGTCTTTTGCGACATATATTTCCGAACTTAAAAAAATGAATCATGACAGTGGAAGGGACTCGATTATCTCCTTTCGATGTCAAGAACTGTGGGCTCGAAAACAAATGGAAATATATTGAATGGCGAATTTTGAGTTCAGAGATGGGCGTTTTTTCCATTCGTCGAAAAAGGGTTCATACATACGATGTATGAATTACAATAGTGAGTTAACAGTTGATCAAGTTCAACACCTAATTTCCGTGTATTTCCCAAAGCTCTGAAATCCTCAGCATTTACAAAATCAGATGTAGGTTGAATACATTTTTGTTACAAAAGGTCGACACTCCCCTTTGAATATGTCTTTACTTATTTTCTAGATCTAGTTTCAACACAGCGACTAGAATCATATTTTAAATATCTAAACTTCTTCAAGTTTTACGTGGGACCACGCATAACTCCTTCCTCCACCTACACCCACAACCCCTACCCCCACTGCTTCGGCTTGCCACAATATTCCTACATTTCGGAAAAGGACCCCCCCCCCCCCCCCCCCCCAAAAAAAAAAAAAAATTGCTTGCTACCTCAGCTTTCAAATGGATCGCAACCTGGTTACAATGAGAGGGAATTTTTCCTTAGGAGATTATAACAAAAGAGTACAATTCTGTTTATACGTTACCTACATTCTGTGTTTATGTTTTTTGTTGGACGTTTCTTGCCGTTCGCATGTTAAGCAACTGATTTTCAACTGTGGTACTCTTATTCGTGCCTTACAAATATTCGATTTGTGTTTTGTTGATCGACACACTTGTAAATAATATTATTAGCAACCAGTTACAACCACAAAATGTCCTACCTTGTTCTCTCGACTAAATTGCGTGAAGTAATCGTTGGCACAGTGTGGCTGAATTTGCCGTGCGTTGAAAGTTGGTAAGAACTTAAACATCCGCAGAGTGGAACTGACAGATGATAACAGAGAAATCATTTCACAGCATGTGAAAAAACATATCAATAGCTTTTTTCTTTGCACGCGTCGTTTTCTATTCGTGTTGGGCGAAGGTTTGAGAAGCACAATCAAAGTTTCAGCTAATGGACTTCAGGTCTGCAGACGCAGGACCATTCCGGAAACCTTGATTGTGTTTTTCATCATAATTTTACAGAGTTCTTGTCTGCACTGAAACTTCACTATCGAGTGTGTTCACTGTGTATCAGTTTCCTATACGTGCAAGGTTTGCTGTTTGCGTTCATTTCAAAAGTAGAGTTTAACACTTATACAATTACATCACAAAAAGGCTGTCTTTAAAATCTTTTATCGATAACCCTATTCTGCTGAAAAAATGTCTATATCTTCCTGTTTATATAAAAAAAAAAAATTTTAAGCTAAGCGTTCATCCCTCCCCCTCCCGCCCCGCCCCCCCCCCCCGGAAACACGTCGCTCCCGTGAGTGCACAGTAGTATGTAATGTGGTTTTCACCTCCGGTTTGCCGGACCCCTGTGCCGGACCCCGGAAGTGACGTAATTTTACGTGACCCAGTGGCGCCATGTTCTGTTGTCATGGTACCCCGCGTGAGCGACCATCTTGTGACGTCATCCCCATAGTGATACGTGGTGTTAGTGCGCATGCGCAGCGCGTGTTGTTAGGGTGATACGTGTTTCCGTCTTCCATTTTGTATACTGGAGGCCGCCATTTTGGTTTCTATGGTAGCACGTGGTTGCTATGTGACCCAAAACCTATAAAGACAGGGGTATGTTCATAGGGTATGTACCACAAACAACCCGACAATCCCTCCAGATCACCAAACACGACATTATTTCCCCAATTTATCGGTGTAGCACTTAGTGTTATAGTACCAAAGGGGTACCCGGGTGTGCCTTCGATTGAAGTGGAGTAATGTTCTGGTTCGGATTTTCCCAGAATCCCTTTTTGGATGCCTATCTCATGACATTTCTCCCAATAAAAGACACGTTCCTTTGGTCATTACCCAAAATTCTCTGCTTCTGTCTATATATACAATAGTTTTCGTCTATCTGACCATGTTCTTTTGTCCTGGAGTATATTCAAGTAGCGTAGAAGCGCCTATCAGCTGGAAAAGCTTTACTTATTATTACTATATTTAGTTGTTCTGATCTGCTTTTGATCTGCTTTTGTTAGTTCTGACCCTATTCCGAGTACTCTTGTTGTCTCATATATCTAGATCATTTATATAGATTATAAGTAACCAATCAGATTGCTTGATTTCCCATAGCCTGTATGCAGAGTTATCTCCCTTGTGTATAACAAAAACGTATATCATTTCCAAAGCCAATAAGCTATCGAGCAGTTACTGACAAGTCATTGCTCGAACGACTCGACGCCCATCCAGCAAATGAGCTATCGAGCAACTGCTCGTTCGAGTGACTCGCGCATATTGCTCATCGACTCATTTCAGTATTTGAGGATCCTTATGTCCTGGTATTGTATTATTTGAGGATACCTATCGAGGATACATTTATAGGATACTTATATGGGGATACTATTACCTGTACCACAAGACATACCTATCTCAAATATCCCTTATAAGCTAAAGAGCCAAGAGAGTAATTGCTCCATGAGCAATTGCTCGAACGACTCGAAGCAAATGAGCCTTAGAACAATTGCTCGATCGAGTGACTCGACATACTGCTCGAACGACTCGAATCCCATCGAGCAAATGAGCTTCAGAGTAATTGCTCGTTCAAGTGACTCCTTGAACGACTCTTCGACTCATGTCAGAAAAAGGGATTCCGTAAGTAGGGTTTTTTTTCTCAAATAAGCCAAAGAGCCAAGAGAGTAATTGATCCATGAGCAATTGCTCGAACGACTCGAAACCCATCGAGCAAATGAGCTATCGAGTAATTGCTCGATCGAGTGACTCGACATACTGCACGAACGACTCGAATCCCATCGAGCAAATTAGCTAACGAGCAATTGGTCGTTCGAGTGACTCGACATACTGCTCGACGACTCATTTCAGAAAGAAGGGATTCCATAGCCACAGGAGTTTTCAAAAAAGGGACTCCACAAAATGGGATTCCAAAAAAGGGAATTCCAGAAGTGGGATTCCGTCTTATGTCGAGTGACTCGCACATATTGCTCGAACGACTCGAATTTCATCGAGCAGATGAGCTAACGAGCAAACGAGCAATTGCTCGTTCGAGTGACTCGACATACTGCTCGACGACTCATTTCAGAAAAGGGGATTCCATAGCCACAGGCGTTTTCGAAAAAGGGATTCTTAAAAAGGGATTCTATAAAATGGGATTCCTATCCGACTGTAAAATTTGGATTCCGTGATTTTGACATCAAAGTTTGCAAAATGGACGACGGAAACACGTATCACTCTAATAACACGTGCTGTGCATGCGCACTAACACCAGGTGTCACTATGGAGATGACGTCACAAGATGGCCGCTCACGCGGGCTACCATGACAATACAACATGACGCCACTGGGTCACGTGACATTGCGTCACTTCCGGCATCCGGCACCGGGTCCGGCAAACCGGAGGTGAAAACCACATTACATACTACTGTGCACCAAGACGCCATCTGCAATGCTAAAGGGTCCCGACACACCCAGTGGAAAATATCATAGTCTACGATCAGTATATGGACAATTAAGAACAGACTGGCGTACAGTATTAGCATTGGTGTAAAATAATACAAATGGCCAGTATAACTGCCAATATGTTGCCAACATCCCATGATGCGTACAGTCTTTCTATTCCCACGGCCCTCTAGCCAAAGCTTTAAAGTCTCACGACACAATAATGCCAGTTTTAAAATGTTCCAAATATGTACAGTCAGTAGCTCTCAGATCGCATTCACGGGCTTAACCCTCTGAACCCGTTTTTACCGTCCCAGGAACATGAAACGTCATACTTTCATAACTGGGGTGGTTGCTAAGTAGATGTGAGTGGCAGACAATTCAATATTTTCAACGTGCAATCCCAATGCTTCACGTTGAAAGTATTAATTGGTCTACCGCCAGATAATGAATATGGACTCTTCCAATTGTTTCATTGAACTGACATGGAAGATACCACCAAGGTTCGAATGGTTAATACTTGACTACATTTTCTCGTAGAGCACCCGCGGGAGCCAATCAAAATGGAGTTCCTTAACGGATGGAGTTAGAGAATAACATAGAGTTCCAAAAAAGAATCGAGTAGACTGATACGCGGTTTGCTTATGTATTGTAGAACACTGGAGCGTGCCATTGTTGGAAAAATGTAGCTGAATTTTCAAATGTAACTGAAAATGTTAATGTGCATGGTGATAGTAGGATTGAATAAAGCTGACATTTCACAGCCAACTGTTGCTGTTGGAACATCAATATACCCTGATAAATCCCTCTCGAAATCTGCATTATCGAGTTTTCTTATGCAAATTTTACACTCCTCAAAATCGTTATATCCGCTTTTCGAGACCATCCATTCCAGTGTTTTGGGTGTAGGCCGATCTTGCATTATGTCTTTTTCGTTGTACTAACTTGAGATAAAAACAAATGTAACACGAGTTCGACAGATTTTAAACATGCCAGGTAACATATATTGTATGACTTGTCAGAACAATTCTCAGTTTCCTTGTTGTGTTTTGCACATTCTACATTGTTACTGTCAATAATTTTCACTCTCGTTCTCGTATTTATTGAATTGGCTATAATGTTGTTTTGTTTCCTTTTATACACGAGAATTCACACTATACTCTGTGTATTTTGGCAGATTCATCTTTGTAAAGCGCAAAGTTTACGAAATCGATTCTGTGTCTGTCAATATCGCGACTCGTATGTGCAGTCTATATGGAAAGAAACCGTCTGTACTTACTACTAAACATTTACCCAACGTAACGGCCAAAACAGGCCAGCGCTATTCTCAAAACTCGACAATTAATTTTCCATATATTTTCATTTTTTGTCTCAAACACATAGGTTATGACTCCTCGTTGGAAAGAGCTCGTCGCGCTCGTTCCAACGACGGGTCATAACCTATGTTTTTGAGACAAGAAATGAAAAAAATTAGTTATTCAAGAAATTGTTTTGCAAGTGTCGTCTGCTTTTCAGGTAAGGTAAAGGGTTAAACCTGCTAAAATGCACAGCTCGTTTCTGAGACTATTTTTTGAGTAAACAGCGTATGGAAAGACATACAGTATGGTATTTTTCCCAGTCAGATAGCGATCAGGTCGCGTTACATTTACACCAGTGAGTGGCGATTACGTTAATAACATATTGCGAAAACAAGACTGAATGAAGAAAAAACAAACGAAATCGCATCTGAAAGGCAATGTGTTTGCATTTCTTTTTGGACAGGTGAGGTTCTACAGTGTTTCGTGCAGAAAAGCGGAAACAAAATTTCGATCGGATCAAGACTACATCGAGACCCGGTCGAAATTTTATGTTCGCTTTTGAAATGACAGTACTGAATATCTAAGATAGATTGAATAGTAGAGAGCTAGGTGGCTCAATGGTTACGGAATTGGACTTCAAACCGAAAGGTCCACAGTTCGATTCCCACCAGGAGTAACTGCGTTGTGTCCTTGGATTATTTCCGATAGTCGACGTGTGAGTACGGTGGCGCTATGTACTAAGGAGTGCTGCACGTGGATGGTACACTTGTCTTCCACTAATGCTAACCCTGCTTATGCGGAGTTAATACATTGTTGAGTCTGACAGTAGGTCGCCGCGCCTCGGTGGTTCTTCCACCCGTAAAACTACCCAACCAGAGGTGATCCTGGCTGTCGAAAGTGTTTTTGAACCGCAATAAAAACAAAACAAAAGGATTAAATAGTTCGAATATACTTAACTTAATGCACAATAAACCTTTTCAATATTTATCGTATATTTCCGTGAGGCAGTCGCACTGCTCCCCATTGTCATCGGAAAAACCTGTGTACATTATATGTATTTTAAGAGTCGCATTGCGTAGTGTTCGGAACTATGCCAACTCATTTCCCGGAACAAATACCACACCCTTTCAGAATAGTTAATAAAGAAAGATGTTGGATAGAACATGAGGCCAAATAGACCATCAGATATAATATTTATCAGAGAGTAACATGAAGGGAGTTTTCTGTGAAGCAGACGCGTTGCTTTGCATTGTAATTGTAAAAAAGAATTGTTTGTGTACATTAAATGTATTTTGAGGACCTCTTTGTGCAGTGTTCGGAACTAGACCACCTCATTTCCCGGAACAAATATCGCACCCTCTCAGCACACTTAGTAAAGAACGATATTAGAGACAAAAATGGTGTACCTAATCGACCATCGATGTGTAAAAGTAGGGTGCAATATTTGTTTATGGGTGATTGTTTTGTCACAATTTAAAGAAGAATAATTATAGATATTCTTCCGAAATTAATAAAAACAATAACACACGAACAAAATGTCGCTTGCTTCGAATCGAATATAAAGCGTAGCATAGCTTTTGGAGCTTTTAATGCATACAGTACCAGTATTCTTTCCATAGAATCTCGGTAGCGCCTTTCAGTGCTGAGACATTGAGTTTAAAACTGTTAACCAAACAATGTTGCACCTAATTTCCTCGGACAGACAGCATTATAGTAAAACGATATTCTTGATTGATCAAGCATTCATGATCGTGGACCATAATCATAGTCTACTGGTAATACGATACGTTATTACTCGCCTGCTCTATGTAATTCCAGCAACACTAAACCATGCGTAAAACGAAAATCTGTTCCACACATATGTGCGGAACGAGAATCGTTGACGGACTATTTTTAAATAGAAGCGAAATTTCACTGGAATTTTCTACAAATCGTGCAACGCAATTACAATTTAAATCACTAGCGATAGCTGAAAATGAGTTCCAATGTGTTCTATGTGCCTGGAACGCAGAGGCCGAAATAGTAACACGGGTTCCCCTCCCAAATTTGGTTGGCGATAAAATGTGTTGTTTTTGTTGATATTTGTCAAATGAATTGCTGAGTGTCCTTCTAACAATTGTTCTTATAGACGTGAAGGTGTGTAATAAACACGAACGACACACGCGTGTGAATGCGTTAATCGATACAGCACTTGTGACATCGCGGAAGGATAAATCACGAGCCCTAGGCTTCTCGTTTTATCCTCCCGCGCTGGCACTTGTGCCATATCGATTAATCCATTCACACGCGTGTGTCGTTCTGTGTATGTATTCACTGCCATCTGTTTGTCGACCTGTCCACAAAATATAACGCCATGCTGCTTCTACTACCACGTCTTAGGTCGACACATTTACATGTTTTTCTTTTTGTTTTGTACTGTTGTTTAGAGTAAAATGGTTTAGAGTTCAATTACCTGAGCATTCAGTACATTACTATACACGAGACAAATGGTTGGAAGATCCTTTTTTAACTTTTGAGTTTTGTGTGTAGGAATATAGCTTCCTCTTCACGGGTAACAACACAATGAACCAAAGTCTGTTACGAGGACCGGTAGTAATTTAACCATTTATCTAACGCATCGGTCGTATCCGCCGCGTAATTTACAAATTTGGCTACTGGAAAATAAAATAAAAAATTTCAACAAAACCATGTCATTGGACCCCTCATTGGAATGAACTCTTCGTGATCGTTCCAATGAGGGGGTCACATGATATTGTTTTTTAGAAATTTTGTGAAAAAAATATTGAAAAAATAATATTTAAAATTACAAATTTTGATATCCCGTGCCTTTGGTAAGGATTAATCCTACAGTCATGTAGGACTGTAGACTCAAAATATTACTGACCCACATAAAATACAAAAAGAGTCTCTTGTTTGCTGTAAGAACTTTGATTATGTGACGATCCCATTCAAGGACACTTCGTCTCGTTTTCAATATTTCTGAAGAGTGCGCTTAAACGACAAAGTGTTGAAAAACCAGTCCCTTTATTGCTACTGGCTGAAAGAGTGTTATGGTAATATCCATATACTGCTCTTAGAGATATGGAAATAACTGAACACAATGTTTATATTCGGCACGGACTGCGACAGCACATTACGTTGTAAAGGGTGTGCCTTCTGCGCAGTTGTGGCATGCTAAAAGTGGTCAATCATGTTTGAATACTTAATATATTGAAACGGTCGAATATTGTTGCATTTAAATAAGATAGGAACTATTTCACGAAAACGTGACCGGACCTGGTGCACAATACGCTACAAATGTCGTGCTTTATTTAATCAAACTGCAACACAAGGATGTATTTTCGTTTATTATCGCGGAACAGTAAAAAAAAACAATTCACTGAAGCACGTACCACATGCAAATATAATTTTGGACGATCAAAACATGATTTATTATTATAATCAGTTTAGAGGAAACGTTTTTATCATTCTTCAGATTTTAATTATGAAATTTGGTATGTTTATTCTAATGTAGATAAAATAGAGGAGATTGTAAACAAGAACGTATCATCCATCAATATTTGTTCACTGATGTTGCGAGAAAAGATAGCCTTGATATTGTTCGTTTTGTCTGAGCTCCAGATTAGATTTCCGTATGAAAAGCATTACTCCTCGACATTTTGTACCGATGTGTATTTTCCACCCGAAAATATTTTTTTTTAATTTTTAAAGTTTCAAAGAATAATTTCGTCACTTGTGTGCATCAAGGTGCCATCTACAATGCTTTAGCATTGCAGATGGCACCTTGTTGAACACAATGGACGATAAATCAGTGGCCGTGAGATCAGACCATCTCAAGGATGAGAACTCACCTTTCCAGTTGTTTCCAGCATTTTGGTTTTATTGGACTATAATTTTTCGAAACCTGCTTGACGTGACTTGTTGCACGTGAAAATGAAAAGATTTTGTAGAGGTGGAGGTTGGAGTTGAAGCTTCTGGCTTTTTTTCATTATTGGGTGTTCTAATCCATGTCATATGATGTTCTTTAACCCTTTAAGCCCTCGTTTCCTGGAATGGTATCGCCTTTGTGTACACTTACAGTGAGATGGGTCAGTCCAATATCAATATTATGAGGATAAAATAATAACTGCAGGCTGCAGTTATTATTTTATTATCAATGCCCCGTATATAGACCTCTTATAATAAGACAAAAATGCAGCGAAATTGTGCCTTGGACTGAAATATCGGTCTCACGAGTTCAAAAGGTTAACATGTCGGCATGTTTAAAAATGATATTTTATAACATTGTTTGGTCGATTCTCTATAGAATCTATAAAAAATGGTATCCCATATTTTTTTTATTTCTCGACCTGTAGCGAGTACCTGTGACTATAGAAACGCATATAGTAGATTACCATTGTTTATTTTTTTTTAATTTATACGCCCAAAAATTAAAGTCAATGCGTTTTTAACCCTTTACCTAACGAATCGGCCGCATCCGCTCGAGTAATATGCAAATTGAGCAGTTGAAAAAATTAAATTTTTCAAAATATTTCAGCAAAACCATATCACGTGACCCCTCATTGGAACGAGCTCATTGAGCTCGTTCCAATGAGGGCATCACATGATATGGTTTAGTTGAAATTTTTTGAAAACATTTTTAAAAAATGATATTTAAAATAATAAATTTTGATATCGTCTTCGTTGGGTAAAGGGTTAAAAGAAAATACGTATATGTATTTTTTTCTGGAGCTCTGTTTTGTGTAAGCTGAAGGATGAAAGAATTACTGAATGTTTGAAATGTTGTCTCAGTTACTGTTCTGTTGAAATGTAAAAATATCAGCTGTAAATATTGTACAATATCACCATCAAGCGATATGTGTTGTAAAAATGTATATGTTATACACGTTAAGAATCTTTCAAATAAAAATAAACTGAATTAACTGAGTTCTATTCATTTGTATTAGTACATGAAACGAATGGCGAGCTTCTACTTTGTGGTAAAACAAAATGACCTAACCCGTCCCATCACATCTGACGTAAGTCGTGTACTTTTTATTGATATTGATATTGATAGTGATTTATTCACCAGTATACTATAAATTACAATAAGATATACATCAACATATATTTACAGTATTCATATAACAATAACAAACTATTATGTATAGGATACACATGTATACTGGCAGGAGAAAGCATAGCCAGATTGGCTGTCTTCCTGCATTTCCCTATTAAAGAGAAAGAAAGATAAGGAAAAGTTGAAAAGGAAAAAATTATAGGAGAAGAGAAAGAACATGCGCGTGCAATATTGAGGCTTCTTGTAATTGGCTCTAGTAAGTTTCTACTATAGGTAGTATATGTTTCATACATCCACTAAGACATATGCACATCGGTCAGATGATGGCTGGTGCCTCCAACGGCCTGGCTCTCTTGAAGAGGTCTCAACCATTCAGATATATTACTATGGGGAATTGAGGTACTTGTTCCATATCCTTGGGTATTTATTTACTGGTGTTTAACGTCACATGTTTCTGCACAATGGCTAATCGTGACCATCGTGTTTATATTCTGATCTAACGAAATTGTGAATTTGTTTATAATAGATGGTCCACCAACGAGGGGTCACGTGATATGGTTTTGTTGAAATTTTTTGAAAAATTTAAAAAATTATATTTAAAATAATAAATTTTGATATCGTCTGCGTTGGGTAAAGGGTTAACCCCTTGAACCCGAGAGGCTGTTTTTCCATTCTCGGATCCCGATACGTCCTGGATTTATAAAGTAGATGGTTTCTCTGTGAGTTTGTATGGCAGACCAATCAACAGTTTCAACATGCAGCCCTAAGGCTGTACATTTAAAATATTAATTGGTCTTCTCCCAAATAACGAATATAGACTCTACCAACTGATGGCATTGAAGTGGGATGGAAGATATCATCAAGATTCCAGGGATCAAAGGTTTAAGATGCATTTGTAATTTTACAGAGATTCGTATACTTCTCGAAAATAAACAATGAAATTTCAATCGAATCAATGAATTGATTTTGACTCGAATCAAATCTCTAAGCTTTGCTGGTCCCTAACGTGATAACAAAAACCGACTGTCTAACATATTCCTACGGAAGCGTTGGGGCGCCAGATGAGTATTATTTCTATCTTGCACGTGCAAGTTAGCTATCTTGCACCTGCAAGTTACTATCTTGCACGTGCAGGTTAGCTATCTTGCGTGCAAGATAGCTAACCTGCACGTGCAAGATAGTAACTTGCAGGTGCAAGATAGCTAACCTGCACGTGCTAGATAGTAACTTGCAGGTGCAAGATAGCTAACTTGCACGTGCAAGATAGAAATAATACTCAACTGGCGCCTCAACGCTTCCGTACTACAACGCTTCCGTATATTCCTTAGATTCACGTTCATTACATATTTAATGTCATTTGCTGAAGTCTTCAACATAATAGTCAGGACAAAAATGTCACTCATGTCAATGCCAGTTGCCTGTATAATTACATCATTTGTAATTTGAAGACACAACGGAAGGGGAAGCTCTAATTGAAGCAGCGACTGTCGGTCAACGAGTCTATATTCAGTATAGTTTTAAAACTACCATTGTTCAAACTACTGTATAGATACAATTTATACAAAAAGGAGGCACTGTTTGTGCAAAGTATATAGCACTGAAGTAAGTAACTTCCTTCTCGACAACAACGTTCTAAATCGTCATGCAAGATATTCAAACTTGCTTGAGAAATACTTTTACATGGTATCTTTATCAAATGATCTGATCCTTTCCCACTCATTATACCATTGCTTTAACAAGAGCATTGCCAGACGAGGCTAAATGCGCCCATTAGCCATTTTGAATTGTACTTCCGCAAGATACAAACAAAAAAACATGTTAATAGACGGTCGAATTCTAAGTCGAAAAAAGGCAGTAACTCATGTCAAACTAATTAGATGGAAAACATATTCGAACTTGGCCTTTATTACTAGCTGGGTAATACAGATACCAACTTAAGTTGAGATCAAATAATCCAAACTGGAGTTATCGGTCGGTCACCAAAAATGTTAACGGGCAGACAGACGGACGGACGGACAGACTGATTACACAATACGGCCGTTTTTCAAACGGGCATATAAAAAGCACGATCATTCAGTAACACTACAGAAATATCGCTCAATACGCATATGCACTCTTGTGCGAAACTTGAACTCTAACCTTTGGAAGTCTGTTTACATTCTACATATAAAAATGTGTATTTTTAGTGTTGAAACATTGTTCAATAAAATGCTACTATCATCGAATGCTTCAATATATCTTTGATATGGGACGATTTGTTGAGCGGATGTTCTGTCGAGCAACGCATTGATTTTCACAATGAATTCGAGGCTTAATAGGAAGCGTCACTTGCTTCTCGATCCATTTTCAGCAACTTTTATTGTGTTTGGTACCAAGTGATAAATAGAGTCTTCACTCGTCTTCGGTTTATAGTGAATATTACGAAACTAGGATAAAGAGAAAAAAAAACAGCATGGAATGTTCAGTGTCATTGTCTTTCAGTAACTTAGTAGTAGATGTCTCCACGAGAGGCCTTACATCCCATCGTCTCCACTCAGTTTTGTGTAAAAGACTTGATTCGCAGGTGGAACAGATAGTTTTTGACACGCGGAACTTCTCTACAACCATTTCCGGGACGCCAACCTAGTTATTGCGAGGTTCCGTGGTTGAAAATTGTCGACTCGTGGATGCTCGACTACAGAGGGATTTGCTCTTTGCACTTTACCTTGGAAACAGAAATGGCATATTTACTGAAATTCTTGTTCGTTCGTTAATTTTACGCTATTAACAGTTCCGCATAATTCTTTGCCTGCCTGAGGATACAAGTAGAATTCGATGAAAAGATGACACAATACCCAACCAATTAGATGGACGATCAGCAATGATTTAATCCTACAGCAGGATTACATTATTACTGAACCTCCCCATAAATTCGATACGCCAATTTTGCTGTGAATTATATTAGTAATGACGGTTTCCAACCACGAACTCAATCTTGAACAGGTTAAGGTGTGTGTGTGGGGGGGGGGGGGGGGGGGGTTCGTGGGTTCTCCAGTTTATTACATTTTCTCAACTTTTTTCTTCTCTTCATACGTCTGCAAACACGAACCCCATATTAAAATGTGTCGACCCATTATTCTGAAGACCTATTACTCCGAAGGTTCAGTACTCTGAAAGTCATCTATTCCGAAGGCCCAACTGGTCCTTCGGAATATAGGTACATCGGAGTATTGAGCCTTCGCAATATAGGTACGTTACCATCACAAATCTAGGAAAACTGAGATCAATGTATTGAATATGTAATCATGTTACGACAACAAAGAACGTTCTATGGTGCATGATTGTTTTGGGGGAAAATGTACGCGAGCGCGTGTGTTTAAACAGTATTTATTTCAATGCATACTTACAGGAAATAAAGTGCCAAAAATAAAATAAGGAACCTATTTGTCACAAGGTAATATACATGAAAATGGATCCAACAGCAATCATAATGCTTATGTGAACCGTTTCCACCTAGAACAATATTTTTTAATTTCAAGTCTACGAATATTATTAGTTACAGTTCGTTGGTGGCCTAATTTGGTATATATGTTGTCAGTTAATTACATATTGGACGAGAGCGAACTGACACCATATATACTATATTAGGCCACCAACAAACCTTGTAACGAATATATCTTACCGACTGCTGCATCGACGTACAGAGCTAATAACAACAGCGATTAAAATTAAATGAGAGAATTCTCACAATGTGTTCACGTGTCTTTGCCTTGTTACAATTTATGGGATTGTAAAATAAATAAATTGTAACAAGGCAAATTCATACATACCAAACAGTTTCATTTCGAAGGTAACATGACACACATCCACAGAATATGAAGCCTTTTAAGTTGCCTAACCTGCACTTCAAACCAAATATGGGCTTCCAACACTCAATCTTTCAACTTGAAGCGTTTATCGGCTGCCGCCATTTTGAATAATCAATGAACAAAGGGGAGGTTACCCATAGCTGTCAGCGTATATTGATGTCGAAAGGCAGTATATGGTTTTATATGCTTTCTGCATGTGACGTCTTTGAACTAATGAAATTCCCAGATACTTGTAGGAGGTAAGATATATCTATATATTGAAGTTATCTGTACTGCCTTTCGTGAGCTAGACCAAGTATTCTTTCAAGTAGTAGACTGGTTGTGTGTTTAAGTGGTGAAAGAGAGTTAGGGAAAGGGTGGTAGATTGAAAAGAGTAACAGGGGAAGAAAAGAGATGTTATCGAGGTCAACTGGACGAGCCGCATTAATTGGTAGATTGCTGAATAGTTTTGCTGGTAAAAATTTGTTTACCACTCATTCCTCTGTCACAACTGTCCGACGACACTTCCGAACAAAATGTGGCAAAAGAACTATAATAATGAACTAAATACCAAGTTCTGCTTACCATATCGTCCCCTGAGTTCCAGTGTGTTCTATGTGCCTACTGGCACATAGAACACATTGGAACTCAGGGGACGGTATTTGTAGCGTACAAGCGCATGCCAGTATTACTGTTATTTCAACATGCTTCGGTCGTTTAGAAAGGTTCATCATCGCCACTTCAAAATCAAATTGTATCGGAAGCACGATCCACAAATCAGGATTAAGGTTTGGTTATTCGCATGTCTCTACTTCTCGCATGCTGGGTTAACCCTTTACCCAACGTAACGTCCAAAACCGGCCAGCGCTATTCTCAAAAATCGCCAATTAATTTTCAAAATATTTTCATTTTTTGTCTCAAAAACATAGGTTATGACCCCCTCGTTGGAACGAGCTCGTCGAGCTCGTTCCAACGAGGGGTCATAACCTATGTTTTTGAGACAAAAAATGAAAAAAATTAGTTATTCAAGAATTGTTTTTGCAAGTGCCGTCTGCTTTTCATGTTAGGTAAAGGGTTAAGTAATCACAGTGGATGAGCTCTGGAGACGTAAAGAGCATCTAAATGCAATATTATAAGTTGAAATGAAATGTAAATATAGGGCTTTGAGAATTTCTGGAAGGCATTTAATTTTAATACTTGTGTGTGAAAGGTAACTGATCTTGTTATTGGCAGAAATAGAACCAAATTTCATGTTTGCGAAGTGCGTTTCAGTACTTTTTTTAATGTTTACTTCAAAGAATAATTTTAATTACGCAATGACTCGCATATTCTAACATAAAAAAAACATTTGTGTAACCAGCTAATCTCTCAATCAAAAAGCCTGCTTTTGAAAAGTCTAGGAAATAAAATTGGAGAATAAACAAATCGTTCAGAACGAAGAAAATTATATTGAAACTTTACTGTTAATTATACACGGAATGATGCAGTTTTGAATTGTATACTCTTATCAGAAAACACACATTTGATTCTCTTCATACTAAACGCAAAATATCTCTACCATCACTAAAAGTTGATCCAATGCTGTTCAGATAAGCTTTTGAAATCATTATATTTTTGTGACGCCTACTGAAATCTTCAAGTTATTTTTAAATTGCTCCAGACAAGGATTTTCGTACCCACAACCCTACCTGCTTTGTGCACTAGGACCACATAAGTTTCAGTTTATTAACCCTTTACCCAACGTAACGGCCAAAACCGGCCAGCGCAAGTCTCAAAAATCGCCAATTAATTTCCATTATTTTTTCATTTTTTGTCTCAAAAACATAGGTTATGACCACTCGTTGGAACGAGCTCGTCGAGCTCGTTCCAACGAGAGGTCATAACCTATGTTTTTGAGACAAAAAAATGAAAAAAATTAGTTATTCAAGAATTTTTTTTGCAAGTGTCGTCTTCTTTTCGTGTTAGGTAAAGGGTTAAAACCAAACGCAAACCTGTACAAATTATCGAATACGTTAAACAAAAAAAGTGTAGCTTTCACAATCTTTCTATTTTTAGAAAATTATTTTTTCTGATATTCTCAATCAAGAAAAATATAACGTAAGTCTGTTATTTTTATTAGTGTTAGTGCCAAATATTTTTACTAGTGTAAAATATTTAAAACAACTTTGTACTACCGTTGTTGCTTCTAGAGTAGCAACGGTAGTACACATTTGTTCTAAACGCTCCACTCACTTAATTTTAAGTGCACGATTTTTTTTTAAATTCCACTAAATCATACCCACACACTCCATCGCTAAATATAATCAAATTAACCTAATATTCAGCAAACTTGTTCAGCGGACCCCGATGTGGTTGTTATATTTATAAAGCGGTCTTTAAACTGGATACATAATGGCGTTAAGAGATGGGAGAGATACACTGTCTGAGTGTCTGCTCGGTGCTCAGACGGCTATAAGAGAACGCTGTTTGTACTCTGGTGCGAATGTATGTCTCACCACCTCATTATCACATCCTGTCGCAGGATTACAGGGGTTAAATTGATGTTCGAAATGATGGAGGAAAATTTATGTTCTTATCAGTGCTCAGCCGACAGCCAGTGACTGTCGACTGAACCCCAGTTCGAACGTAAACCTTGGCACCTTATCAATGCCCCATCCGCTTGGGACTGTTAGGATTCCTGAAGGTGCCTGTGGCTTACAACGCCAAAGTGTGATCAACGATAATTCACTGGAAAGATTATTTATTTACATGTACGAAGAAAAAAAATATGAAACATATTACTCACAAATTATCCATAAGAATACACTAATTACGCGGTTAAAAGTTTATTCTTTAGGGCCATCGACGTCTCCCACAGGAAGCTGTGTCCGGTGGATCAACCTCACATCATCTTCATTTTCTCACGGTTTGTGATACATACAAAGTGTCTACTCACTTCTCGTTGCTTCCTCCTCGCAGGGTTAACTTCACAGTCATTCGGGCTTAACACATATAATGTTCTGCTTGTGTGACTCTATCAGCGTTCTCACAGTTCAATCACAATTCAATCGGCGTCTACCACAGTTCACGATCACTTTGCGCCTTGCCTGGCTCCCACGGGGTTAAGTTATTCTTCGCCTTCAGATATATACTTAACAAAGCTTACATAAAAATATTCTGCAAAGTGTTCTCAACATCACCAATTCTCGCACCGCCTAAAACTATTTTATCTCGCGACCTATTCAAGCGCTTACTCAAGCTCTTAATACGGTTTATAGACCTCAACGTTACCGCTTTTACTTCTTTGGCTACTATGCCACTACGGTTCGCAACCGTTAACAAACTACTATCGGTTCCTTACAGCCCCCACAGGGTTACGACAATACGCGGACTTTCAATCTCGGTGCCTATGACCCTCGACGGCCAAGGCTAAACTCGGACCTTCTCTGAGTGCCCTCAGGCCAACTACCCATCAGAATTCTGCTCCACTCTTTATACAGTCGGAACGCAAAGTTTAAACATATTAATTCTGATTTACCGAGTGCTTTGTAATTCGATATGGATAGAGATATTAATGCCTATTTTGTTTGAGTTACACTCGCTTGACATTTCGTGGACACTTGTATTATTATGTGTTCGTGTATTGTGATGTCTGGCAACATATCTCGGAGCTCGCCTGGCTTAGTTAGATATGCCTATTTTGAAACAACTAGACATTTTAATGATTGTCTGAAACGGCCAGAACACGATTAAACTGTTTACGTTCAAATTACCCGTGAACAATCGCTTCCATGCTCCACACGTGTACGCTAACTTATCTCTGCTTTGAAAACGCGAAACAATATTCTAGCTAATTAGAGGTTAAGTTGACCGCATTATTTCTAATTGACCATTTAACCAATAGAGTGACACAAGCAAATAAATATTATTTAATCGAAGGCTCCCATAGATTTCGCCAGCAATCTTCGCCATATTACTGTGATTTGTGTTTTTCCACCAATCTTAGGACTTGTGTATACTTTAGTCCAAGTTAAATTACATAAAAAATAATAAAGTTGTAATCCCAAATCTTGGCCTCAAATAGCGTGACAACCCCCTACCAAGGAACAAAACCCCGCTTGTTCCAAAAAACACACACTCAATGAGGCCAACAAGATTTGCCTCGCTGTCACACTAATAACTAACGTACACTCAAACACACATCTTTAATATACACACCTTCCATTATTTACACAACTCACTCCGCATTCACACTAACACGTATTTCCCGTCCACGCACACGCGACAGATGGGGTAACATACGGAGTTCGAATCAAATCTGACGACTGAGGTAGTCAGCTGCAACATTTTGACTACCCTTGATTGCTACTATTCTGAAACAGTAATTCGGTAGCAGGAGGGACCACTGCACGATCCTTCTACTTTCCACCTTACTTTTCTGGATGTAGGCCAAGGGCCTGTGATCCGTGTGGAGTACAAACTCCCTTCCGTACAAAAAGTTTTGGAACTTCTTGACGGCAAAAACAATCGCAAGACACCCCCGTTTAATGACCGAATAGTTACGTTCCCTTGGGAGCAGCTTCTTGCTGGCGTACGCCACCGGGAATCGCCCATCCTCATATTCCTGCAGTAAAACTGCACCAACCCCCGTGTCTGATGCGTCGGCATTTACTAGGAAAGTCCTAGCAATGTCAGGCAAACGGAGAATTTGTGCCTTACTGAGCACACCCTTTAGGCCACGAACGCGTCTTGCATAAGATATCGTCCACGTAGTGAACTGTATCCCGCGTGTCCGCCAGCAGTTTGCGCATCATCCTATTGAATGTGGCACCAGCATTGATCATTCCAAAAGGGAGCTTTCGGAATTGAAAACACCCATCCGGGGTTGTGAATGCGGTCATATGCCTGTCGGATTTCCTAACAGGAATTTGCCAGTAGCCCTGGCTCAAATCTATTTTGCTGAAAAATTCAACACCCTGCAAACCAGTCATTATGTCTTCCATGTTCCCCATGGGCTCATTGTCAAATCTAGTTATGGCGTCCAATCGCCTGAAATCAACGCAGAATCGGACACTATTGTCTTTCTTCTTCACAAGTACCACTGGTGAATTGTAGGGAGAATTTGAAGGTTCAATGACCCTTTTCCACCTCATTCCGCATTTCAAGCCTTTTTGCACAGGGAATCCTATAAGGCTTCACTCTTACTGGCTCCCCAGTGATAAGTTTAATTTTGTGTTCCTCGGGGTCCGTGGTCCCCGGACCCTCGGAAAACACATCCCCGAACTCTTCCAAGAGTTTCACAACTTGGTGACGTTGTTCGTCTGACAAATTGTCACAGATATTGACATCCCTATGCGTCTCCACACCGCTCAGCTCGCCCAGTATTAACAGGCTGTCTTCATCCACGACACCTATTTCCGTCTCATCCTCAGGCTCTATTATGGCTAAGCCCTGAGGGCCGGAGTCACTACGGCTAACGGCTCGCGTTCTTTCCTCTGCCTCTCTATCATGGTAACGCCTTAGCAGATTCGCATGATAGATCTTGCTTTCACCTTCAACATCCACCCGATAGTCAATATTTCCGACTACTTCAGTCACCACGTAAGGCCCCTTCCACTGCAATAGCAGGTCGTTGTGGTCCGTTGGCAGGAGGAACGTCACCTTTTGCCCCACCAAAAACCTTCTATCTTAGCACCCTGGTCGTAGTGGTGCTTATGTCTACCCTGTGCCTTCCGTAGGCGTTCTCTTGCCAACTGGCAGGTCTCCTCCAACCTATTTCGTAGGTCTAAGACATACTGGTAAGTATTCCGAACCTCGCTGGTCTCTTTCCCGGTCCAGAGCTCACGCAACACCTGTATGGCCCCCCTAACTGTCCTCACATATAACAGCTCAAAATGGGAAAAGCCAGTGCTCGCCTGGGGCGCTTCCCGGTAGGCGAACAATACCGCTGGAAGATAGCGGTCCCAATCCTTTGGCCTTTCTTGGCACATTTTCCTCAGCATTCCCTTTAAAATGCCATTGACCCGCTTACACAGACCGTTACACTTCGGGTTATATGGGGCTTTGAATAACTTTAACCGCCGACATACTTCCTCTAACAGCCCCGATGTGAACTGCGACCCCTGGTCGCTTAGGATTTCCTTCGGAAAACCTATCCTCGAGAGCACCTCAAGCAGGGCCTCGACTACACGCTCCGTCTCGATTTTGGGTAGGGCCGCCGTCTCTGGATACCTGGTGGCATAATCCTCCATAGTGAGGATGTATCGGTTTCCTTTATCCGACACGGGTGTAATAGCTCCCATGAGATCCACCCCGATTCTCTCGGATGGCTCATTCATTAGAGGTATCTCCCCTAATGGTACTTTGGTGACACTGCCCTTTGACACTGTCTTTTGACAGATGTCACACGACTGACAAAACCTGGTGACATCACCGTTAATGCCGGGCAAGTGGAAACAGGCTGTAATCCTGTCGAGGGTCTTCCTCGACCCCAAGTGGACCCAACCAAAGACTCAAGGGCCAGGGTCATAACCTGCTTCCGAAACTTCTCTGGGACCATAATTTGTTTCAATTCTGTCCGCGACTTTCCTCGTCGCTGCTCATACACTCTATAGAGAACTCCTTTCTCCACCCTCATCTTGTATCGGCCCTTGCCCCTAGTGATCACCTGATCACCTTTGCCGGCCAGTTCCCAGTATCTCTGCAATGAGACGTCGGTCCCTTGGGACTCTTTCAGTTTCACCACGTGAACTTCTTCGATCACCTCCACTGGTGCGTTCAGTGGCTTAATTGGGCGCCTCTCCTTGGCAGCCTGTGACCGTCACACTACAGCTGCTACCTTATCGGGCTCACCTTGCAGAGTATCGTGGGTGACATCTGCCCGACATCCCCGGCGCACCTCTTCCCTAGCTTGTGTCCAACAGCTACTGGTCGGTGCAGGAGAGATCGCCTTTCTGGGCTCTTGTCGACCCCCCACCCAGCTTTCACGGGTAGGGGTCGGTCCCTGTGTCCGGTTCTGATCCGGACCCACACCTACCTCCTTGGCTCTTCCCGTTACTTCTGGGTCACCTGTTTTGGTCTCAGCCCGTGGTAGGTTTTCTTAAAGCCACGACTGGTCGGGGTTTGGTCTCACCCCCGATATGTTACCTATGACCAAGTCGTACATGGGTTTATCCATACACATAGCCTCTACTTGGCCACTATAAAAAGGAGTATCCACCTTAACACTCGCAAGGGGGAATTTCCTGATTGTGCCATCGTTCAGCATGCACATGTGGTCGCGGCCCAATAGCTGGTCGTCCTTGACTAGTTGCCTACACACTGCTACGCTACTGCATCCCGTGTCGCGAAGCATCTGCACTTCTTGTTTGTCCACATACCCTGGGTACACGGGCATTTTCCCTCCATCTTCTGAGGCTGTGACTTCCTCGCACATTCCACTAATTATAGGGAGGACCTTTCCACCCTCTAACAGGAGCGCCCCCTTTTCAATAGCATCCCGGAGTGGACTACTTTCTGGCCCAACTGTCTGACAGAACGCGGCCGTCTGCCTTTTGTCCCAGGACGGACCGCCGCTACTTCTTTCTCCAATTCTTTGATGAAGGATCCCTCCTTCCATTCCTATGGGGTCCGCCATTTGGCTTTGTGGGGGAGTTTTCTCCAATAGTCCCTCGCTAGGTGCCCCTTCCGCCCACAAACTAAACAAGACAAATCTTTAGGGCTCTGTGGCCCAGTATTATCCCTGTTACCAGCCGGCTCTGGGGGGTTAATCCTAACCGGTGCCTTTGCAACCTGGGTTCCCCAAATCTTCCCGGCCGGGACTGGGTTATACTACCCCCGTGGGCTTCCAAGTACTGTTCGGCTACCTTAGTCATTTCATCAACACTGTTTGGCCTCCTCTCCTTAAGAAAGAGAGCCAACTCTGGGGCGCAAGTTGAATTAAACAGCTCTCGGATGAGCAGATCGTTGAGGGACGGAAAATCTTCGTTGATCTCCGACAACTCAACCCAGCGGTCAAAATACCTAGTGGACCGCGCCACAAATTGGAATACACTTTCCCCTCTCTCGGGCTTACATTCCCTGAACTTAGCCCAGAATCCGTCTTCGGTGAGCTGGTACCTCTTTAAAATAGCTTTCTTTAGCTCACCATAATCATTTGCCAAATCAGGAGGCATACTTGCATATACTTGCATGGATTTCCCCGTTAACAACGGGATTAAGTTTCCTCCCCATGAATCCTCAGGCCACTGATGACACGATGCAAACCTTTCAAACCTTTGAAGGTATGCATCGATATCATCAGAAACCTCTGAGAATTTAGGGAGTTTTGGGAAAGGGGTCCTACCATGACCACCCCGGTTCGTTTCCCCTTGCCTCCCGTTGGTTTTCTGAACTTGGTCCCTAGCTCTTATCAATTCGAGCTCTTTCTCATGTTTTCTTTCGGCCTTTTCACTTTCAATCTCAGCCTGTCGTTCAGCCCTTGCCCTCTCGCGTTCCGCACTCTCATTCTCTCACTCTCTTTCAGCAGCTGCTTCTTTCGCTACTCGCTTTTGTTCGTCCCTGACAAACTTTTGCAGCTCACTCCCAGAAAAACCCAGGTGTTCCCCTGCCGAAATTAACTGGCCCAAAGTCATGGGAGCCTCCATTGTTTCACTTGTAAATACTTAAAATCTACACAGTTACGGGTAAATAACAATTTCCTCGCGCCTATCGTCGAGCTTAACCCTTCTACGGCGGATAATTATTTAGCTACCGCGCCATTCAATTCACTTTCAATTCAGTTCACTTTATTTCACAGAATACAAATACAGTACGTTTTAAGAGAAAATGATGTTACATGATTTGAGAAATGAGTAGATGTATACTGTGGGGAATGACATAGTCTTGCGACTGTCTTCCTGTCATCCCCTCAAAAAAATAGAGAAAAAAACAGAAAAAAACATGGCATATAAAACAAAATTAAACAAAATATAAATGTCAAATACGGCGAATGACAATTTTTTAGAAGAAAGGTGGATCTGGACAATAGGTGGTTAAATTGAATAGTTCAGAACAGTGTCGGTTTATTTTGACATTTAACTCCACTGTTAGATTAGTTGTTATTCTGACCTTGTGATCAACTTTGTTTCCAACGTGAAAAATAAATTTCGTTATTCCTCCATTTTAGTAGTACGGATTAGGATATGTACAGTTGCACAAACCATAGACATTTGGGGACGGGAAAAGTAAGACACACCCCCCCCCCCCCCCCCCACCCAGATACGAACTAGTTATGTGAGCAGTCGGAACATCTCGGATTTGAGCAATTTATGTTGTCACTATAGGCGTTTATGAACTGGTTGGTCAGTTTTTTTTTAAATAACACGCGGGGGAGGAGTTTTAATCTTGAATCTATGTCATTCCATAATTTCGGGAAAGAGAAGTAGGGAAGAACGGCTGAGAACTTAGTGCGGGGTTTGTGTGTGGTTAGATTCCCACATTGTCTGGTATTTATGCCTAAAGGGTATTCGTACACTTGGAATGTATTATTAAAACTGACAGGGAGAGTTTTTTGAGTCCAATCGTAGATGAATAGTAGTGAATGTAAGTTGTAAAGATCAGTGAATTTAAGAATTTTCAAATGTTTAAAGAGAGGATCGGTATGAGAGTTAAACTTTTTATTTGCTATTATACGCACTGCTTTTTTCTGCAAATTCAGAATTAGTTTTGTTGCAGGTGTGTTACCCCATACATTGATTCCATAAATTAAGTGGCTTTGAAATAACGTAAAATAGAGTACACGTAAAGTGTCAACTGGCAAAATTTTTTTCACTTTATTCAGGATATAAATAGCTCTAGACAATTTGATACGAACAGCTGCCACGTGGTGATTAAATTTGAGATTTTCATCTATGTTAACACCTAAAAATTTTACTGATTTCATTTCGCGATCATTACCTGCTACTGTGAGGTTTTTAATTTTTATTAGTATTTGTGTCTGTACATGGCTATAATTATAACTACCATTTGGTGGATGAAGAAGTAAAGCATTGGTTTTGTTAGCATTCAGTGAAAGCTTATTGGCAAGACACCAGTCACTGATTTTCGTTAATTCGCCGTTTGTCCTCTCAGTCAATAAGTTAAGATTATTTCCTGATGTATAAGCAGTTGTATCATCCGCGAAGGACAAAACATTCATATCAGTCGATTGGGATAAGTCATTGATATATAGAACAAATAACAGTGGGCCGAGTACAGAACCTTGGGGAACACCGGTCGTAACATTTTGCAGATCGGAGCATTCATTCGTAAATTGAACAAATTGAGACCTTCCTGATAGGTAGTTTTGAAACCAGGCATTTGCTATGCCCCTAACTCCGTAATGCTCGAGTTTACGCGCGAGTATTTCATGGTCGATGGTGTCAAATGCTTTTGAGAAGTCAAGGAATATGGATAAGGTGCAGTCCTTGCTTACTTTGTTGTTCGCTGTTGAAACGTAATTGATAAGATGCATTATCGGGTGAAAAGTTGAATGGCCCCTTCTGAAACCAAACTGGAAATTGTAGATTATGTCATTTGCATCTAAAAAGTCCATTAACCTTTTGTGCATTAACTTTTCCAGAATTTTAGAGAAAGAGGGGAGGATACTTATAGGCCTGTAATTTGCAAAGGACTGCCTATCACCAGTTTTAAAAATTGGTATTACTTTAGCAATTTTCATTTTGGATGGTACAACTCCTGTTAAAAATGAAGCGTTAAAAATATGTGTCAAGGGAACGGCTATCTCATGTATTATGCCTTTAAGTAGTTTGGGGGAAATGTTATCCAGGCCAGTGGATGTTTTTGTAGGCAAGGATCTAACTACGGATATCACTTCATCGGTACATGTAGGTAGTATATAAAATGAGTTGGAAACACTAGTTTTAAGATACTCAGAGAAGTGGTGTGTTGGTCCTTCCATGTTTTGGGTTACTCGTTTAGCAATATTTATGAAATAGTTATTGAATTTTTCAGCAATCTGTTTGGGGTTGGATAATTCCACGTTATTATCAATGAATGATGATGGTAGAGGAGGAGGGGTGTCTGACTTTTTTATTGCCTTGCGAAGAATTTCCCAAGTTTTCTTAATGTTCCCCTTGTTTTCAATTATGGACTGGCTATAATAGTTTTTCTTTTGTTTTCGTAAAAGTTGGTTGAAAACTTTGCAATAAGTTCTGTAACGAGTAATATTCTCGTCAGTTGGGAATTTGTATTTCTTAGTAAGTAATTTCTGTTTGTTTATTGAAGATTGGAGAAGTCCAGAGGTCATCCAAGGTTCTCGTTTTATGTATCTGTTGGGGATTTTTAACGACGTCAACGGAAAGGCTTGATCAAACGCTGTGTTGAGGGTTTCGAGAAATTTCTCATAAGCTTCATTGGAATTGGACTCTAGCAATGCATTGCTGAAATCTGATTCGGAGAGCAGATGTTTGAATGTATTCATGTTCCTAGTGTTGAAAATTCTTTTAGGAGGACAGGTAATGTTTTTGAGGTGGGTCGTTTGGACATTTTCGATACAGAATGTGGCAAAGTGATCACTAACATCTGCAATGATTATTCCAGTAGTATTATGACTTGCTTTATTGCAGAAAATATGGTCAATTATTGTTGCCGAGTGGCTAGTAACTCTCGTCGGTTTGGTTATCCTAGGGAGGAATCCAGTAGTAAATAAGGATTCTAAGTATTGATTAGTTTTGGAATGTTGATTAAAATTGAGCAGATCAATATTGAAATCACCCATAAGATAGGTTGTTGTATTCTCTGAGTTAATTTTGTCAAGTAGATTTGAATATTCGGATAAAAACAAGTCAAAGTCAGCTTTTGGTGCAGTATTGGGCCGATATATAATTCCTACAATTGATCTGTTTTTTCCAGTGAGTTCGATAAATAATGATTCGAACACATGAGGGATAAAAATACTCAAATCGGTTCTGATTTTGAAAGGTATGGAATCTTTAATAAACGCCCCGACACCTCCTCTACCGTCATCGCCTTCAGGGCGAGAACGTAATACTAGTGGGTGGTAACCATTTAAGACGTAAGAAACGCCTTCCTTCACATTGAATGTTTCCGTCAACCCTATGATGTCGAATAAGTTTTCATCTTTTTGGAGGTCACATATAAGGTTCTGTAGGTGTTCAAAGTTAGCATTTAAGCTTCTACAATTAATGTTAAGGAGGGCAAAGGACTTCCTATTCATGTCGATTGTTGAGGAAAATGTTTCAGGTGAGTAGTATTTGCAGCTGTTGCCATCGGACTGGAGTGGAGTAATGGGATCATTATCGGAAACACTGTTGATCACACGGTTAAACAGAGTAACAAAGTCAAATGAGACGTCATTTTGTACTTTATCGAGAGATACCACATTAGTCATCGCTAGAAATGACACTATGGGAGAATTAATCAATTGTATAAGTTTTCAGATCTACAGTTTTCTGGTAGATACTTTGTAGTACAATTCTTCTCTGCTGTCCAGTAGCTGGTGATTTGTTTGAGTGAAAATATGCGGGTATGGCTAGGGTTAGGCATTTTCTTTTTAATGATTCGGGTAGAGACGCTCACGCCGAAGGGATTGGGTTCAGAGCATGTCGGGATTTGGGCTACAGAGTGGGTCGGTTAAGGATGTTTACTAAATAGGAATGGTGTTCACAACATGTAGAGGTTTGGGCTAGAAGGAGGTCACAATATTCGATTAGTTCACAGGGTGGTAAGACTTTTCTATACAAATTTAGTATCATAGCAATGGGCTGAACGGGCAACTAAAAAAGTAAACCAAAAAATGGGTTGGCCAATTTGTACGGTTAAGAGCGGTTAGGTCCTAGCCGTCCATTCATTCACATGTCCATCCAACAACACTAGAAATCGATGGGTGAGAATCTGAATGAGTGGATATAACCATGGCCAAAGGTTCAAACTGATGAACAATGTAGTTGATATGTAACGGTCTTTCAGCATTAGAATACTATGCGACTTCAAGGCGAAAATGAAATTAATTTACCATTCTGTATCTGTGGTTGATAATGTATGCATACTATCATCAAATGACAAAGAGAAAATAGGTGAATGGATTGACACATAAAAAGAGATGGATGGATGGATGGATGGATGGATGGATGGATGGATGGATGGATGGATGGATGGATGGATGGATGGATGGATGGATGGATGGATGGATGGATGGATGGACGGATGGATGGATTGATGGATGGATGGATGGATGGATGAATGGATGGATGGATGGAATGAACTTTGTAACATGATTGAATAAATGAATGACTGAATGAATGGATGAATGAATGAAAGAAGTGAGATGCTCAGTAATTTGGATGCACAAAATGAATGAATGATTGATTGAGTAAATAAATGAAAGAACAAAAAATAAAAAATGAGTGGATGAATGAATGAAAGAATGAATGTAGATACACGTCGCACAGCATTACAGTGAATAAGTGAGCGAATGACTGAACACTGGTACTCAGCCCACTCAGCCCTGCACACAATCAAAGAAGGAATGGATGGATGGATGATCCAGTTTGTCAGCCTCAGTTATTGGTTAAAGTAAATGATCACGGCAAGTAGGACAGGCGAATTAAATCGATAATTGAATCATGTCATTTCTGGATAGGCTCGTTTATATGTCATCGAGATGAATAAGTGATGGGTGGGTGGACTTATAAAAGTCATAAACTCGTGTGGTATAACATACATTCAACATAAATATGATTATTCAATTCTAGTAAAGGATATTCAATTCTAGGGGTTTTGAGAGAGAGAGAGAGAGAGAGAGAGATTGTGTTTCTACTGTTCATCCATTCGATCAGACATGAACAAATTCTTGGTTGAATGAATGATGACTGGGTGAGAGAGTAGAATTTTTTAACCCTCAGATCGTAAAAGAAAAAGAAAAAAAAAAAAAAAAAAAAAAAATTAAAAATATTAAGCCAATCACAGACAAGTAATGTCTTGAATATGGTTTACTCGCTGAGTCCCATTTCGCATGAGTCGTTTTAGTCCAAAACGTCTGGAAGGTGTGTGGATGAATGTTGTAGTATGGATTGAAAGGAGGATGAATGATTATTATAGTTTACATTATACAGGGGTCATCATATATAAAATCTGGGATGTATGGATTTATGGATGGATGGATGAGTCGATTAGAGTCAAATTGTACACGAATCGCAGAAATCGGAAATTAAGTTGATTACAGACACGCGTTATTTGAAAAGAAGAAGCACATTGAACCATGCAATCTATCACACAGGCACCCAAACATCTAGATGATGTTTGAATGGGTGATAGAGTAGCTGGGTGGATGGGTGGAAGGATGGATGAAATGTTACTCTCTGTGTTCTATTTCACACAAATTGTATTTGTCCTTTCACACAAGTTGTGATTATTTATTTATTTATTGATGTTTAAGGTCACATATTTATGCACAATGGCTAATCATGACCGTGACAGTTTTACGGGTGGAGGAAGCCGGAGTACCCGGAGAGAACCACCGAGCAACGACGAGCAGCTGCCAGCTCCCCAACATCGTAACTCCGCACTGCAGCACAGGCAGGGTTAGATTGGTTGAAGACATGCGTACCATCGACGTGCAGTACGCCTTAGTACGCGGCGTCATCGTGCCCCCACGCGGGCAATGGAGATGAAGTGTCTTGCCCAAGGACACAACGCGGTTGCCGCAGGTGGGATTCGAACCGAGGACCTCTCGGCTTGCAGCCTGCACCTCTACCTACACAAGTTGTGATAGTCCTATGAATGAATGAGTAAATGGATGAATAAATGAATGAAGTTTGCAACAGAACGAATGAATGAATGTAGTGAGAAGTACAGTAATTTGAATGCATAAAATGAATGACTGACTGAATGAGTGGACGAATAAACAAATAAATAGTTTAGTAATGTAGCTGATATCGAGAACAAAATTGATTTACCATTCGGTCTCTGCGGTTGATAATGTATCCATTCTATCATCATATGGCAAAGCGAAAATAAGTGGATGAATTGATGTATGATGGATGGATGGATGGATGGATGGATGGATGGATGGATGGACGACTGGATGGAATGACATTACTAAACTTGAATGAATGAATGAATGAATGAATGAATGAATGAATGAATGAAGTGAGGAGTACAATACTATGAACGAACGAAAGAACGAAAGAACGAAAGAAGTGAATGAATGAATGAATGAATGAATGAATGAATGAATGAATGAATGAATGAATGAATGAACGAACGAACGGACGAACGAACGAACGAACGAACGAACGAACGAACGAACGAACGAATGAATGAATGAACATACCAGTTATATATTCAGTAGAACCAATCTTAATACACGTAAGTACTTCTAATCATTTCTGATACTGATATATAAGGTTTTATTAGCAAGGGTGTTGAGGAAAATAGGGAAGAGTACAAGAAAGAGAGTATGAACAAACCAGTGATCACCTGTTCGTCATCCCACTCAGTCATGCACACATTCAAAGAATAAATGGACAGATGTTATTTGAGAAAAGAAGCACATGGAGTCGTGCAGTTTGTCACACATGCATTCCAACACTGGAATGGTGTTTGAATGAATGAGTTGATGAATGGATGGATGGGCGAATGGATGGATGGATGAATGGATGAATGGGTGGATGAAATGTTACTCTCGGAGTCCTGTAACACACAAATTTTGGCTAGTCCTTTAAGTCGGTAGAATGGATGGTAGGAAGGTTGGATGAAAGATTTTTGATCGTAGATAAGTTATTTACAGACAGGTGTTATTTGAAGGAAAGAAGCACATTGACTCGTGTAATCTTTCAAACATGAGCTCAAACATCACAATGGTGTTTGAGTGAATGAGCGGACGAATGGATGGATGGATGTGTGTCAGGTGAATGGATGTTACTCTCTGAGTCTTATTTTACACGAAGTCTGCTAGTCCTATAAGTCGGATGGATGGATGGATGGATGGATGAATGGATGGATGGATGGACGGTTTGGTGGATGGATGGATGTCTGAATTGGATGGATGACTCGAATACAATGTCAAGTTGTACACGAATCGCAATTATAGGAAATTAGGTTATTTACAGATGTAGGGTATTTGAAGAAGAGATGCACATTGAATCATTTAAACTATGACACAGGCACTCAGACATCTAAATGATGTTTGAATGGGTGACAGAATAACTGAATGGATGGATGGATGAAATGTTACTCTCAGAGTCCGATTTCACACAACATGTACAACATTTACTTCTGAACCCACTTAAACTTAAAAAATGCAAAATTTTAACCCTTTACGGCTCTCCACTATTTTCCCAGAGCATGTTGATAAAAATTTGCAAAAAATTCATATGTAAACTTCAAAAAGGATGCTCCATGAAATAAATTATCTTTGAGTGGATCGTTGATCATTACCTTTAAAAATGTTACCTTTTAGAACATCCTGTGTACGCCTCTCCAGTGTCGCAGCATTACAGGGGTTAAATTGATGTTAGAAATGATGGATGAAAATTTATGTTCTTATCAATGCTCAGCCGACAGCCAGTGACTTTCGTCTTCGTCTAAACCCCAGTAATTCGAACGTAAACCTTGCCACCTTACCAATGCCCTATCCGCTTGGGACTCTTAGGATTCCTGAAGGTGCCTGTGGCTTACAACGCCAAAGGGTGATCAACGATAATTCACTGAAAAGATTATTTATTTACATGTACGAAGAAATAACATATGAAACAAATTACTCACAAAATTATCCATAAGAATACACTAATTACGCAGATAAAGGTTTATTCTTTAGGGCCCTCGACATCTCCCACAGCTAGCTGTGTCCGCTGGATCAACCTCACATCATCTTCATTTTCTCACGGTTTGTGATACATACAAAGTAAGTAAGTAAATAATAACTTTATTTGCAATGAAGCTACATATTTGTCTTCTGCAGGGAGGTAACATAGCCAGCTGGCTGTATTACTGCCACCCACTTCTCGTTGGTTCCTCCTCGCCGGGTTAACTTCACAGTCATTCGTGCTTAACACATATAATGTTCTGCTTGTGTGACTCTATCAGCGTTCTCACAGTTCAATCACAATTCAATCGGCGTCTACCACAGTTCACGATCACTTTGCGCTTTGATTGGCTCTCGCGGGGTTAAGCTATTCTTCGCCTTCAGATTAACAAAGCTTACATAAAAATATTCTGCAAAGTGTTCTCAACATCACCAACTCTCGCACCGCCTAAAACTATTTTATCTCGCGAGCTATTCAAGCGCGTACTCAAGCTCTTAATACGGTTTCTAGACCTCAACGTTACAGCTTTTACTTCTTTTGGCTACTATGCCACTACTGTTCGCAACCGTTAACAAACTACTATCGGTTCCTTACAGCCCTCACAGAGTTACGACAATACGCGGACTTTCAATCTCGGTGTCTATGACCCTCGACGGCCAAGGCTGAACTCGGACCTTCTCTGAGTGCCCTCAGGCCAACTGCCCCTCAGAATTCTGCTCCACTCTTTATGCAGTCGGAACGCAAAGTTTAAACATATTAATTCTGATTTAACGAGTGCTTTGTAATTCGATATGGATAGAGGTATTAATGCCTATTTTGTTTCGTGGACACTTTTATTATTATGAGCTCGTGTTCTGTGATGTCTGGCAACATATCTCGGAGCTCTCCTGGCTTGGTAAGATGTGCCTCTTTTGAAACAACTAGACATTTTAATGATTGTCTGAAACGGCCAGAACACGATTAAACTGTTTACGTTCAAATTACCCGTGAACAATCGCTTCCATGTTCCACACGTGAACGCTAACTTATCTCTGCTTTGAAAACGCGAAACAATATTCTAGCTAATTAGAGGTTAAGTTGCCCGCATTATTTCTAATTGACCATTTAACCAGATAGCGTGACACAAGCAAATAAATATTATTTAATCGAAGGCTCCCATAGATTTCGCCAGCAATCTTCGCCATATTACTGTGATTTGTGTTTTTCCACCAATCTTAGGACTTGTGTATACTTTAGTCAAGTGAAATTACATAAAAAAATAATAACGTTGTAATCCAAACTCTTGGCCTCAAATAGCGTTGACACATCCATAGTATAGAACTTCATTTATATGAGGCAGCACACAATTCAAAGGAGCCATTTCCAACAGTGTATTACAGAACATTTCACAGTCAAAACCAAAAGGACGCTACACTAATCCATATCAACATTAAAAATTAGATGATGCTCCTGGAAGCGCTGACAAGGGTATACCAAAGGCCATTCATGTTGACGTCCTTGTTAGCTGTCTTAGGTCTACTAATGTTGGCGAACAGAACATAGGTTACATGATTATGTCTGAGGCGAACAATATGGGAAAAATGATCATTAGCCCAATTTGTACATGCCTCAAAACTGCTCTCCAGTAACATGTTTGGTGGGTCAATTCATGTTTTTAACCCTTTACCCAACGTAACGGCCAAAACCGGCCAGCGCTATTCTCAAAAATCGCCAATTAATTTTCATCATTTTTTTCATTTTTTGTCTCAAAAACATAGGTTATGACTCCGTCGAGCTCGTTCCAACGAGGAGTCATAACCTATGTTATTGAGACAAAAAATGAAAGAAATGAGTTATTCAAGAATTATTTTGCAAGTGTCGTCTGCTTTTCATGTTAGGTAAAGGGTTAGCAAACAGGTTTAAAGTATTAATCGATTACCCTCTGCAGGATTAGAATAGGTAGGGGCCACGGTTTTGATAACAGCTGGCAGTGCAATTACTTTAAGGTTGTGGACAGGCAGGTAGTTTATGTTAATATTTCATGTTGAAATGACAAAAATGTCTCTTAGGTAGTTGTCTGGTTTCTTACTAAACATTATTATTCCTCGTTGTGGACTTTCCAAATCAAAGACAAAAAATACTATGTACACATTTGGCCAAATCACGTCACATGACGTATACAGCGCAATTAAAAATCACCCACTTAAACCGTAGCAAGTGTGAAAGATCATGTACTTGTTTACACCGTTACAGTGATCCTTGAACACATCTAAAGTGGGCATCCTTTTATCAAATTGGATCCGAGATTTGATTCGGACAAGCAGTTGTTTACAAATTGACAGGCGCATGGTCAATACGAATGGCAGTCTTACAGCTGTGCGGAAAAACATATATGCCCACAGATAATACGACACCGCAACGGGCGTACCAATATGATTAGTTGTATCGTTTTACTGTAAATGTTGTTTTACACCTTGTTGCACAATATTATTAAATTGAAGCTCACTACTAATCGATGTCGCCATTGTCCTGTTACCGGGGAGTATTATGCACAGGCAGCGCCGTGGCGTGGAGAGGGAGGTGTGAGGTTGTTTAGCCCTTTCGCGTTTTCAGAAGATGTTAATGTTTTTTACAGGTTACACAGTTGAATTAGTGTTGATCTTTCATAACAGAGACAGTGCATGACGGTAACAGGTGTGAGGATACTGAATTGTCGCGTTGGAAGTCTCAGCAATATACTGCAGTGTAGCGTTCCTTTTACCTTCAGATAGTCATGTCTTGATTATCAGTTCGCATTGCCTCGTCTTACGTTTGAATTGAATGTTTAAAACAGCTGTGTACTACTAAAGTAGCAACAGTAGTACCCAGTTGTTCTTAACATTCTATTCACACTTTAAATTAAACTGGACAATTTTTTTTTTTAAATCGCGCTAAATGATACCCACATCCCATGACCATATCAATGAAAAATGAACCTAATATTCAGCTCCCTCCTCTTTCAAAAGTTTCCCACGTGCCTGTTGTAGTCCTTATATGTATGAAGCGGTTTTTAAACTGGACACAAAATCGGGATAAGAGTGGGGCAGATATATGGTTTGCTCGGTGCTCAGCCGACAATTAGAGAATGGCGTCTGAACCGTGGTACGAATATATGTCCCACGACCTCATTACCACATCCATTTTTAGAGAACTTCATCCAAATGATTCCAAATATTAAAAAGGCGCATGGTCGACGGTGTTTCACCAAAAGCACTTTATTTACGTATATTAGAAACGTATATTCGTATTTCCAAATGGCACATAGAGACAGCTGCCTGTATTTGGAGATCGCATGCTAGGTATAGTTAAAGAAAACGTGTAATCACTTAAACTTTCATTTATATGCGACCTCTTTCAAGTAATAATCTCATCATACTCTGTCAGAGTTATGTTCTTACTCTATTTGACGAGACAGTTCGGCGGCAGCCACAGACTGATTCCAAGGTCGACATTCATATAGACACGATGGTGGTTGTCTGTACTCAGAAACCACAAGTATTTAATGTTTAACCCCTAGCACCCTGGTAGTGCAACAGAATTTTCTCCAATCACTCTGTTTTTCCTTTGTTTAACTATGAATTTAACCAATTATACCTTGTTTGACAGAGCTCACTGAGCTCTGTCAAACAAGGTATATTTGGTTAAATATCAAACTGCATTATGGGAAATATTTGATGCCGAAAACTCTGTCAGTTTGACATCAGAGTGCAGAGGATTAACTGATGTGGCGCCGTGACCTTTTTCAAAAAGATAGCATCAAAGCTATGGATCTGATCTTGTCCTTTGATGATGACGTGTTGTTTCGTCACACATTTGTGTGTCCTGGTGTTCGGGGAGTTGGGGTGGTAAGCTTTCTAATATTAAACTGTGGAATAAAGCCAAGTTTAGCCCCAACCACCGCACACACTCATAATCTTAAATCCGTACTCGACCATCTCTATCATGAAAGTAGATTGGCATATATGGCCAGCACCCCCATCTCACCGCACCCAGAATCTATGGCTCTGGTATCCACGACAATCACGAGCTGTAGGTCAGATAACAGAAGTCGAATAATATTGTGGCCGACATGCTTGTTTCCAATGAAAGGTCTAGACACTAATTGTCGAAGTATTATATAATTATATTCAGGTAAATGCAAACTGTAGTTGGCAAGTGGGAAAATGGGTCCTATTACAATAAATATCCAACAAATTAACGATAATTTTTGAATGCAACAATTAATTTTAGCGAGATATGTGTTGTCATAGCTACTGGGCATATTCTGATCAACATGACTCAATATTATTGCATGTATTCGCGAAGTTTGCACCGAATAAAAATGTGATTTTATGTCTTGTTAAAGCATGCCCTACGAGTACGTCCCATAGGGAATCGAAATATTTGTTTTTTTTTTAAACATAAATATATTTTAAATTAGAAAAATAAAAATAGGTACAATAATTATTGAATGGATGATGACTTGTAGTTCACTCTGCCTGTTTAGTGCCCAGTAGGGCGGTATAGTTCTTATCGCGAAGGGGATGGAGCTATACCACACTTACGTTACAATCACATTTACGGTAATCTACTGGCAATCAGCTGCAGGTCCTGTCACCGTAAATGTTTATGGTTTCTTCTCGAAGTGTAAACCACCAATAGGGAAGTGCTCATGTTTAGTGGGGATTGTTTTTTTTTCAGTACGAGTGCAATTACTTTAATTGCTGCTTTTGCATAACATCCTCCAGGTTGACTGGTCTCGGCAGAGTCCGCTTTTAAAGTGGACCAACAAATATCTTTAACCTGCAGCCACTCCAGTCTACTTTTGATGACGGCCGAAGAAGCTTCTGGTCTTGCAAAGCTAGATATACATATCAGGTCCTTTGTCCTGCTTCTCTATCGAACAAAAAGTCCCCATTGCAAAAATAAGGATTTTTACTTCAACATTTACCGCAGTACACCGGGTAGTTGCCAGTACTTTACCATATGTTCTAAAGTAATTTTTACCTTGCAACACATTGGACTCTTTGCAGTCGTACCCAACGATAAGATATGCTGTAACCATTAAATTATAGGATTATCCTCCGACGAAATTAATTTTTATTTATATTTATGTATTATTTATTGTTGCTTAACGCCACATCAGCAGCCAAGGCTATATCGTGGCGATAAAAGTATAATTATAAAAAAGACCATTATCCACCATGAAATAATTTAAAAAAGGAGTCGACGAAATATGAAATGCGAAGTATAAAAACTAAGGAATGTGAAACATAATGTGAATGTTGTATAAACAATGCTGTGTAAATCAACCTGTGATATAGATATGGATTTTAAAAGAATAAAAACAATTTTAAAATTTATACCCGCTAACCTACCGTATGAATTCTGTGATATTACAAGTGCAACATGTGACCAATTTCCACACATTTCAGTCTCATTTCAGTCAATCTCCGTTGGGACGTGAAAAAGTTATAGGAATATATGAAGACTGATTATTCATTCAGAGAATGGTCGATTTGCACCACGGTCGATTTGTACTCCCGGGCGGTTGATTCGAACCACCGGTTCGGTCGATTTGCACCAACCGTTCAGTCGATTTGCACCATAGATTAACAATTCTAACGGTGGACATCATTTCGTCGAAAGCTCTCGGCCAGGTGAGCCTCTGAGAAATTATGTCAAGTGCTAGAATTATTAACTGAGGTAAAATGAAACAATAATTATCTTCTTAAATTTTCGTTTGGGTCTCTATCAATGGGCACTGTTCCGAGTCATTAGGATAATAACTTGAAGAACTTGTTTGTTTTGTTTTTAAAGTTTCAAGGTGCTTCCAGTTTAGTATTGATATTTAACCCTTTACCTAACCTGAAAAGCAGACGACAGTTGCAAAAATAATTCTTGAATAACTAATTTTTTCGTTTTTTGTCTCAAAAACATAGGTTATAATCCCTCGTTGGAACGAGCTCGACGAGCTCGTTCCAACGAGGGGTCATAACCTATGTTTTTGAGACAAAAAATGAAAAAAATAATAAAAATGAATGAGCGATTTTTGAGAATAGCGCTGGCCGGTTTTGGCCGTTACGTTAGGTAAAGGGTTAAAAATACAATAAATACCCAGAACGACTCGCATCTGTGAATGGGTTAATCGATATGGCACGGATGCCAGTACGGAAGGATAGAACGAGAGACCGCAGGCGATTAACCCATTAACACACGCGTGTCGTTCTGTGTTTATTACACGCCTTCACGTCTATAAAAACAATTATTAGAAGGACACTCAGCAATTCATTTGAAAGATATCAAAAAAAGAGAACACATTTTATCGCCAACCAAATTTGCAAGAGGAACCCGTGTAACTATTTAGTCCCCTGAGTTTCAATGTGTTCTATGTCCCCACTGGCACATAGAACACATTGGGACTCAGGGGGGCGATTTTCATCTATCACTAGCGATTCAAAAATGTAATTGCGTTTCACGATTTGTAGAAAATTCCAGTGAAATTTCGCTTTTATTTAAAAATAGTCCGTCAACGATTTCCGTTCCGCACATATGTGCGGAACAAATTTTCATTTTCCGCATGGGTCAGTGTTACTGTAAAATGGGGATTACATAGAACAGGCGTGTAATAAAAAGAATTTAGTAAGGTACATTTATCGTGAATATTATTTCGGGATGAATATTTTTTTACTATTTTTTTTTTTGAATGATGCAAATCGAATCACAGGTGGTTCAAATTGACTTTTTACGTAGTCCTAAACGACTTTTCTAATGGTGCGAATCGACTTTTCAGCTGGTGCAAATCGACTTCTAAGAGGGTGCAAACCGACTGGTGCAAATAGGCAGTGGCAAAAATCGACAGAAATATTTTCATTTACTGCTTTTAAATGAGCAAATATATCCAAGCGCGAGCCGCGAATTTACTTATTTTCGCTTAACCCCTGAAGCGTTGTGCAGGGTGAGAGTGGATTCAAACCGTGAAGTTGTGGCATAGAGGAACGAATATTAGAATCATTTTTTTAAAAATCCGATGCTTGTTAGGCCAAGTACCAGTGAAATCGAATGGGTTCACTTTTTCGACGAAATGGTTCATGAAATGAAGCCTACAGTTCCCATTTTTCATTTTCGAGGATGGCCAGTGTATCAACATTTTTAATTGGAAAATTTATGTAGTCGTGTCCTACTAGTCATGAATGGTCCGGAAGGTAGTATGCCTACAGCTCTCTCCTCCAAACTACACGAAATATAGTATATTAGTATATAATAGTAGTATAATAGGATCTAAGCCAAACAGAAGGCTCGAACACCAGATGAGATACAATATTTATTTATAGACTATTGACAGTGTTGTAGACAGCTAGAATAATTTAAGTTTTACTAATCTGTTAACCCTTATAACGCTGGTGGTATCTTCCATATCAGTTCAATAACAGCAACTGGAAGATTCCATATTGATTATTTGGGAGTAGACCAATTAAGATTTCCAACGTGCAGCCTCCAGGGCTGCACGTTGAAAATATTAATTGGTCTACCCTACACATTCAGTTAGCAGCCATCCTTAATGATATGGCGTATCATGTCTCTGGGTCGGAAAACCGGTCTCTAGTGTTCAAAGGGTTAATGCATATGCGTTCTGTTGGTTGCAGGCACTCTCTATAATAAATTGAACAAACCAATGTATATACGCCTAAAAATGCCCTTAAAATACGACAAAACAAAGATAACCTAGTTGCCTGTATGTTACCTAGAACTTTACTGCGACGACTGTTCCTGCTTATAGCGTAATCATATGAGATTCTGATGGAATATTGTCCTTGTTTGTGGAAGCTTGCTTTTTGTATAACAAACGCACTTAATTATTTAGTACCTACTCTTGTAGGATGGTCGTCCATGTAGAAAGATGGCATGTCTAGGAAGAGTCCATTCGCAAGGTAGACTAACTGATATATTTAACCTGCAGTCATACGAGCGCAGGTTAAAGATAGCAGTTATTCAATTCAACTAGAGAATCCCGTGGAGGGTGGCGGAGGGGCAATCGCCTCCTCTTTGGGGCCATCAAAAAAACAGCTATATCTTTTTTCAAATAAAATTTATGTTATGTTATACTGTTTGGGTTTTTCAGTGAATGTCGAGGCGTGACATGCCTGGAACATCCGGTCTATCATGCAAGCAGGCTAAAATATTTGGCTATCACTTCATCGCACCACATGCAACGCTGACATGGCGTTTCGTGTGTCACATCCTTTGATGTGTTTAGATCACTTGTTAAAGTGTTGTAATACTGCATGGCAGTATTTCTGGTATTAAAAAGTGCCATGGTAAACAATCATATTGACCCAAATTTTGGGAAAATACATATAGGTTATTACCACCATGTGGGTTTCCGAGATGGTGTATTGAATGCACGACCTCGCCTCTGTGTCAGATCTCAACTTGTCTGACCCAGAGGAGAGGTCGAGACCGCAATGCTCCATCTCCGAAAACCACATGGTGGAAATAACCAATTTATCTTACAATATTCATCCCTTTCTTGACTTGTTTGCATAATGAAGGGATTGGGTACAATATTTAACGACGTCGGTTTTTCACAATCATTCAGCGTTGGTGAATTGATTTTCTTATGATTGAAGATCATGACCTCATGGTATTGCGTTCTAATTCTATGCATGACGTAATCCCCACTCATTGTTCTGCTTGCACTATAATCTTTAGTAGTGTTTAAGCTATGTGTTTCTTTGTTTTAATTTTCATGGTTAACCCATGATAGGCGTATATAAATATATCACCATGGCCAAAAATAAACTATTATCATTTAATTACTGTTATCAAAAACGGTGACCACGACACGTATAATAAATCGATACCAACCGATTGCCGGTAAAACACGTTCTCGTTCTGAATCGAATGATTGCACGTGCGGTTGCTACCATCAATAAGATTTGTATTTGGTCTGAACATTTCTACTTTTATTCAGTGAAATATGTTCTTGTTGTAAGCTAAATATGTGTTATGTGTACATCGCGCCGAGACTTGATTGAGGTGTCGTAAAGCAACGTGTCGCGCTTGCGCGACGAGTAGCTATACCACCCCAAAAACGAGTTGAGTCACGATAAATGTTTTATATATAAGCACAATGAGCTCATAACACTTTTATCTACCATTCAGTCAACAAAATCCATAACCGTGCATTCTCGAAAATAGCCCTTAACAAACCAAAAAGTCACACTCAACTGATCAAAATAATCGGACTCCATTTTCAAATTCCCTCAACAAAAATGAAATTGAACATGATGATCAAAAAATTCAAACTCCGCCCAAATTTGCTTTTCCGTCGGACAATGATATTTCAAACCAAATTCAATTCAATTCATGAGGTCACCTGAGGGATAGGTGGGTGCTTTGAGAAAACAACTAGGGAATTATATTTTTATAGTGCGCAAGGATCGCTTTAAATAGATGACGTAACTTTTAGAAGCATGGAAACCACAATGAGGCTGGCGTTACGTTTCAAAATTTTCTCACTGTAAATTTCAATTTTTGCGATTCACCATCATCATTTTTCATTGGTGTTTTGCACAGTGGAATGTTTATGTACTGAATGATGCAAATTATTGTAACATGGAATATATGTTGAGGCAAAACTAGATACATAGTTCATTGCAACATTACAAATTTTTTACGGAAACGACTTGTGATTGCAAGTGCCACTGAAATAGTCCATCAGGAGCGCGTGCGTTCGTTTCTCACGACGTAATGTGACGTTTAGCGCTACTTCAATAGTGATACAAGATCTTTTATCATCGAATTTTTATCGCTACTAATACTGCGGTTTGCGAGTGTGTTTTTAGGTAGATGGTAGATATATAGAATATACCCATAGTAGCTTGGTGTACCAAATGTTCACCACTTGTGGTGAAGTGGTGTTAACCGCGCGCCTTCACCACGAGTGGTGAAGTGGTGTTAACCGCGAGCCTTCGGCGCGCGGTTAACACCACTTCACCACAAGTGGTGAACATTTGGTACACCAAGCTACTTTGGGTATATTTCATTTATACCATGATCGTCAGATTATTAAGATTCGCTATTATTTTTTTCTCGATTTTACTGAGCAGAAGCCGTACATACGTGCGAATTTGTTTTTGTTTACATGAGCACCGTTGGGCGGCACTTCCGTTGTCAATTTTATCACCGAAATGAAATAGAAAAAGAAACAGAGCCTTTTTCATTTTAATAACATAATAGCATACTGTTTAGAGTTATGGATGCTTTATTAACACGAGACAATGCATGTTTGTTAATTTTTGGTGTGTTATGGGGTAAACTCATTTAAAACGTGATGAATAACTAACTGCCACTTTCATTTCACTCTTCGCGCGGCGGGGCGCGATAAATTTAGACAAGTTTGCATTCAGGTCGACGTTACCAAAGGTCAACTTGGATGTAGTTCCACTGTAGGTGTAAATTTTAACTACTGAAATCCCATTGCTGACGTGTTCACCACGGTTGGTGTATAAAGCTAAAATTTATGTCATAGGCTTTTCATATATAGTAGAATAGGTAATCATGGTACAACAATTGCATTACCATGGTTTACTATGTGGAGCCATGGTATTTTTTAATATGCTGTTTCAGTTAATTCGATGCATTTAACTTTTGACTATTATCTAATTATAAACTTCTCATATATAAGGGTATGGATCAACTGCTGGTATAACTACAACTGAACAACCTTTTATTGTAATGATGCCAAACCAAATATGAGACCATGCGTTCTATCAGAAGGACTGCCATTGCGAAACATTGTACCGTAGCATTTTACGGTGGTAACAATGGTGGCTTTTTTGCCATTCTTTTGTCATACTTTTAACAGTAATTTTGACAGAATAAACATGACATCAATTGATTATATAAAGGAATACGAAGAAAGTTGAGCAAATGTAAAGCTGTTTTGGTGGAAAAGGCGCTATTCAACAGTCGCTGATGTGTGTCACAGTGCAGACAGCTGAATATTTACTGGAAAATACATGTCTGCTCACACTGTTAGACATTAACGTTAAATTTACGGTAATCCACTGGCAACTAGCTGCAGGTCCTCTCACCGTAAATTTTACCGTAACTATCGTTTCTACTTAAACGTAATCGGGAAAACAGATAGGTGTTCGTGTTTAGTGGGGCTTGTCTTTTCAATGTGAAGGCATTTAATTCTTTAATTACTACTTTTGCGTAACAGCATCATCCATGCCGACTTGTCTGGAGAGAGTTCATTCTCAAAGCAGACCAATTAATATTTTTAACCTACAGCCAAAGTAATCAGCTGCAGGTTAAAAAAAATTAATTGGTCTACTTTGATGATGACTGAACAAGCGTCCGATGTTGTGAAGCTATAGAAACATGTGAGATCCTTAGTTCTGTTTCTCGATCGAACAAAATGTTTCCATTTCAGAAATACGGATTTTTACCTTTAAATGTTACAGCAGTATTCCGTCAGTTAGCTGTCAGTACTTTGCCGTATTTTCAACAGTATTTTTTACATTGCATGTCATTTCGGATATGTAGGGTTAGTATATGTTGCAAGCGAACATCCCTTCGTGATATAAGATCGTTTTATATTAATAGGCAGAGGCTCTGAGCAGCAATCAATAAAATGTGTATTCACTGTTATTGTATCAATGTTTCAGTCGTATAGATATATTTCTGTCTGGTCATAACAAAACAGAAGCAAGAAAATGTCATTAATATCTGACAGCTTAAATCGGAGCTTTCTTTATAAACTATTAATATACATCCTCATATTGTCTGACCGTGTAATTCAGGTTAAGTATTGTCTCTTCATCCAAGGAGGATGTCAGATCGCTACTGATCAGTGAATTCAATGCTCCCTACATTCTGACAATAGTTTGTGTAATAGTATTTAACCTTTCGCCTGACTCGACCAGAAGACGAAATTTGCAAAACATTTCTTGTGTAACTATTTTTTTCATTATAAAACTTAGCTTATGACCCATCATTTAACAAGTTCGTCAAGCTATGTTTTAAAGACAAAATTATAAAAAAAAATATAATAAAATCGTAATGATTTTTATAAATAGCACTAGCCTGATAATATCGTGACGTTAGGAAAGGGTTAAAATTTGATAAAAGCGGCCCAAGAAGTTCTTAACACACTAAAATACCCTCGATCATACCATCGACATACACCCGCACACCTCCATCCAGAACACTGACTCACACACACCACCCGTCTTCCCCATACACATGATATTAATATAACTCATACATCTCTGTCAACACACAAGTGTTCAGAAGCTTCATGATTAAACCATTTTTATGGAGTAAAACGCATCTTTCTCAGTCACGCCTGGTGTAAAGAATTGGAAAATAACGGTGAATACATGAAACAAAACTGCACACAACACATTTATTCTCATGCATCAAGCACCACTGAAAAAATCAAAATGCTTTCAGAAAATAGACCGATGAGAGGTGTATATCAGACGAAGTGCAATTTGAAATACTGTGTTTATACTTGCTTGGAGTGAAATCATTACGGTTCCAATTTCACTCTTAGAGTACACCAGATGGATCCGTGCACTGATTTCAACAAGTCTGTATAAATGAGATCGAAACAGAGCATATCTGTACAGAATTGGGAACACATCTGATGACCAACGGGTCGTCACCACGGGCCATTCTGTAAAATCATTTGGAATTTTATTTTCCAGAATAGTATTTTCTTCATGTGGAGAAACATGATCAAAATAAATCATTAACATTTTAAAAGGCATGGCAATTTACCTTTGGTAAATTATACTTCTTTTAACCCTTTACCCAACGTAACGACAAAACCGGCCAGCGCTATTCACAAAAATCGGCAGTTAATTTTCATTATAATTTTCATTTTTTGTCTCAAAATCATAGGTTATGACCCCTCTTTGGAACGAGCTCGTCGAGCTCGTTCCAAAGAGGGGTCATAGCCTATGTTTTTGAGATAAAAAGTGAAAAAGATTAGTTATTCAAGAATTCTTTTTGCAAGTGTCGTCTGCTTTTCGTGTTAGGTAAAGGGTTAAAATGCTAATGATAGATTTCTACAATTTATAGACTTTGACAGAAAATACAATTCAGGAAAATATCATTGTAAAAGATTTATATGACTAGCCCCAGATGTGAGCATCTTACAAAGGCATCCCATTACAAGTTTGCATAATCGCGCGTAGTGGGTTGTCAAATGTACTAGTACATGTCTATGTCTAAATCTCGTAAATGCTAGGTAATGCGGTTAATGGAAGAGAGGCATGTAGGGCTGCACGATATTCAAAACTGAATACCGGTATCGGTATTCAAAAAAAATACCGCGGTATACCGGTATATCGAAAACTGTTCAGCAAAATGAACATCAGTACCAGAATCGAGGCTTGAGGCATCACAGTCGGAACGAATTAGCATGCCTTGATGACGCGGTTCGAAAAACCTTTACCCAAGGCAGACGATATCAAAATTTATTATTTTAAAAAAAATTTAATCAGATTTTCAAAAAAATATTCTACAAAACAATATCATGTGACCCTTCATTGGAACGAGCTCGTTTTGTTGAAATTTTTTAAAATTATTTTTTCAACTGCTGAAATTGTATATTACGTGAGCACATGCAGACGTTTCCTTGGGTAAAGGGATAATATTATTCATTCGGGGCTGCAGTTAAAAAACACAAGACATCTTGAAAATTGCGGGTAAATAAATAAAGACGATAAAACGATATTTTTGTAATTACACCGGTATTCAGTTGATATTGGTTTGAATACCGGTATATATCGGTTTATCGATATACCGTGCAGCCCTAGAGGTATGCATTATGGCTTTAATGGGTGGCCTGTATTATTTGTTGATAGTAATCGGTACCACTCTTACAAAGGACAACAAACGTAAAAGAAATTTTCCTATGTTCGAGAAGAAAATTATAGCATTGCTTCAGTATTATTTTTACAAACTCAAATCTATCTTATTTTAGACACAACTTTATACACACAGGCTTGTAATCTATAACCGCTGAGGGAAATACAATAGTATTAGTTTTATTTTAGACTCAGTAGATTTAGCTTTGTGTTTTTTCTGAATGGTAAAACAATTAGAGTCAATTTTAGTGAAAAGGTCAGATCACTTAACATATTACAGTTGTTGCATCGTTTCATCCTCATTCCCTGAATTGTCTGACATTTCTTGGTTACTTGTCAAAATACAAAAAAAGTTGGAAATTTGACACATTCGTTTGTAATCTTTCAGTACACTTTGTTTCTATTCCTGTGTGCATTATTGGATCTGGACGTTCACTGTTATCTCTCAAGTACATCTATTTTTATGTTGCATCTTTTTTTCTCGAAGAACATTCAAACCTGTAATTGCGTTATTTTAAATTTTATATTTCCAAAAAGACCACGCCAGTTCTGTTATGTATCGGTCAAGAGGTAAAGGAGTATTGTTTTATACCACTTATTAGAACGTGCCCTATACCCCGTAAACCAGACTACATGTGGCATGCATCAGAGGTTTCTGTGTTGTTGACCTGCTCCTGTTAAATACTTATAAGATTTGCCTGTATCAGACTTCTCTCTCTCTCTCTCTCTCTCTCTCTCTCTCTCTCTCTCTCTCTCTCTCTTTCGAAAGAAAAAAAGAAAGAAAGAACGAAAGAAAGAATGAAAGAGGTGTTATTTGTGGCGCTCATATGATAATGTGATTTATCTAACAATCATATATAGTTTGGCCTGAAAACCACGAGAAACGGTACGTTTCACATAATATGTTCCGATTCCGTATCATATAGACGACTCGTTCCCGGGAACGCGACGGGGTATCATAATAGGCGCTTGAATACATTCTATGTGCGTTTCAGTGATCGACTCAGCTGATCGCTTACAAAACAAAACACAATCACTTACAGTTAGAAACAGAACTATTAACAGCCAATGCCCCCCCCCCCCCCCCCACCCACAATAAATAGAAACTGAACAATTCAATATCACACACTCGTAAATTCAAGCGTATCATCATAGGAACTGGCATTGAGAGTGAAAAATTGAGAAAACAACTTTGAAAATTGCGGTGACAGCTTGACTCATTGTTGGAGTGCACAACAATATTGTTCCATAAAATATGGGCTTTTCTAAAACGTTTTCTCGCCAAACATTATGTCCGAAAACATTATTAATAATTTAAGATTTAATCTGTTTATGTGACAGAATTGTCAGATAAATGAATTATCATGATAATGTGCATGTCCTGTGATTTGCATCAGATTCTCGGTGGTGTCCAAAAATGGGATCACAATTCGCCGGCAAAGCCGGTTCGTTGAGATCCCATTCTGGACACCACCTCGAATTTGATACAAATCACAGGACATGCACATTATCATGATAATATGTATATATTATATCTCACGTGACTTTCCCGGCCTCTAACTGGCTAAGAGGTACTACACTGTTTTGGATAGTTTTACCTATCGAGTGTTCTAAAAATCAAGGTGCACTATTCCCTTGGACTACACACTTTCTAAAGATAGGCGTAGTATGCCTGTCTTAGGCAAGGTCTTTGGCAATAGGCCATGTACTTAGGATTGGAATCCTGAAGGGTGGTAAGGTTTCCTAGGTTTGTTCGATATAATAACATAATTATCGCACGGCACTGTATATCCCAAAATAATGATCCTCGAGGAAGAATTGTCCTCACGCTTCCGGCCACTATTTGGCATAGTCAACTCAAAAACGTACAATATTTATAATATATCCTCCCTTGAGTGCCCCAAGGTGTTGTCTGCAATGTTTTCATTTCATGAGTTATTTTTATTATCATCTACGACATGACAGTAATTGTATTTCAAAAAATCATCCGTAAAATGACTGAGGTCTCGACTAGGGTGACATGGAAAACGTGCTGTGGGACATCTACTTAACATTTACTTCTTCAGGTTCATCTTGAGTCAGATGACTGCTAATAAACACGATCTTGTGTTTGACAGAGGCTGCGTTATCAACATTTCGCACTATAGTGTTCCTTTGGCAAAAGGCTTATTGACAAAAATCAGAAATTCACTAAAAAAATGGCTCAATTTTGGAAATGACTCGCAGGCTTCCAAGTATAACGTTATCAGACTTATAATTGTTTTTCTTACTTTATATGCCGTATAAGATATTTATTAGGCTTCATCCAAAGGGGACAACACTTTTTAAGCAATTACCAACTCAAATATCTGCTATATTGGAAATTTCTAGGGGATGGGGGGGGGGGGGGGGCAACTGAACGGCGATTTTTAGTTTAATTCCGTGCGCTGCTGGGTATCTCCTTACGAGGAGATAAAACGGGTGATGTTTTGGAGAGGTACATGAAGCCTCCACCCACGAACTGTGTTTGTTCGTAGCTCACATAACTTGCCTCTCTATGTGTGTCCCTCACCATCTACAAAACATCCTTGCCATGTTCTGCAGTCTTACAAACCCAACCGTTGCGCATCATTCTCCTCTGATACGTCCGGTTCTTGTTATCGATGAGGTGCACAATCTCGTACCTAGAAAATCAGAGATATTACCCCTACGCACAATCAAATGAAATACCGAAATTTTATGAAGCAAATCTTCAAATAATGCAACTGGGAATTAAACCAATTCAGTTTTGTTTGACAGGCACACTAAGCTTTGTTAGAGAAGAATGGGTTGGTTAAATTCCTGGCTGCATTTTGGGAAAAATTTGCAGTTTCATTATATTTCAGTGGGGTTTAGATATGAGCTTTCGGTACAGAACTAGTTATTCCCTTACCTTTAGTAACGAACATATCCACCCACCGCCTAAAATAAAAAGCATCATTCGTATTTTATTATCTTTTTGCCTCCGAAGCAACGTTTATTAACCTCATTGTAACGAGGCGTCATCGGGAATGTTTTTGAAACAAAATAATGTTTTTTTTTAGGTATCCCAAAACATTTGAGCGTTGTTTGCGCTATTCATGTTAGGTAAAAGATAAAAACACTGAATTAATTTTTCTACGAAAGTTTTTTACTTTGAACCCATATGGACAGGGGCGTGAAGAAGGTGGTCTTAGGGGCGTGGCCCTTTCTGCATCCAGTCGGAACATTTTTGTCTGGATTTCAGTTCTAGATATTGTTGCCCTCTTGCTTGGAATCATGCACTTTCTGAAGAAGCTAGATCTTACACTTGAATGTATGGCACAGAAACAGGGAGTCAAATACTAGGATGACTGAGTTACCCCGTTTCATGCTAGTGGGGCCGAACATGCCTATTTTGGAGTGCAGTACATGTACTGTAAATTAAATAAGAAATTGCGTCATGACTGTTGCATGAATATTTTATTTATCTACAGATAAATTTCCAAGAAGTCTCCAGTTTTTAACTATAATTCCAACTGACTAACGTTCCAACTACATCATCAAGTCATGCCTTCGACGAAGTCATGCCTTTATGGTGCAGTTGGAATATTTTTCAGTCTGGAATTGAGCCATCACAGCCGAGACAAATCAGGTTTAAATCCCCTCCCCCATAGAATCGGTTATCTTCGCGACGCCCCTGGATACTGGAGCGGAAATATCAAGCTCCCTCCAGTGTTGAGTCACAAGATATGTCAGACAAAAGAGAGCCGACTTAACAAATCGAGAAGGAATGGTCCCAAAATGAACTGGTCCATAAAAGAGTTAAGTTCAGTGTCCAAATGGTACATCTTCTTTCGAAGGAGAATCACTAATGATTTATTGCCTGTGTATAAACTATTTTATGGAGTGGCGTCTGCTATATTCCCTCTTGTGCGGGTCTGTCTGTTACACTGACATTTTATCTGAAGTTCATCGTCTCTCTGGGTGTAAGATAAAACAGTGACCACTGTAGCAGACGAATTGGAAGATAAAATAGTCTATTCGCACGAAAGATGATCGATATAGAGATGGTGTTTTCATTATCAACATTTAATAATAAAAAAATTGTGATAGTTTTATGATAAAAAACAGGCAGTGATGTTGTTGACCATTTGTTTTGCTATACTGTAAACGTCTTTTTATTCGTAACGGTCCAATTTTTGTGGTTTTCGTGTTACACCGCAACCAGGAATTTAACATCCCGACGAAAAATGACGGCAGGAAGCCAGATATGGAGGGTCACCATATTCCGACAAACATTAACGATGCAAGGCGTTGATGCCTGCCAATTTGGATAATTTTATAGTCTCACCCCACCATCGGAAAGAAATTTCTGCGGCACTGCTGAACAACACGCTGTTCAATATGCGTTTTACTTCATGCAGCGCTGAGTTGCATATTGATATAGCCGAATGCCAGCCGGCCAACTATTAGGACGCGGTGTTGACATCGGCATACTGACTTACCCAGTCAACATTATAATCTTCTTTTGGGTGGCCATCTACAAATTTACTTGTGTTCTATGTTGCGATCAACCAATTTACATACCGACGAAAATGTCTTTTACAAAACCACAAAAAATTAAAAAGGTACTTTTTAACAAGGAAGACTTTTTTGTTTGATCAAGCAACATTATCTTTGGTCTGCAATTCAGGATTTTACTTCACAATATAGTAATCACCATCATTAAATCAATTATTATTTGGATACAGATTAAAAATGTTAATTAGTATTATTAATAAGTGGACTCTTCATAGACAAGTCATACAGTACGTGGAAAGTGTATTGTCACTGAATCACCCGCAGAGTGACGATTCCACCCATGCAATAAATGCAAATTTGTTGCAAATCAGAACAAGCACAAGCATAGTTCCAGCCAATGGACCTCCGGGTTATACCCGGAGGTCCATTGGCTGAAACATTGCTTATGTTTTTTGTCCACATGTACAGAATTTGAAAGTGATACTTTGGGTGATAACTCCACTCCCCGGGTGATTTGGTTATAGTCCACTCTCCAAGTACTGTATATCGAGGTGGACGATGACTTGATGCCAAAGAACGAATTAAGGTTTTTATTTATATATTTATTGAATATGGGTAATCACCTATCAGAATTCGAATGACTACACATTAAGCAGTAACTGTAATGTTGTTACCGTAAAAGCCGTTAAAGATTCTTGAAAATTAAAGAAGCAACTGATAACAAAGAGAATACATGGCAATGGTGCTAATCAGAGAAATTAGTCAACAATCTGAAAAAGACAAGGCGATGTCTTTGATAGTGGAAACTCCAGCAAATAATGACAGTTTCCAAAGCAGTCTCTCTGATGGATTATGATTCGTATCCCATGGCTTTATGAGGGGCCTCGAAACAGCGTGGGGTAATCTCAGTGGACCAATACTCATTTCATCCTTTGAAGGCAACAAGGCGCCATCTATATCGCCAAATGCGATGCAGATGTCGCCTTGTTGTATTCAAGGGATGATTTGTTAGTTGTTTTCAGTTCGCTTCAATCTTATAGCACTCCAGGACATGATGGCGACAGAAGAATCATATATTGGTATGCTGTTTGTGCAACACTGTACATATTCATACCAACAGCAGCATAGCATGAGCTTCAATGTGATAACAACTCGATAATTACACTCCATGTTTATCCTATCATCTCACGCCTTGTAGCATAAAAGCTATGAAAATGAAAAACAGATAAATTTATTACCAGATCCATCTAATTTTACAGTCAGTTTATTGCATGTTACGGAAATTTATCTTTATGCACAAAAAATCTTGTTGAAATATGTATTCTCTACTTTCAACATGCTTTACAGCCAGTCTGTAAATCAAGACTCCTTGACTACATTTTATTAAGCTGATTTTGCAAAAATCTTATGACAAAAAATAAGAAACTGGAACATAATTGTGTAAATAGTGACGTGAACAAATCGTTAGATATTTTTGGGATTCGTAAAATTGTATATAAACACACATTTTGTTGTATGTTATTAATCATTTTTCCATTCCTGTGTTGTGACTGTAATTAAGATGTGCTATATGTGTCTGAATCTGAATATGACATCCTCCACACGGTAGCTGGAAAATTAGTACAGTGGAACCCTGTTAATTGAATAGCTACTTTGTCACAGAAAAACATATTCAGTTAACAGCAATAGGTCATTTTCTTTTTTATTGCACGCCTGTTCTTTGAAACCCACGTCTACAGCAACACTGAACCATGCGGAAAATGAAAATCGTTGACGGACTATTTTTAAATAGAAGCGAAATTTCATTGGAATTTTCTACAAATCGTGTTCAGCATTTTAATTTTTGAATCATCAGGGATAGCTAAAAATTGTCGCCTGAGTTCCGATGTGTTCTATGTGCCAGTAGGCACATAGAACATATTGGAACTCAGGGGACGAAATAGTGACACGGATGGTTGGCCATAAGGTGTGTTCTTTTTGTCGATAGTTGTCAAATGAATTGCTGAATGTCCTTCTAATAGTTGTTTTTATAGACGCGACTGCGTGTAATAAACACAGAACGACACACGAGTGTGAATGGCTTAATCGATATGGCACTTGTGCCATTACAGAAGGATAAAACGCGAGGCCTGTGGTCCTCTTCTATCCTCCCGTCCTGGCACTCATGCCATATCGATTAACCCATTCACACGCGTGTGTCTTTCTGAAAACAATGAGCATTTGTTCTATTATATCTCCTTTGACGGAGCTCACTCATTGATCTCTGTCAAACAAAATGTAGCTGATTAAGAGCATATAGCGGGTGCATTGAGGCCAAAATGTGTATAGATGTGGATAAGTCAGTGGATGTCACAATAAACGTTTGACAGATTACAGAGTTCTTTATTCAATTAACAGAAGTTTACTCTATAACCTATATGCAATTACAGGATCAAATTTGTAATGATGGTATGGTAAATGGTTTGGAGTTGGTAAGTAATACACAAATTCATTTAAAAGATATACAGTTAAGTGGGCCCCGATTTATTTAAAAATTTAGTCCCTTTCGAATATATTCTAAACCGTGAATATCAAGTACTAGAAATTCAGATGGTTAAATCTACAAAAACATTGCTTTGACTTCTTGGCCTCTGAATCCTTGCCTTTTAGGGGATGGATAAAATGTAGCGAGACGTACCTGATTGTTGTACAATGATGTTACCTATTGTAATGTGGGAAATAAATAGAGGATATGGAATGAGTGTTTTTCTCATATAATATTTATGAAACGAGTCTAGGAATTTTCCGTTTTGGCGAGCCTCTGGCGAGCCCAAACGGAAAATTCGGACGAGTTTCATAAATATTATATGAGAAAAACACTCATTTCATATTCTATTTATCATATGACACACACACGCACAAATTAGCCACTTAGTATGACTTTTTAACCCATCACCTAACTTGAGTTGCAGACGGCACTTGATTGAACGTTGAGCTCGTTCCAATGAGGGGTCATAACCTAGGTTTTGGAAGCAAAAAGTGAAAATATAAAAAAAATGAATGGCGTTTTTCTTGTAGGTAAAAGATTAATACAATATAACCCACCCTAAATAGGACAGATAACGTAAATTCGCGCTACTGAAATTATGCAAATGTCACCCCCAGTTGTATTTTGTTTCGCCAATCAAATTGTCCAGTTTTGAAATTGACCAATGAAAGCTCCCAACTCTAATTATGCAAATTATGAAAATGTGGCCCAGTTTTATTTTGTTCAGCCAATCAAATTGTCTAGTTTTGAAATTGACCAATGAAATTGACGGAAGGCTTTATTTATCACTGATTAATATGAAAGCAAAATATCAAATGTTTTAAAGTGAACAAAACAGACGAGTCATATGATAAAAGTAAATATGCTTAATGTCAGTTGCAAATTTGGCGCACTGGACAGCTTCTGCGTTTGTTACCACTGCCGTGCCCTGGAGTTTAAACTCAAAGAATAACACGAGTTTTGAAAAAGCTAAGCAACCAGAAGCGAAGTTTATGCGAATGGATTTCCGGGTTGAATATAACGCATTGATTTTAAGTTCAAAAGTCTGTTGTTCTGTGCAGTTCAACAAAAGACAGGGAAATTATATAAGGAAAGCAATCATTCAAATGCCTTATCAGTTCCTTTGCTGAGCTTGGTGAGTAAATTCTAGAGTCGGATGCTGGCTGACATGTGGTTGTCCTGATGCAGCGCATGAGCTCCCACATAGTGACGTCATTGCTGTTGTGATGCGGTCATTGCAGTGCGCATACACAGCTTGTCTGTTAGAGTGATAAGTGATTTCCGCCATCCGTTTTGATTAATAGAGGCCGGATTTCTATGGCCACATGTGAATGCTGTGTAACGACTGGATTGGGTGGAGTGTGGGGTGTTCTGTGAGTGCATTCAGCTGTATCGGAGTAATCTAGTACTCCACTGTATTCTGCCTACTTATGTGTGTCTTGGGTTCGCTCTCTGGGCCTGTCATGTTGAATGCTCAGCTTCTGGTTGTTATCAACATGGTATAGTGCTTTGGATCCAATCATGTGGCCTGGGGTTTATTCAACTGGGTGGTAGTATAGTCGGGATGGACGGTGTAATTAGATAGATTGCTCTATTCACACAGTTTTCCTGTTTAGTTTAGAGCCTTAAACATGTGTACGAAATAGATTTATGACAGAGTACGTCTTGATGAGCGTGACGCATAGATTCCAACTCCCTGAGTTCAGTTGATACTTGTCTTTAACAGCTGAAACTGATCTAACTTGTCCTACATTTCGCTCAAATTGATTAACCTCATATACGTTTGAAAAATTGCATTTGTTTTCAGCTAGCGCAAATTATTCATGGATGCATACTATAATATTCCTTGCATCTCTGCTATTGTGTTCTTGTTTCTACTCCGACATTTGGGTTCTGAAGGAACTCCAAGTATAAAATATAAAGGGAAAGAAATCCTATGTTTTTGTTTCAGAAGATACCAGAGATATCTCTTTCATGATTATATATGACGGAGTTCAAATAATCACAAGGGCAAAGAAACGCGAGAAAATTCTCAAGCTCTTGTGCCCTTTCATAAGATAATTGCGTGTGAGTCAAGATCACAGACTGACCACGCGGCGTCGTGCCATTCGTGAATATGATTAGAAACTGTAGTGTATAGCTCTGGGCGGATTTGACGTATTCCTTCTGTAAGATATCTATACGCAGTGACAAGCAAGCCTGTAACTGTCTCCCGGTATTGATGGCGTGGATTGACTGGTACCCATGTTTGCCCGACCGCGAGGTGGATTTCACAGACGCATCTCATGTATACTCTAAGATCAGTTGTGTTAAAAATCAACCCAAATTAACTGGGTTGAGTGAATATGAATCAAATTGGGTTCATATTCACTCAACCCAGTTGATTTGGGTTGGTGTTTTAACCCAACTCATTTAGAGTGTACACTTACATGTGCACCTCTCCCTCTCGGTGACCAGACAGAATAAATATTCATCAGAATTACTCAGTCAACAGGTAAAAGTGCCACGGCTTTTACCACGCCATCACTCATTGTCGTGCTAATTTCTAGTGCTTGTTCGGCTCACATATAACCAAACTAGCTACCACCTGTAACAGCTTCTAGCATATGCTGATGTCTTTGAGTATGTCGTAATCGGGCAACAGTACCCTGTCCTACTACTTCCCAAGAGACCAAGGTTTTTTTGTTGGAGATGGTGACGCCAACTAAAGAGTCTCAGGATTTATGCAGCTTATGATATAATGTGCTCTTACTTACAAAGGTCATGAGCGGACCTCACTCAATGCACTAAAAGTCCATGGGTTTCGACTTCTGATGTTTGTTCTCGTGGAGAAAATATACCATTTACACTCTAAAATCAGTTGGGTTCATATTCACTCAACTCAGTTGATTTGGACTGATTTTTAACCCAACTGATTTTAGAGTGTAGATACAAATGTTGTTGCTTTTTGCGTTATATAATCTATTCCGAATAAAAAAGAACCCATCGCTCCTAAATTTCAGGCCCGGCCGAATGGTTGCGAGATTCATCTCCCTCAAACCCGAGCATCTATGCCTATAGAGTACAAAACACGTATATTATATTACAGTATTGTACTTTAAAATATTTTAAGAGTCGTTGGCTCCGTGTTGAGATCTTCAGTATCAAAGTCAATGGTATCTTTATTCAGATGGCATATAGTAACGTGTTCAGTTTAAACATGGACGGGGTGATTTTTTTCTCTTAAATTAAGCAACGCTGATGAAAGTTGTATCAAAGAAAAGCGTCTTCGTTATCGTTGTTGAATAATTTGCCAATCTTTGATTCGAGTGGCTTGATAAGGCTACTTGCCAATGTTTGAGTTGAAAGATATGCACTTCAAATTAACCGTAGATATTCTCGAGTTCGTAAATATTCTTGCTATGGCATTTACAGATGTTATGATGCAGTAAGAATTGTATGGGGAAAGAAACTAGATCTTCCAGGCAAATTTGCTATTATCTGAACGATTTGCCGTCTAAAAGACATTCTCTAGCTTTATTCAGCTATCTCGCAAGTGCATATGCTCTTGCAAAGAAATAAAATCGTAATAATAATTACACCTGAGTATATACAGTGTCTGTTTCTCGACTTGTGATGTAATTTGGTTGAATCTTACTGAACCGTCAGCACAGCTTTTATTTAACTCTTTTGGCGTTAAAATAATAAGCGACTGGCGCGCGATGACCCATTGGACTTAAAAACGAAAGGTCATCTGTTCGCACCTGACTCTCATCACCTGTGTATGTCCTTGGGCAACACACTTAATCCAGATTGTCAAACTGAGAGCACGGTGGCGTTGTGTACTATGGCGTACAGTACGTCCAGAGTATATTAGCCTTCAACAAATTCCGATTCGGGAGAGGTGGCATAGCCAGATTGGCTGTCTACATGTCATCCCTTTCGATGAATGTGGAATTCCACAAACAGGCTTGACCAAATAATTCAACGTTAAAACATTATGCATGGCGTACAAAAAGGGAATGGAGTTCAAACTATTTCATTACTGTGGTCCAAGGTACTTTCGACCACAAATACCAAAAGGTGGCCGGTGGTTTCAAATTGACAAAAAGCAACCTGAATCTCTTTGTCGCAGCGAACGCCCACTACAGTACAAACATCAACAATGCAATTGATCAATATGTTTTGAGGGCCAAACCCACACTGGTTAGCACATTCTGAGAGCATCCTATATATGCAGTTAGCCCCTTAATTCAGAGCTTACTACCAGTGTCGGTCAACCAAAAAGAATTTGAACATGCTGCGATTAATTCGGTCATAAGTAATGTATCAATAGTGACTTGCTGTAGATGTCGCATGTCTTTGTTCAGCACATGTACTGAAAGGTTTAATCAAGTGTAATAAAAATCATGTCACATATAATATGACAAATATTTATTTTTTTCTCACGCCAGCGAAACGGTGAATATGCGGTGAAAGTCACACAATCTTTGAGAAGAGAAATCTATTCGTTATCGGACACAGTTTCCCAATTTCGCCCAGAAAGAGCAAAGACAATGGATAAGAATGCATAGCGCAATCTTGACCTAACGAAACAAAGCTATGTTTCCTCGTGAGTTTACAGGCATTTCATCTTAAAGCCCACTGTTATGGTGTTTGGAAGACTTCGAACTTGTCTTTCGTGTTTAGTTGTATCCTCAAACGTATGTGAAGAGCATACTCGCAAACACATCCACCCACGCAGGCATACCAAACTCACACGTCATGTAGGTTAAGGGTGCATTTGGTATATTCTACATGGTATTTCCGGTTTATTAGAATATATATTCAGAAACAGAATCAGAATAATGTCCGACACTTCTCCCAATGCACGGATAAGGAAAGTCGGAAGACCTATTTATACTTCATGGATGATATTGCCAGTGAGCTTGGGCACCTCGTGAAACACCTGACAAGAAAAGATGGCGAATTCATCCACATGATAGCTACTCTTATTACTGACTCGAACCTGGGCACGTGGGTAAGTGAAACCTGCACGTTCTTGAGCCCCCTGACTATTACGTAGAGTATAGAAATGCCATTGAATATTACTTTAAAAGCACATAAGACTGAATAAGTTCAGAATGGTGTTAAAACTGTTTAAAGATTTTACATTATCAAGAAGAGTTGTAAAGCTAATTTAAATTAAAAGTGCATTGTATAACGTTACTTTACGTAACTCCACACCCTTTACTTCAATGACGATTAGCAAACATTTTTAATTTTCATACGTCCCGAATGATTGTGGAGACTCGAAAGGACGTCCTATACTTAGAATATATCAAACTCATCATCCGGGTGTTCGACACTATATCTCCTAGTGCTCCACAAACCATAATCATATCGCAGACATCGACAAGCCTTTTGATGAGCCATTCCGTTTGACTCTCTCTCATAGTTTGGCAAATGTAGTTTTGTGCAGAATTATGTTTATTTTTTATCTTTTTAACCCTTTGAATACCAGAGGCCGCTTTACCGGCCCAGGGACATGGTACGTCATACTTTCATTAAGTAGGACGTCTGCTAAGTTAAGGGTGGGTTAAACCAACCAATATATTCAACGTGCAGCCCCGAGGCTGCACGATGAAAATATTGGTTGGTCTACCCCAAATAATGAATATGAACTCTTCTAATTGCTGCCATTGATCTGGCATGGACGATACCTCTAGAGTTCAAAGGGTTAAGTTTCTTTGTTGTTTTGCTTTTCTTCGTAATGAGCATGGGGATATTTTGTCCCTTGAATACATAAACTTGCCAACTGCAATGCTTTAGCACCCCGATTCGGAGCTTACTACCACTGAACAGCTATAGCATTGTAGATGGCACCTCTATGCTTTCAAGAGAGGATTTGATAACCAAACTACAGAAATGATAGTCTATCCTGAACACTCAAGCCAGCTGGACTGTAGAACTACATCTATACCTTCCACGACCTTCCACCAAAAATGATAAGAAATAAAGCAGCCACTATACTGGTTCTCATTGAGAAAACCTTCTGTGCCTGATAAACCAAAATTCACAGTCATGTTTGAATGTACTGGACGGTGGCTGTCGATGACAGAAAATTAAGAGTGTCGAAAATATCATGATTCGACAACGAAAATATTGTGGATTAAAAAAGTTTCTTTTATCACACTACGAAAGCTAGTATGGCTCTGTAGGACAGTGAGTTCATCAGTAAGCACGTAAGACAACCAGACAGCAATTTATTTATTTATTTATTTATTTATTTATTTATTTATTTATTTATTTATTTATTTATTGGGTTCAACTTCAACGACACTTTCTGCAGCCAGGGTCACCTCATGTCGGACAGTTTTACAGCTGGAGGAAGCCGGAGTACTATGAGAGAACCACCGAGAAGCCGCAAGTAACTGTCATACTCACCAACGTACTGACTCCACACAAGCAGGGTTAGCATTGGTTGAAGCACCATCGACGTGCGGTACGCATTAGTATACACCGCAACCGTGACCCACGCCGGCAATCGTGATTAAGTGCCTTGCACAAGAACACAACACGGTTACCCCTGACGGCGATAGAACCGTGAACCTTTCGGTTTGAAGCCCAAGGCCGAAACCACTGCTCTACGGCACATTAACCAGACAACAACTATCGATTACAGAAAGCGTCCTAAACATTCCTTCAAGGAAAAGGATATGTTATCTGCATGCTTTCACAACTGATGTACAGGTAAGCGGAATTTTTACCGATAGGGTATCGAATAGCGTTCTATGTTGATGAAGTGTGGTTTCGAGCTCCAACCATAAAGGATTTTCTGAACGATCTAAAATCTCTCGCATATATAATCTGCTTCCCAGCAAAGTAAACTGGAATACTGAATAACCGTGAAATTGAAATTACGAGACGTATATCACGCGTGAAAAATGAGTTAATTTACTCTAATCTAACTTTCTACAACAGAGAAAAGAATTCAGCGAAAACATTGTACTGTGTTTGGGAATCTGGAGTATTGGGGTCCTACTGAATCCAAGTACATGCCGTGATGCTTTCTTCAGGAGTCACGGTCTTCTGTCTGCATGAGCGCTTGTTTGTATACAATGATGGAAAAGGTTTGAGTCTTAAAACTTCTTTTAATCATTTGGACACTGATGATTTATTCCATGGCAGTTCAAAGCCATCCACTAGAAGACTGTATTAGTTACTTGTTGGAAGGCCAATCAAGCCTTGGTGCTGCACGTTGAAAATCTTGATTGGTCTACCACGACAATTCATTAAGCAACTATCTACTTTATGACTTCAGGTCGTATCACGATCCTGGGCCGGAAAAGCGGCCTTTCGGGTTCAAAGTGTTAACTTTTTGCCTAATACCAACAGAAAATGACGCTTGCAAAAAAGTTTTTAAACTTTTAAAAATTTCAATTGTTTGTGTCGAAAACATAGCTTATGATTACCCATTTGAACGAGCTCGATCCAGAGATGGCATGAAGCTATGTTTTAGAAAAGGGGGGGGGGGGGGGGCGGTCGCGGAAAATAATAATATATGAATGTCTTTTTTGTGAATAAAGCTGGCCTTTGTGGGATGAGGGTCTCTTTTTCTTTGTTTACAGTTGTGTTGTGTTAGATGAAAAGTTAACACTGCACATGGAAATCGCTCTTCAAAACGCTTGATCTTCTTATATTTGCTTCTTCTCAAATCTAACTTGTAATTCCTCATTGGAGTCAAGTTCTGTCAAGGTGGTAGTTCAAATTTACGATTTTGCTGTTTAAAAGTGTATATATGTTTTGATAATCTTTCTCACTCGGGCTAACTATAAAGCGTAAAGATAGATATATGACGGATACCGGAAACACTTTTATCACTTAAACAGACCAGCGAAATGCGCTGCTAATTAAGCATGAAATTTAATGGCCATAAATTGCGCTCCGGTGTACGCCACATGAGCTGTCTGATTAAAGATTAAAGGAACAAAAAGACCAGTGGTCTTGTACAGTCATTATCTATGTAATTGTGTCCAGTTGATAGGTAATTGTCGTAAAAACAGAACATCGCACATGTTCTGGATACAAACCCATATTACGTATCTGGACTGTCCACAAATGTCAATATATACCGAAAATACGAGACTTTCAAAGAATATGAAAGAGCATTTTAAATTAAGACAGATTTATAGCGGCCAAGTTCAAAAGAAGCAAGTAAAATCAGAATTAATGTCCTAGCGATCGAATAAGAGTCGGGGGTTTTCTCGAGAAATTTATTCCAGCCTCAAGGCGTATAAGACTGCGGGTCGTGGGCAAGGAGCTGGGGATGCCCCATGCTATTGGCTGGAGGAGGTGCTGCATCGGTGCGAAAGTATAAGCACGTTGTAATGTAAGGGGAGCCACAGAGCTCATATTTAGAGTAGGAACAGTCGTGGGCCAAGCTGGTGACCACATAAGAGTGTAGGGTCAGAAGTAGGAAGTACGAGCTCTGGGAGCTCACGAACGTTTGTATTTAGGTAGACGGTACTACCTATTGTAGAAGGCAAGCCATACATAAATAGAGTAGGCTTCGCCTATATTACTATTCAAAGTTTGCTAAGTATCAAGTATATCCAACTACCTGTTGTACGTTTTTGTTGAAATATTGTTATGAAAAGTGTATATATTTTTTATTTAATTATATCTTTATGATTTAAGTACAGAAATTAAGATTTTATTTGTGTTTGACATTATTTTTTAGCTTTTGAATACGATAACCATGGAAAATGGATATTTTTGGTAAAAGAGGAAATTGTTCAATGTGCCAAAAAGTTTACGGAGCGAACTGGTATGGCTTCAGTATCGGGTATGAGGCCCATTACTGTTAATTACAGCTTGACAACACCTTCTCATGCTCCCAATCAGGTTCCTGGTGGTCCTTTGTGGGATGTTGTACCATTCTTGGACCAGCATGGCACCAAGCTCCCGGACACTTCTTGGCTGGACTGGACGGGCTGAAATTGCAAGCTGCAACTCATTCCAGACATGTTCGATTGGATTGAGGTCAGGGGATCTTGCTGACCAGTCCATACGCTCAATCCCCTCCCTCTGTCGGTACTCCCCGAGAGCATGAGCAACATGAGGACGGGCATTATCGTCCATCAGAATGAATCTATCATCCACTGCACCTGCATACAATCTGACGTGGACATCCAGGATCTCATCAATATACCGTTGTGCAGTCAATGTACCACGGTCAAGGACACAGAGCTCTGTACGTCATTCCCAGCTGATGTCGTCCCAAACTATTATTGACCCTCCACCATAGCGGTCATGCTCAGCAATGTTGGCTGCATGCAATCGCTCTCCCGGCCTTCTCCATACCATAAAACGCCTATCAGTGTGGTATAGGCAGTACCTTGACTCATTTGTAAAAAGGACAGGTCGCCAATCTTTTCTGGTCCATCCAACGTGGTCCATGGCCCATTCATATCGTGCCTGGCGGTGGTTCTGGGACAGCAGAATGCGAATACGTGGTCTTCTCGATCGGAGACCACCTTCGTGCAACCTTTCCCGGATAGTCTGCGTCGAAACATTTTTCCGGATGCATTCTGAAGGTCACTGCGAAGCTGGGTTGCTGTTTCAAAGCGGTTTCTACGGGCCTGAATGATCAAAAACCGGTCTTCAGCTTTCAGCTGCAGATTTTTCCCTGTCTCTGCCACCACCATGTTACTGGTGTGCCGTACTGCTGAAATCCTGCCCAGACTCTGGTCATCACCGTATGGTGCACACCAAGGGCTTCACCAACTTGGCGATGGGTAGCCCCTTGCTCCACCATCCCTACTGCCCGCCACATTTCTGCTTCAGACAAATGTCTTCTTATATTTGCATTTGCCATATTCAATCATTAAATCACAAGGGTTTGGGTTGAAATGAAGACTGAATACCCTACACATGTCACGCACATGTAGGCAGTACATGAAAACATCATGAAAATCAAGGGGTACATGCTTTCCATGACTGTCACGAAAAGTCTGCCTGTCAAGAGAGCTAATGTAAACACTGGAGACCATCTCAATACATTCCTCAATCATGTCCACCAAAAATATCGCAAATATGTCACACCCAAATTTCACAATGACGTGTCAAATATTTGGTGCTTAGCAAACTTTGAGTAGTATATATAAACATTATTCTGAAATAAATGGAGAGGAGCACTCTGTCACAGAACTCGGGTATTTTAGTGAACAAGTTGAATTGTTGGGGTTAATTGAAATTCGAAGTTCTCACGACTTTCCCTTATTTCCACTACATCAGCAGAATTGGTACGTCTGAAACTTTACTATCGTAACTGCCATTGACAGGTCATTTTTTTATTTAATGTTTTCATTTCCGTTCCTGCTGATATGTTTTAAATAAATACGCATGAGAGAATGTTCTGAGAGAAGTGTGTGTGTTGTCAAACCTCGAGGGCAGACAAGAAGTTAGGAAGGTATGCACCCTGCACAAGCACCCTGTTTGAAGTAGATTTCACACTCGGCAGTGGAGTATCAACAACAATGATAGGAGTCATCATCTTGTGCAACAAGTAGAAGAGACATTTTCTGTACATTACGTCATATAGCCAGTGAAGCTCAACATCATGGTCACCATCAAACAACGTCAATTTTATGTAAAGAGCTAACATAGCTCTTTGAAACTACATAACATTGTAGTCAGTTATGCAGTGCTTTTAGGAAATGAGTTCCTGGAGCTACAGAACATTGTAGGAAATGTGCAGTACCATTCCCACTTAACAAACAAGGAAGATCAGTTATATCAGCCACTCTTCAAATTTTGCCGCGTACAGAACAAAATCGGATCGTCATACCCATCAACTGGTGCCGAAGATTCAACAAGTGAAAAGGCTTTGAACTTTTCTTTTAGGACTTTATTCAAACGAGGAATGTGAATTCTATGAAAGTTTGTGAGTTGTTTTGTTTATTATGTTATTCATCATTTTAATTCCATTCAGGTTAGTCAGTAGTTTAATTAAATTTTATAAGTTTTACATGAGCTTCGTTTTATGGAAAAGACAAGCACACAGAAAGTGCACCTCGGAAAGGACCTGGACCCCCCAAACATTTTGCACCTTATGTGTTAAATTAAGTCGCATCTTGTGACATATGGCGAGGCTACCATAATATTTTTGGGAATTGTTGGTTTGGGTTGCAAATTTAAAAAATTACTTTTCCCAAAGGTTTCATTGTTAATCATAAAACGATGTTTGAACAACCCATGTTTTTTTCTCTCCTTTCTATGGTTAACTTGATTAGGCAAGCATCAAAAGTTATGATTGTTGTGTTACAGATTCACACGAAATCCAATTTTTGAAGAGGTTCTTGAAGGAAAATTTAACTACCAGTTGAAAATGCCTAGATATTTCTTGTTTGGCATAGTTATAGAAACTGCAACCCAGCTAGTAGCATTAGAGGAAAAGATGGGTCTAAGTGGTGCGGAGTTATCGATTTTGTGAAGAGGGAACACGAGGCCCAAAAAGAAGAATTGCATAGGCAGACAGCTGTTAAGCAGGAAGAGGCGAAAGCTAGGAAAGAGGAGGCACAACTTAAAATCGAAGAAACTCAAAAGGAAATAGAATCACTCAATTTGAGGTCAGAATTAGGTGTCAGTGAGGAAACTCCAAGACAAAGGGGCAATGTATTCCTGAGATTAAGGCACTGCGCCCAAATCTTCCCAAGTTTGAAGAAGCTAAAAATGATATGGACGCATTTTTAGAATGCTTTGAAAGATTTGACACTGGGCAGAACTGGAAAGTAGCGCATTGGGCAATACCTTTATCTACACTCCTCACTGGGAAGGGGTTAGATGTATACACTTCACTCCCACCGTCTGAGGCAACCAATTACACTATGTTAAAAAGATCTCTTCTCAAACGTTACGAGCAAGCTGAAGAGGGATTTAGAGTTAAATTCCCTCAAGTAAAGCCTGATAAGGGGGAAAGGTTTTGTTAGTGGTTTGCGTCTCAAGCCGGCAGTTGAGAATGGTATGCCGATGACTAGAGGATATGTGGGCCACAGACATGTTACAGTTTTAAGAGATACGGCTGTTCCGTTATGAGGGTTAACAAGGAATTGGTGAAAGAAGATCAGATGACTGATAAGGAATAATTATGCTTACTCATTGAGAGTACATTAAGGAGGTTCCCCATTGCCAGAATAAAAGTTGATACTCCTTTCCTGAAGGGAAATGTGGAAGTGATGTGTATTAAGAGTCTAATTTATGACCTTGTTATTGGGAATATACCAGGGACAACAAAGACCCCAGATGTAAATTGGGATGAGACGGGGAACCAGGACAGGACATTTCCATGAGAAAGATGGGCGAGAATTTCCAAAGGCAGCAAGCGACCTTCAAAGAGAGAAGGTTGATGGTCTTAGTTCTGTGTCTGGAAGCCAGGCAGAACAGGTAAGTGGTAATGGGATAAAGAATTGTGATAGTGTGCACAAAGGAAATGTACAAGCGAGATGGGTAGGGTCGGAAAGAGATTTTCGTTCGTCAGAGGCCGAGGTACAAGAAGTTTCAGCTGTGATGACGTGGGCGCAGGCTACGAGGGAAAATCGGCTGATAAAACCACTTATCATCCCACAGGATAAGGTAGGTAGTGTGAATGTTGAGCAATTAAAGGAAGCACAATGCGATGACGAATCATTGTGTAAGATTTGAGAAGCCGCCAAGGAGGGCCAGGTCATGTTTACTAGAGGTGGTCACAAATATACATTTGAGATGATAAAGCGGTGTAGTATAAGGTTTACAACCAACTAACAGGTGAGTCACAAGTGAGGTGAAACGGATAGTAGTACCTGGGAAGTTTAGAAAACAAGTTATGCCCTTAGCTCACGAGGCTGTAGTGGGGGACATTTAGGTCAAAAGAAGACTTTGGGTAGAATAACGATGAGTTTTTGTTGGCCGGCAATAAACAATGATGTGAGTCGATTCTGTAAGTCTTGTGATGTGTGCCAAAAAATGGTGCCTAAGGGAAGTGTGCCCATGGTACCTTTGGGCATGATGCCTATAACAGAAGAGCCATTCCAAAGGGTGGCAGTGGATCTAATTGGCCTAATCAGTCCAGTATCAGAGAGAGGCAACAGGTACATATTAACGGTAGTAGACTATGCAATGAGATATCCCGAAGCCATGCCACTACCTAAAATTGAAACGGAGAAGATATCAGAAGCATTGCTAGGGGGTTTTGCAAGAGTCGGATTTCCGAAAGAAATTTTGAGTGACAGGGGGCATCAGTTCACTTCTGATGTAATGGCTGAGTGGTGTGGACTGGTGTCAGTCAAGCCACTTTTCACCGCCCCATACAACCCAAAATGTAATGGCTTGTGTGAGAGAATGAATGGAGTGTTAAAGGGAATGGTTAGAAAAATGCGTCAACAAAGACCCCAGGTTTGAACAGGTATCTGCTAGCCCCTTGAATTACAGTATGGCAGAGCCGTTAGGGGACCATTACATGCACTGAAAGAACTATGGACGGAGGAGGAATCTCCGGAGGTAAAAAATATTTATCAGTATATCCTAGACCATAGGAACAGGCTTGAGGAGACATGTAAACTTGATCAGGAAAGCTTATTTCTGGTGCATAGTAGGTACAAGCATCACTATGACAAACAGTCCAAGGAAGGAAAACTAAAGGTTGGTCAAAGGTAACTGTGCTGCTTCCAATAGATAATAATGAATTGTTACTGCAGTGGAGAGGGCAATATGTTCTTAATGAAGTTGCTGGAATTCCACAAAACAGAGTAGAGGTTGATAGTAATGTTAAAATATATAATATTAACCTACTCAGGCCATATGAGGAGCGAACCGTAGACGAATGGCCGGTCATGGAGACTAAGTGGAAAACCATCGCCGACATTGCCGTCATCGAGAGGATGGAGACGAACAGAGGGTGGTGAATAATGAGAGTTTACTTGAGTTGAGCAGTGTAGGCTATCATGAGATGTATCGCGATGTGAAGGTAAGTTCAGAGATGACCTAGTTCCAACAGAAACAAGTTTTAGACCTGACATTCGAGTTCAGTTCAGGGATATTTCCTCTGAGAATCCCGGAATGTTGGACCTAGTCGAACACACGATCGACTTGACAACGAAGAAACCCATGCAAAAAGGGAGGTGATTAAGGCTGAGGTGGACAAAAAGCTCGAGGCAGGCATCATTGAGCCATCTAATTCTGCGTATAATTCACCGGTTGTGTTGGTAAAAAAGAAAGACCGATCCACTAGGTTTTGTATCGATTACCGAAAAATCAACACGGTGATGAAATTTGATAATGAGCCCATGTGAGACACGGAAAGTATCCTAAGCAAGTTTCATGAGGCTAATATTTCAGTAATATTGACTTCAGCAAGGATTATTGGCACATACCTTTGAAAAAAGAACACAAGACGATAACGGCGTTCACCACACCCGACAGTTGCTTTCAATTCCGTAGGATGCCATTCGGTTTGTTGACACTGGGTGCCTCGTTCAATCGAATGATGAGGATATTGTTGAAAGACTGTGCGGGCGTCGAACATCTATGTCGACGATGTCATAGCTCATGCTAACGATTGGAAACGTCATTTTGAAAGCATCGGGAACTTGTTTAGCAGAGTAAAAGCAGCAGAGTTAACCATAAAGCCACCAAAAGGCCTGATTGGGTATAAGGAAGTAGATTTTCTGGGGTACCGAATGGAAAGGGGTCAGGTTACCCTGGATGAAGAAAAACTGGAGAAAATAATAAATTCTGACCACCCCCGCTCCCCAACAACTAAGAAATAGGTTCGTTCATTCTTGGACTTGTCAGGGTATTAACGAAGGTTTATACCCAGGTTCTCACAAATTGCAGTTCCCTTGACAGTCTTAACTTAAAAGCAGCAGTCGAATAGAGTAAAATAGGGACTCGTGCAGGAGAAATATTTTCGATTATTAAAAGAGCTTTTGTGTAAGGCACCTATTCTCAGGTTACCAGATTGTAATAGATAATTTATAGTGCAATCGGCTGCTTCACATACAGGGGAGGGTGCAGTTCTCTTACAAGAGTACGAAGACAGACAGTTTACGGTTGCTTAGGCGAACAAGAAGCTATTACCAAGGGAAAGGAACTACTCAGTGATTGAGTGGGAGTGCTTGGGGATAACCTTTACAGTATGGAAATTTCGGTATTATCTATATGGCAAAGATTTCGTACTTCAGAGCGACCATGCTCCTTTGTCGTATCTAAAGGATTCAAAGACTCAAAATAGTAGACTACTAAGTTGGGCAATGCTCCTTCAGAATTACAATCTCTGGATAGAAGCAATAAAAGTGTCCCATAATGTTGCGGCAGACTATTTGAGTAGGCAGTAATCCTTCATGGTTTAAAGTCACAATATGTATGGTTGTGTATCTTACATAGGTGTTTAAATGTTTAATATCACTAGTATCCAGTAGAGTAGTGACAGTTTCGATGTATAAGTATATTTGTCTTAGGTCATATCAAATTTGGTGGAGGTTTGTGTTTTATGTGGTGAATAAGAGATGTTCATCTTAGGTGGGGTTGTGTTTCACAGAACTCAGGTATTTTAGTGAACAAGTTGAATAGTTGGGGTTAATCGAAATTCGAAGTTCTCACGACTTTCCCTTATTTCCAGTACATCAGCAGAATTGGTAGGTCTGGAACATTAGAATCATAACTGCCATTGACAGGTCATTTTTTATTTATTTTTTTCATTTCCTTTCCGACTGATATGTTTCAAATAAAACCGTGTGAGAGAATGTTCTGAGAGGAGTGTGTGTGTGTGAATCGTATATCGAGGGCAGACACGAAGTTACACGCTAAAAACTAAAGTGTTAAAAACTACACTTGAAGTGCTGTATTTAACACTTATTAAGTGCTAAACTAGCACTTTGTTCAAGTGCAGATATCCCAGAACACTTGACAGGTGTTACAATAATACTACTTGACAAGTGTAATGTCGCGACACTTAAAAGGAAACAACGCAGATGACGCGGATCAGGCTCGACCTCTCGAGCCTGATCCGCGTCATCTGCGTTGTGTCCTTTTAATTATGTACCCACCAAGCGCAAATCAAATTATGGACGATTCTGGAAGAACCACCAATGCTAGACACATGGGAAGTGACATCTATTCAAGTTTCAGATGTCTGACGATTGTAATGTCTAAGTGCTTAAAGCATTGCACTTTGAGTGTTAAAATCAAACCCTAAGAGTTAGAATGGGTTTAACACCTTGAAAGTGTCAGTTTTAACACTTTAGTTTTTAGTGTGTAGGTGTATGTAAGATATGTACTGAACGGCCGCCATGGACTGGTCAATTTCCACGGGTGGGCAACATTTCCACGGACGCAATAACATTAGATTTCAAACACTAATTATAGGAATAGTCGACATAAATGTAATTAATGGAGCATCAGGTGCAATCCGGTACTTCATTAATTAAAATTTTGCTGGTGATGATTTTTATTATCTTGTAAACGCATGCGTGGACATCATTGCTCGTGTGTGTATTACGACCACTCCACGGCGAATGTACTGTAAACCGAATCACATGCAGTTTCAACCTGAAATGGGTCTAAAAACGAAAGATAAAGAAGAAAAAATAAAACTCGTATCGTTCGCATCGCGGGTCGAGTGCTTAAAGCATTGCACTTTGAGTGTTAAATCAAACCCTAAGAGTTAGAATGGGTTTAACACCTTGAAAGTGTCAGTTTTAACACTTTAGTTTTTAGTGTGTAGTAAGGTATGCATGCTGTACAAGCGCCTTGTTTGAAGAAGATTTCATACTCGGCAGTGGAGTATCAACAATAATGATAGGATTCACCATCTTGTTCAACAAGTAGAAGAGACATTTTCTATACATTACATCGTATAGGCAGTGACGCTCGACATCGTGGACACCACCAAACAACATTAGTTTGTGTAAAGAGCTAACCAAGCTCTTTGAAGCTACAAAACATTGTAGTCTGTAATGCAGTGCTTTTATGAAATGAGCTCCTGGAGCTACAGAACATTGTATTCAGTTGTGCAGGGCTTTTAGGAAATGCAATGTACCATTCCTCCTTACCCTTTACCCAACGCAGACGATATCAAAATTTATTATCTTAAATATATTTTTTTCAAATTTTTCAAAATATTTCAACAAAACCATATCATGTGACCCCTCGTTGGAACGAGCTCGACGAGCTCGTTCCAACGAGCGAGGAGTAACATGATATGGTTTTGTTGAATTTTTTAAAAAAATAATATTTTTTCAATTACTGAATTTGCATATTACGCGGGGGGATGCGGCCGATTCGTTGGGTAAAGGGTTAAAAACAAGGAAGATGAGTTATATCAGTCACTCTTCAAATTTTGCCGCATACAGAACAAACTCAGATCAACACACCCATCAACTGGCGCCGAAGATTCAATAAGTGAAAAGGCCTTTGAACTTTTAGTTTAAACAATATTTATTTCAGATCAAGTAAAATTTACAAAGAACAACAACAAACAAATAACAGGATAGAACATGAACTGAAGTGGATTCAGCAGTAAGTTTGAAGCTTATACAAGGCTGTCTCTTTTAGGACTTTATCCAAATGAGGAATGTGAGTTCTATGAATGTTTGTGAGTTGTTTTGTTTATTACATCATTCATCATTTTAATTCCTTTCAGGATAATCAGTAGTTTAATTAAATTTATAAGTTTTACATTTATGGAAAAGACAAGCACACAGCAAGTGCACCTCGGACTGGACCTGGACCCCAAACATTTAGCATCTTATGAGTTAAATTAAGTCGCGTCGTGTGACACACTCAAACCCCTAAGTGGCGACTGCTTGAGTGAAAGGCGTCCAGTCTAGTGATGATACACCAGTGGTCGTGCGATGGCAATGGTGGAGTGACATTCCGCCACATGTTAGAGGAAAGTCATCAAATAAAGTGACAGTACGTTAGTTGCCATGCGATGGCAGTGATACAGTGAAGTTCCAGGTGAATGAAAAGACGATCAAAGCCCAAAGACACTACACTGAGCCGAGAGGACCAAACACCAGTGACAAGGACAAAGCAGCCAGTGACAACAGAGAATACGAGCCCACAAAGTGTTTCAAAAACTGTGTGGGTGGGGTGTGATTGACGTTTTGTTTTTATTATTCATGGGATTTTATGTAAGTCAAAAGTTACTATATTTTTTTTATTATATGTATTAAAATTGTTATTTTCAGTGAAAACCTTTTGATGTATGCTTTTTGATGAAGAGTCACTGACCCCTTCAGGATAAGAACCGCCCCAACAATAACGAAACGGACGGGTTCGATACGGTAAGAGATACGTTCTCGCGCGGATGCAGGCAATACTCTTTGAGTTTTGGACGAAAACTCGGCGTGAATCTATTTCTCCCTGCAACGACAACGTCCCTGCAACGACAAATGACCTGTCACTGCCATTGACAGGTAATTTTTTATGTATTTTTTTAATTTCCTTTCCGACTGATATATTTCAAATAAATACGTGCGAGAGAATGTTCTGAGAGGAGTGTGTGTCGTATATCGAGGGCAGACACGAAGTTAACAAGGTATGCATGCTGAACAAGCGCCTTGTTTGAAGAAGATTTCATACTCGGCAGTGGAGTATCAACAATAATGATAGGATTCACCATCTTGTGCAACAAGTAGAAGAGACATTTTCTATACATTACATCGTATAGGCAGTGACGCTCGACATCATGGACACCACCAAACAACATTAGTTTGTGTAAAGAGCTAACCAAGCTCTTTGAAGCTACAAAACATTGTAGTCTGTAATGCAGTGCTTTTATGAAATGAGCTCCTGGAGCTACAGAACATTGTATTCAGTTGTGCAGGGCTTTTAGGAAATGCAATGTACCATTCCTCCTTAACCCTTTACCCAACGCAGACGATATCAAAATTTATTATTTTAAATATAATGTTTTTCAAATTTTTCAAAAAATTTCAACAAAACCATATCATGTGACCCCTCGTTGGAACGAGCTCGTTCCAACGAGGGGTCGCATGATATGGTTTTGTTGAAATTTTTTAAAAAATAATATTTTTTCAATTACTGAATTTGCATATTACGCGGGCGGATGCGGCCGATTCGTTGGGTAAAGGGTTAAAAACAAGGAAGATGAGTTATATCAGTCACTCTTCAAATTTTGCCGCATACAGAACAAACTCAGATCATCACACCCATCAACTGGCGCCGAAGATTCAATAAGTGAAAGGCCTTTGAACTTTTCATTCTTTTAGGACTTTATCCAAATGAGGAATGTGAGTTCTATGAATTTTTGTGAGTTGTTTTGTTTATTACATTATTCATCATTTTAATTCCTTTCAGGTTAATCAGTAGTTTAATTAAATTTATAAGTTTTACATTTATGGAAAAGACAAGCACACAGCAAGTGCACCTCGGAATGGACATGGACCCCAAGTGACGACTGCTTGAGTGAAAAGCGTCCAGTCTTGTGATGATACACCAGTGGTCGTGCGACGGCAATGGTGGAGTGACATTCCGCCGCATGTTAGAGGAAAGTCATCAAATAACGTGACAGTACGTTAGTTGCCGTGCGATGGCAGTGATACAGTGAAGTTCCAGGTGAATGAAAAGGCGATCAGAGCTCAGAGACACTACACTGAGCCGAGAGGACCAAACACCAGTTGCAAGGACAAAGCAGCCAGTGACAACAGAGAATACGAGCCCACAAAGTGTTTCAAAAACTGTGTGGGTGGGGTGTGATTGACGTTTTGTTTTTATTATTCATGGGGTTTTATGTAAGTCAAAAGTTACTATATTTTTTTTATTATATGTATTAAAATTGTTATTTTCAATGAAAACCTTTTGATGTATGCTTTTTGATGAAAAGTCACTGACCCCTTCAGGATAAGAACCACCCCAACAATAACGAAACGGACGGGTTCGATACGGTAAGAGATATGTTCTCGCACGGATTCAGGCAATACTCCTTGAGTTTTGGACGAATATTCGGCGTGAATCTATTTCTCCCTGCAACGACAACGTCCGGTTTCCGACAAGCTCATCGCACATAAGGTAATAAATTATATTTCACAAGGAAAACCATCAGTAGTTAGGAAAACATTGATATGTAGCCATCGATGTGTGTTAAGTTTAATATTTATGTTACATAATTTTAAACATTTGCTTAACAGTACCTAACAGTTTTGTACTGACAATTTGGAAGTTTTTATTAATTTTCTCGGGTCTGGCCGTAAATAGCATAGACTTAAAAATGTAGTTTTGCTTCAGAGACTTTTTATCCACTGTTTATAAAATATTCAAGGTCACCAGAAACTGTTTAAAAAGCGTGAACAAAAACAGTCTTATATTTGAGTGCTCTTTCCAATTCTACTTTCCAATCTCTCCCTTGTCATTGATGACTTAGAAACCTCGTCCGTTTGTAGAAAACATCTTATACATCAATTATTGGGCACTGTTTGGCGGCAAAGTCAAATTATTTGTTACTATGTTACATTAAAACAACGATCCAATTTGTATCAGGTTAGCGTCAGACATTACCAATTCTTGAAAAATAAACTCCAGTATATGGGTAAAAACTACACCAAAGCAAACTCGGTTCTCTTTTGCTTGATGTACTTCCCATTCAATCTCCCCATATAGGAAAGAATATTTTACATTAACTTCTCTGTAAACTTTGGTCCATCTTATGTCTTTAAAGCAAAGTTGTATGTATGTATGCATGTATGTATGTATGTGTGCGTGCGTGCGTGCGTGCGTGCGTGCGTGCGTGCGTGCGTGCGTGCGTGGGTGCGTGCGTGCGTGCGTGCGTGCGTGCGTGCGTGCGTGCGTGCGTGCGTGCGTGCGTGCGTGCGTGCGTGCGTGCGTGCGTGCGTGCGTGCGTGCGTGCGTGCGTGCGTGCGTGCGTGCGTGCGTGCGTGCGTGCGTGCGTGCGTGCGTGCGTGCGTGCGTGCGTGCGTGCGTGCGTGCGTGCGTGCGTGCGTGCGTGCGTGCGTGCGTGCGTGCGTGCGCACCGCTGTAAGCATGTCGAATTGTGTGGTTCACTTTTTTTAGAACAAATAGTTTTTTCCATTTCTTAATTTAAACATGCTAAGCGCCTATTAATTTTCAATAGGTTTATATTTCCTAGGCGACAATCTCTTATTCCCCTTCGAAAAAGTATGGCAATACGACACATCTGACTTGATGTTCACGCGAGACCGGGTTTTTTTTCGGCCAATGTGATATAAGATATCAAGGAGTTTTGTTGTGTTTCCAAAGCATTTGAAGTCGGTGCTGGATCTGTCGTGTTACGATATTCAGTACCGTGATTACAAACGCGGACAGAGTATTTCTCTCGGATTGCGATTAGGTCGCGATTCGATCAAAATGCTCAGTTCGCCTTTTCCTAATCAGGACTATAGAATCTCACCTGTCGAAAAAGAAAGAAAAACAAAATATACCCCTGTAAATGAGAGTGGTCTGCGTATCAATAAGTCTTTTTTGCCTGACTATTTTGAATGTCCCAGTTTCCTTCACAGCTCCATGCCTTGATTTTATCAAAAGTTCAAGAAAATACTCAGCAAGTTATGAGGTAAAAGCCCTCTTCTTTTTATGATACAGTAGGTTATGAGTTGAAAGGTACCTTCATTTTACGAGACAGCCGGTTATGAACGAAAAAGTACCTCCATTTTATGAAACGTGTCAGGACACCTGAGGCCCGTAAGGCCTGGGCTGACGTGGGGTTATTTAGTCCCGCTGATGAAATTGCGGGAAAGTTAGACCAACGTGGAGGGTCGGAATCCAAGTGTCACGAACTCGGCGCTGGGAGCTGAGTTAGACCGACGCCGTGATTCCTTCTCTGTCAAATTGGCCTGAAATAGGTTCGATTTCCGTTAGGTGTGATTCCTAATCACTTCAGGCTGTGTAATGGAAAGAATGACTTAAAGTAACAACGATTCTTTTATTTACACATAAAAAATAAAGCCGTTTCAATATTTCAACAATCAACAATTCGATTCTTTTCACAGAAAATGGGTTGCTAGGGTTAAATGATTCTCAACAATTATATAGTCATTCTATAGCCCTGTACTGGCACTATAGTCCACACACTGGAAATGTTACTACTGTGAGCTCGCCATAAGAGCTTCACCGCTTAGGCTCAAATGTCAACGTCTGCGCGTAACTGTACCTCTGGCTGTCGGAGGGTTCCGACCAGCAATGTTTGTCATCTATAAAGCCACCGTACTTCTGATTTGGGTCAGATATTGTCTACTCATACCTTACGTGCCTTTTGAAAGTCCTCCGTGAAAGTCCTATTGAAATGTTCACTGTTCCTGGTTGAATTCACGATTCACAAATGCCACTTTTTGTGCTAGGGCGAAATTGTCACTCACACCGATCTCCAGTCAGTATTACGATGCTTCGACAGCAAAACAAACTACTCCCAACGCAATCAGTCTGACGCTTCAAAGGGTTAATACGCACAATACAATTAACCTACACTTCTGACTATTGCAGGCTGATACCTGCTACTCGACAATCTAAACTTCAACGTTTCACCTTGGGTTTCCTTCTCAACGAATTTGGCACTGTAGCCGCCTATCAATCTTGAGCTAAATCAATCGTGGAATGCCCTCTCTGGCGATTCCAGCCGTTTCAGGGTCCTGTGATCGAAGGTACCCCTATGCCAGGAAACAGAGTCCGCCTGCCCTGGACTTCACCAACGTGTGTGTGACCCCAAGTGTGTGTCTAATGCTCTGCTCTTCAAGGTATATATACTTTTTGCCCTAAACTGTCAGGTGGACAGACTCTCATCTGTCCATCTGTCAAAACGGTGGGAGATGACATATATCGAGGCAGAATCAATACAAGTCATCTCGCGCGTGACTTAACGGTGGTTTCACTTGTCGAGAGAACCGATTCGTTTCTGCCAGTCATTGTCATGACAGACATTTCTATCTTTTAGAATCTCGTTTCTCAATTGGCAGTGACGATATCCTGCCACCAACCGATTACGTCTCGTATAACTTAAATGAGATTAGGCCTTATCTAACATACCGTTTCTCCCCTGGGTTCCTGCGCTGAAGCTGGATATACACCACGTGTGTTTTTTCCATGTCCAGCTTCACAGAGAAGTGCAATTCACGTAGGTTTTTCGCCTTGATGCGGAATCTTTTGAACTTACAATATCTTTATATATGAGGCCCCTTGCCCCTATATTTAGGCTTTGCTTTGCACTGACAAAACGACAGCTTATGAGTTAAAAGGTACCTTCATTCTGAGAGAGCAGGTTATTGAATTTCTGATGGTGAGTTTGTCTGTTCTTGATTTTGCTGTATTTAATTTGCCATCTTGACCCACTGGTGTAAGTTGAACGCGACCAGATCGCGATCTGATAGAAAAGTAGCCAGCCTTGTGGCCACAGTACTGTACCAGATATAACAATGAAGTTACAGCATGATTAATGGTCCACAGCAGTGTTATGGTAAAATTTGAGACCAGTGGCAGACAGGGAATACAGAATGATGTCATTGTTGTCCTGCTTACATGTAAATGCTATTTACGAAATGAATAAATATTAAATAGAGTATCAATAAGGCTAGAGTCCAAGGTATGAGTTTCTATAGGAAGAAAGAGACTCTACTGTCGACATGTGCACACGATTGTTGGTTCAATGATAAACAGCAAGAACATGTTGACAGAATCTGACATTTTTTTACAGATTGTCTCCATTTTTGCAACATAAAAAACAACACACAAACCCTAGTTTGATTACGTCAGTCGCATAAAAGTATCCGACATGATATGAACTGTTGAAAGTGTCGTCGTTAAATCTCAATAAACAAACAAAAACCTAAAACCAAGAATCTTGATTTTGCATTTACAATATCGCAATTTTTAATTTAGACGATAAATTTTAATCTTTCGTCACTTCTGGGGTATAGTTGATCTCAGGTTACAAGCCACATTGTTCAGTATTGGAATGTGAGTCACAACGAAATGCCTTAGTGCAAGAATCAGTTGCATTCTCCAGTCATCTGGCTTAAAGGTGATTGGATATTTTCTTCACCCAACCTCTGAATATATAGGTTTATTCACTGCTAAACTCAGAGCCACAGTAAATGTCATTAGAGTGTAGCAAGAAAACATCCCAATAGTTACATCATTAGAGATTATTTTTGTGATTTGAGTAAATAAAGAAATTTATCAAATGCTGTTTTACATTGACAGTATCTTTATAACGAACAGCCTTGTTTGCAAACAGTTTCGACTGTGACAAAACACAGAGCTTAGCATAATATCGAGTTCGTCAATTGTCGTGGTAGCTTTTTATATCTTACCATCTACAAACTTCTGAGAATTCCATTGGGCTCAAAACAACGTGTGCATGATGTGCATGTGTTAAAATCTTTTCACGATTAACAAATAGTTAGAGTGATCTCCCCTCTTTGTTAATGCACCTACAATTTGACGACAAACAGTAACCATTTCGCATTAAAGAGTATAAATTCTATCATTTATTAATTAGTGCATTTGTTAATTCAAAACACGGGAAAATAAATAGACTATTGGATATTTTTATTACCCTGTTTATTAGTCAAGTATTTCTGATCATTACTCGTCTAGTTACCTTTCTTTGTAGAAAAGATCATGTAATTCTGATACTATGTCATATTGGTCACACAAAACTTGCACATTACTTTTTGTTAGAGGGTAATATATGCGACAAGAGTGTCTTCCTGGTCAGCAGACGTTGAAAGTGGAGTACATTCTTTTGCACGGTACAGATTTAAATCTTGTCACACGGGCAGTATTTTAATGCTGTATCTCTTCGAGACCTATTTTACAACACAAATTCTCATAAAATTCCGTCGTTCTGGAAGGACATCAACCCTTTTAATAAATTTTGTCGGAAACCGGGCTTTGTCGCTGCTGGAAGAAATAGATTCACATCGCGTATTCAGTAAAAACTCAAGGAGTGTCGCCTGAATCCGTGCGTGAAGGTATGTCTCGCCATGACGAACTCACCCGTTTCACTTTTGTTGGGGTGGTTCTTATCCTGATGGGGTTAATAACTTTTCCGCGAAAAGCATAAATCAACAGGGGTTCCCTGAAAACAACAATTTTAATACATATACATATAAATAAATATGGTAATTTGTGACTTGAATCCTATGAATATGAAAAACAAAACGTCAATCACCCCCTACCCACACAGTTTTATAGTTACTTGAGGGCCCGCATACTCTGCTGTCGCTGGTTTTTCCTCCTTCTCGACGGTGTTCGTTTTTGGGTTTTTTTTTTTTTTTTGGGGGGGGGGGTCACCTCTTCACTTCACCCTTTCACTGCCGTCGCACGGCCACTAATGTATTGTCACTTTATTCGGACGCCTTTCCTCCAACAAGTGACGGAATGTCACTCTACCACTGCCGTCGCACGGCCACTAGCTTATTGTCACTTTACTTGACGCTTTTCACCGCAAGCAGTCGCCACAAATGGGGTTAAACTCTCCCTTACGTCTATCTCAGAATAATGTTCATACAGGCAAAGCCTACTCTGCCTACGTATGGCTTGTCTTCTAAAACAGATAATGTCGTTTATCTAAATGCCGATTAGTTCACTGAGCTCGTACGTCGTGTTTCTGATCCTATTCTCTTATATGGCCACCGACTTGGCCCGCTACTGCTCCTGTTGTAAATATGAGCTTTGTGGCTCCCCTACATCACAACGTCTCTACACTTTCGTACCGACGCGGCACCTCCTCTAACCTATAGCATAGGACATCCCATCTACTTGCAACGACCCACAGCCTTACACACCTTCAGACTGGAATGAATTTTTCGAGAAATCCGCCGATTTTTATTTCCATGGCCAGAACATTAATTCTCAGCTTAATCGCTTCTCTTGAACTTGGCCGCTTAGCTCTATCTTAATTTAATTTTCGTTTTAAAGTTCCTTTGAAAGACTCGCATTTTGGCATATCCTACAATTTTGTTGACAGGCTAGATGCGTAATATGGGTGTGTGGCCAGAACCTCTGCGGTGTACTGTTCTTCCAACAATTATCTATTGACTGACCATAATTACACAGATAATGACTACAGGAGAATACTCCTTTAATCAGTTATCAGATAGCCCATGTGGCATTCAATAAATGCGCCATAATGGACATTAAATTTCAAGCTCAATTACCAGAGTTTGAGTTATTGCCGATCTGTTTTCGGGGTCCGTCATATACCTATCTTTACGTTTTATGTTTAACCCAATCAGAAAGATTATCGAAAATATTTACATTATGGACACTAAATTTCATGCTTAATTTAGCAGCGCTTGAATTATTGCTGGTCTGTTTATATGACAAATCGATTTTCGGGGTCCGTTATATACCTATCTGTACGTTTTATATTTAACCCAGTCAGAAAGTTTATCGAAAATATTTACACTTTTAAACAAGAAAATCGCAACTTTTAGCTATCACCTTGACAACCCACTACCAAGGAACATACTCTCAGTTGTTCCAAATAAACCAAGGGAATAGCATTCACGTGCACCCACTTTCACACTTCTCTCTTAGAGCTATCTCGCAATCTCGCTCTACTGTTACAGCAATATACGTTTAATTTTCACACATACAGTCACAAGCATGCGCACACTGAGGCGCACCACCAATAACTCCCAGTACTTTGACTCGGTTCCCCATTTGGAACACATGAGTCTATCCACTTCCACTGGCGCATAGGAGGTAGTCCGTTTGTACACATGCAGCCAACAGGTCTTCCCTATACACTCACTCTCCATCTCAACATCGCAAAATATAATACTACTCTATCATAATCATACACACACCTGTATCTATATACACTCACGCAACATCTGCGTAAAAACATATTATCCACCCTGGTCCAAGCCAGCCGATGGGCCCCTTGCCCCTACTCCCATTATCTCACTAACTTGCCCCCATCCTTGGATAGGGTGCCCCGCCCAGCTCATGCCCGTCAGCGGGTTACCTGCCCTAATATGTGCTAACTTTAAATAATCCCATGTGCGGTGGGACCCTCACTATGCCCTAGGGAACCCCTCGACCCCCTCCACCGGGACCTATTTCTCGGGCGGGTGTTCCACCAGGGCCCCACTCGTCTTCACGCCCAACACCTACATGCCCACAGATGCAACGCTCTGTAGATTAACTCCTGCCAGTCTCTCCTTTGGGGCCCCACTCCAAGTCTCAGGGACCCTCCTAACTCTACGACTCTGATGCCCCTGTGTGGCTACTTCTGGCCTAATGTATCTCCCCCCCCCCCCCCCCCCCCCCGCCGTTCGTGTGGGTTCAGTGTCCTTTATATTTTGGTACCTACGCAAAAAGCTTGCTTGGTAAACAACTCCACATCCATCTATGTCCACTCGTTGCCCATTATTTTTGTTACAGCGTATGGCCCCTCCCACTGTAACCCCGGTCTACCCAACTGTGTCGGCCGGTGCACGGTCAACTTTTGACCGACCCCAAAGTTCCTAACCATTGGTCTACTTCCGCACCTATCCTCACTATGTCCCCTCTCGTCCACATGCATTGGCTGCTTCCGTTCAGCCACTCACTTGACTGCCGTCGTTGGGGCCTCCGATGTACCTTCTACCTGTGCCTCCTTACTATACTCCACTGGACCCTCCAGTAATTTCACCGGCCGCTCTGCCTCCGTGGCTTGGACTCGGGTGACCGCCCCCGATGCCCCTTTGGGTGCTTTCCTCTCCGACCATGTCTTGTCGTGTTCTGAACATACCCCGGGTATGTTCCCAAGCACGAGGTCATAGATGGGCGCCTCAATACACATTGCCTCCACCTCACCGCTATAGAAAGGGGTATCCACCTCACCCTCGCAAGGAGAACCTCCTAATCGTCCCATCTATTAGCACGCACGCGTGGTCGTGCCCTGTTGGCTGTCCGTCGCTAACGAGTTCACCGCCGCGCTACTGTCCAGCAGCATGCGGACTTCTCGGTCACCCACATACGCTGGGTGCACCGGCATCTCCTCTTTTTTTATCAAGGGTTGGGTCTCCCTCGCACATTCCACTAATTATGGGCAATACCTGCCCCTATTCCAGCCTGAGCTGCCCAGCCTCTAATGCTCGGCGCAGGGGGGCTCTTCTTTGGCCTAATTGTTTGGCAGAATGCCGCTGTCTGCCTTCTTTCCACAAATATGAGCTCTGTGGCTCCCCTACATCACAACATGCCTATACTTTCGTACCGATGCGGCACCTCCTCTAACCTATAGCATAGGACATCCCATCTACTCGCAACGACCCACAGTCTTACACACCTTCGGACTGGAATGAATTTTTCGAGAAATCCCCCAATTTTTATTTCCATGGCCAGAACATTAATTCTCAGTTTAATCGCTTCTCTTAAACTTGGCAACTTAGATCTATCTTAATTTAATATTCGCTTTAAAGTTCCTTTGAAAGACTCGCATTTTGGCATATCCTACCATTTTGTTGACAGGCTAGATGCGTAATATGGGTGTGTGGCCAGAACCTCTGCGGTGTACTGTTCTTCCAACAATTATCTATTGACTGACCATAATTACACAGATAATGACTACAGGGGAATACTCCTTTAATCAGTTATCAGATAGCCCATGTGGCATTCAACAAATGCACCACAATGGACATTAAATTTCATGCTTAATTTAGCAGCGCTTGAATTATGGCTGGTCTGTTTAAGTGACAAATCGGTTTTCGGGGTCCGTTATATACCTATCTTTACGTTTTATGTTTAACCCAATCAGAAATATTATCGAAAATATTTACACTTTTAAACAAGAAAGTCGCAACTTTTATCTATCACCTTGAAAAAATTTAAATTGTTTTTATTCTTTTAAATTCCCATCTTTCATATCTATTTAACGGATTGATTTACACAACGTTCTTTAAACAGCTGGTCTCATATTCTCATTACAATGTTCACTCCTTAGTTTTATTCTTCATATTCCATCAACATTTTTTTAATTATTTCATGGAAGATAATGAGCTATTTTATAAAACATACTTTTTTATCGCTACGATATAGCCTTAGCTGCTGATGTGGTGTAAAGCGCCAATAAATGAATAAATAAATAAATAAATAATATGGTCGACAAGATGTCAGTAAATTGCATATTCGGAGTTTCCCACGCGCCCAATAGCCCAAGAACATTAGGTTTCACTAGGGAAAAAAATCGGAGAAAGCTGATTTTTTCAGGGAATGTCGAGTACATGTCACTGAACGATTAGACAAAAGTCCCCTAAAATCCCAGTTGAGCTTTTTTTTCTACAGCCTTTTTTCGAAAACGCGTTTGAAAAAAATCAAAAAAAATCGCACGAACTTTGTAACCTCGAATTGATCCAACTGTATTTTTTGTTTACGCGTATTTCGAGCTACATAATGTCTAATATACATTTACCTAGAGGAAAATGTGCATTCTGTGACAATTTCTGCGAAAAATTATTGAAAATTCATAAAAATTTACGCAAAAAATGATGATTTTCCTAACGGATTTGCCCAAAGGGTCGTAGTACAGAACGGGATGTTAGTTGGACAGACGATAAAAAATACACCACCATTTGAAGACTTTTATCATTGCTTACAAAATAGACATTATGGAAGACCCTCTTTGCTTCTGGCCGAGTTCCCCTTTTGGCATAAAATTCGTCAGCATGAGAACTCAACTATTTTCGGGCTTGGGACCGAACAGACACGTCTGTGTCTGGCAGAATTAGATCAATAAATAATATTTACAGAATGTACAAAAATCAATAAATAATATTTACAGAATGTACAAATCAATCAACATGGATTAAGTTACATTGACTATTATCAACGCTATATACAAAAATGACATGACCTATATACATATTATTCATCGAACTCAGAAATTTCCGACAGGACAGTGTTTCTGTGGTTGTTACAAGAATCCGAACTGCAATTACACAAACCTGAGCAAGAGAGTCCTGCCTTCTTACACCCACACCTTTCTGTACAAGCACTCTTGCAACCACAACTGATCAGATTCAGTAGGTTATCGGGGGCACATGGGGCTTTGTGGCTGCAGTCGGTACAAGAAGTCCATTGTCTAGCGACCACCCCCAATCCGTCGGAGGAAGCGAAGTGCCCAGCCATTGTTGGACCTGGAGATAACATCTGTAGACATGTTGTTGTGCAGCATCGCTGCTTGGTGGGAGTGAGGCTAGGTCGATGGGTTTATTCAGTTTAGATTTTGCTACATAACGCTTGTAAGTGACATATCTATATTGGTCGAGAGAGGAGACAGTTTTACTCCCGTATAAGATCAGGAGAAGTTGTTCCCCGGCAGCGGCTACTGCACTTGGTGTACTGTCATCCGCCAAAATTGTGTTGACATACTGTTGTGAGTCGCTAGTAACATCGGAGACAATTGTACTGAATACTTTCTTCTTACCAACTCGAAAGAGTGCAGAAGTAGTGTCACAACCACTTATAGAATGTGCTACAAGGAGGTTGCTTCTATGGTCACCCATTTTGGTTGCTATTTCACTAACTGAAACTAGTAAGTTTGGGGTAATGGAATACATCATGTGAATATTACATCCCGGTTGAACTCGAGAGGTAAGAATGACTAACAAGTCTGTGTCTGTTCCCACAACGACAACATTGTTGTCATCTTGAGCGATGTCAAGTGCAGTTTCGGCTATCAGTACATCAGCATCAGCCTCGGCCTGCTTGGACTGAATATTGATAGCAGATAGCTCCTGCATTAGAAGATCGATCAGTTGGGTTTTGTTCTTGGCATTTGCAAGGAAATCGGATTGGGGTGTGGTGGCTGGTAACTCGGGTGAGATATTGATATCAATGGAATACCTGTCTTTAGATCTACGGGCTTGTTCCATGCCCTTTGTCGACATTGTACAAGCATAACCATCAAAAACAACCACGACGTTCGCCCCAAAATGTCTCACTAGATAATTGGAATATGATGTACATATGTCCTTATATGACGACTGTTTAGGCCATACAACTACCCTCAATAAAAATCCACCATCTACAACAAACAGAGAATGTTCTGGGATTTTAGTTTGCTCGGAACCGTATGTTTTGAGGATCTTACCGAGCGTGCTTTTCTGTGTCTTCCTCATTCCAGCAGAATCAAACAATGCTGGTGGTTTTGGGGCGAGTTCATATTTGAGATACTCTTCCATCTCTGCTTGTGACTGAATAACACATGTGATGCGGTTGAACAGAATTGTGGGGTCAATCACTACCTTACTTCTACGGACTTTGATGCTATTTGCCATCGATGCGAAAGACTTCACAGTGTCAACACGTCGTAGTTTGATGCTGTTGAACGTTTTGCTTACAACATTCGATACGCAACATTCACCAATTTTGCGAACTTGGTCACAGTTCACAGTTTCGTCGGCCACAAGCCCGGTCGCTATAGAGACTAATTGTAGTGGATATCTATTCTGAAAGGGGGAATGCACTCTGAGCCAGTTCAATAATTTGGTGATATCATTGGCATCAGTCAATTGTGAACTTTGACGGAGATCCCGATGTTGTTCGCCATGACCAGTGTGAACATGAACAAAACTTTCGAGAGCATTACATATCGGAAGGCAAAGAGGTAGTCCATGTACCCATTTCGCAACAGTGCTATCGGTTATTCCCCTGCCATGTGTGAGACCACCAGGGAGCTTGAACATTCTCATTAAACACTGCTCTATGGTCTGATCAGAATATATCCCGTCCCAGAATTTATCTGAGCGCCTTATGGTAAAGTAACCTTTCTCAGTGAACAACTTCAAATCATCCTGTTGCATTATTTCTGTTAGCTCATTCATCTGCTGCAAATAGAGATGAGAACTTTTTGCGTATGCAAAATGACCACCTGCGTGAAATTCTGGAATCATATTGCGAACACAATATGTGTGGAGTTCCCAGTCGCCTGTGCGCTCTGCTCTCAAGAACAACTGGAGAAGACCTATTTGCTCGTAGTATTGTACCCAAAGCTTTCCTGTGCGTCCTACGGACGCATTCTGGAGCAGTTCGTGTAATTTTGACAGTAGATGGTTGACACTTTCTTGATTGACAGCGTCAGCTGTTGTACAGTCACCTCTGGCAAGTCCACAGAATATTTCATTGACTTCTGTGCAGTCTATGTTATCTAGTGTTCGGCTTTCTTCAAACACAAGTTTTGTAATGGCAATTTGTGTTAGATGTCGTTTGAATTTGAGTTTAGGGTGTATGGTTAATATTTCACACGTTTCACCAGTTCATTATGGAATAAATGACTATTGTTATATATCATTATAAAGCCACTGCTTTTCTGCAATTTTTAACATATAATTTAACTCCCAAAGTAGTCGTAGATTTTTGATTTAATGGACGTTGTGTACCGTTGTGGGTATGAAAACAATAAATTTTTTTTCGTAATTTTGTACATTTTCGTGAATATTTCACCATTGAGTGTGAGGATTGGTACAAAGTTGGCATTTTCTGTTGGGGATATGTATTCTCAAAATAATTCAGCACGATATTTATGATTCTCACCCTACTAAGGCGAATAAGAATGAGAAATATGGAGCTGGGTCGAATTTTTTTTTTTCATCAAAAAAACGCTATAACTAAAAAAGCTCAACTCGGATTCGCGGGGACTTTTCACACTTTATCCGCAATGTGTGTCCCGGAAACATATAAAAAAATCAGCTTTCTCCGATTTTTTTCCTTACTTTCTCATTTTTATGTCTAATGTGCCCGGACTACAATATGCAATTGGGTCGCAAACAAACTGGATAACCTAAATATCTGTCCCGTAAATATAAACAGTTATTAAAAGTGCCCAATGAACTTTTCATCCTAAGATCTATGTGGTAGCATACATGGACACTGTGATAAAAAATGGTTATTGCAGGAGCTGGCTAAGAGAGACAGAGCCAAATGGATTTTAACCCTTTACCTAACCTGAAAAGCAGACGACACTTGTAAAAAAAATTCTTGAATAACTAATTTTTTTCATTTTTTGTCTCAAAAACATAGGTTATGACCCCTCATTGGAACGAGCTCGACGAGCTCGTTCCAATGAGGGGTCATAACCAATGTTTTTGAGACAAAAAATAAAAAAATAATGAAAATTAATTGGCGAGTTTTGAGAATAGCGCTGACCGGTTTTGGTCGTTACGTTGGGTAAAGGGTTAAAGATAGAGCCCAAAACAAACTATCACTATATATTGTCCCGCGAGTGGAAGAAGGTGCCATCTGCAATGTTTTAGTATTGCAGATGGAACCTTCTTCCCCTCGCGGGGCGAGATGGAGAGGTTTTTTTTGGCCTTAAGCTTCATTTCACAAGGATCGACGAGCAATTAAGTTAAGCAAACTGGCGCGTGTGTGCGTGATTGATGTCAAAATACGTATTCGTAAATAATAAGTTGGTATAGGACAGTGATATAAATTACCTAAGTAGTTGTTAGTTTTAAGTACCAGACAAATGTCAATGAAGTAATTCTTTATGCCATAAAACACATTAGTATATCCAAATATGTTGATTACCCTTACTAATTTTTCACAGCAAGCTTACAGGAGAATCCTTGCAGTTACCCATATAGTGAAGATGCCTGGCATTCTTACACATGCAGATTAGTCCTTGTTTTGACCAATTAGCCAGATTCTGTGTTCATGGCCTGTGCAAATGATGTGTAACTTGACTTTAACACAATGATGTAAAAATATAACGGATTGTGTGCAGGAGTTGTATCTTGAAGTTAACCCTCTGCACACTGATGTGCATATTGATGCATATTGAAATTTCAAACAGCAATCTTTTTCCATAATGGAACGGGGACTATAACCAATTCAATGAGCTCTGTTAAACAAGATTGAACTGGTTAAATTTCAAGTTGCATTATGGAAAAAGAATTGAAGGTTAAAATTTTGATAAATTTACATTAGTGCCCAGGGGTATACGCTAGAGACAAGAAGTCACCGTGGGGAATCCCCCGCACGGTTTGCGATCTGTCTTATGTTTTACGACGGCCTTCTAAAACCAGATTCTGTTAAGTTTTAGCCTCCATTCTTAAAGATCCAACTGTTCTGTTGCTGGGACGTCACATGGTGAGCCATATTGTAAAGTAAATTAACGTGATAACTCATCTCAATTCGTGACATTTTATGACGTGAAAGCTATTACGCTGTGACTGTAGTCACAGCGTAACAACCTTCACTTCATCAAACGTCATAGTGTTCAACTAGAAGGAAAAAGAGTAACGCTCTATCAACTTTTAATCTCAGCACTTGTTTTTCGTCAATAGTAATTAAAATATGTTCAGTTTGTATTGCCGCCAAAAATGTACACATTATCAGTTATTCATTTTTCGCACACACCAACGCAATTCTTTAAAAAGCGAGCAACGATTTCGAGGCGTCAGGACACTGAAAACCATTGAAGTTTTTTTTAGCATTGTATACTTATAGCAACGTACTCCCCCCCCCCCCCCCACTCCCCCTCCCCCCACACATACACACACTTTAAGATGGTGGTGGTTGAGACACTTTTCATGTATGTAACCAATGAGCCTTCCAGCAAACTAGTTGTATGGAGAACAGTGTCTGACACACACACTTGTGGATCGTTTACTCATCTCTGTGTTGTCGACCTTTAAAAAGTCTCTGCCATACCAAATTATTTCTAACGCGCGGCCCCACGTGGTTTTGTCAATTCCAACCTAAATATCTGACGTACAATCTTATGTTCCTGCGCAATGTTTTTTCGCACGTTTGGAGCGTTTATGCTATTGTTTCCTGGTATATAACAACATAAGTCAAAGATTTTCAGAATTTGTGGCATTCCTACTCAATCATATAATTATTTTACTATCTGAAACAAGCCGAGACAGAATAATCTAACGTATTATTGGGACTCATGGTATTAATTGTTTTTGTATTCCGTCCAAGAAGTCTTGCATACATATTGCAGATGTTTGCGGTGTTCGCCGAAAGTCGTAAATCTTATGAAAATGGAACTATTATTTACAGATGGGATAATAATTGACTAATGTTTAATTTACCAGGCTGGGTGAGGAAATAAAAATACAAATCTTTCGTTAGTATCACCATATCGAACTTTGAAATATTTCTAGAATTGAGACGTGGTCACATACATGACACTGATTACAAAAGAGGACAGAGAATTTCGACCGGATTACGACCATGTCGCCATCCAGTCGAAATTCTCTATCCGCTTCCCTCTCCGCAACACCGTAGAATCTCTCCTGTCGAAAAAGAAATGAGAGAATATTGAATCTTAGAAGAATTTAGTTCCCTTTGATTCTCTCGATTCGTTTCTGATCTTGCAATTTATCTCACAATCAACTTAATTTGCACCCAAAAGTCAGAAAGAACGTTTTTTTCAGACCCCTCCACAGTTTCGATTCCGTATCAGACAGATTCAAATTCCGATAAGCTCCATATTATCACATATGTGCATTGTTATTACTCATTAAAATATAGTTCCCGAAATTCAAAGTCTGAACCAATTTCAGCTCACTCTGCCACACATGGTGTTCCATAGTGTGAAGTCAATTGAGGTGATAACTCCTCTCAATCCATAACGTTTTATGACGTGAAAGGTATTACGCAATGACTGTATTCACAGCGTAACAGCCTTCACTTCATCAAACGTCATAGTAATTTCAACTGAAAAATGGGGGCAAACGACCTTAATGTTACGGGATTGTTAGATAAATGTATTATCATGACCATGTGCATATCCTGTAATTTCTAGCAGATTCGAGGTCGTTTTTACAATCGGATCGCAACGAGCCCTTCAGCCCTTCTGAAGTTGTTGAAATATAATCTATATAACATATCCAAAAATGTGTTGGTTTAATAGGAAATTCTTAACGGTTATGCCAGAACTAGCTGTGTCGTAATAGAGGGTCGTCAGCTCGAAAATTAGGCTTAGTCTGATTTTCATGAAATTTTAGAATACTGTCGAGCGTAAAAAAATTAGCAGATAGCTGTTTTTTATTTGACGTTTTTACGTCACTTGACGTTTTCGCAATACTTTACCATTTTTGTCATTCTTGAACCTAAAAATTCAAAATTTATTTCACAAATAGCTTCTCTCTCTCTCTCTCTCTCTCTCTCTCTCTCTCTCTCTCTCTCTCTCTCTCTTAAAGTGCATCTTTGAAACGTCAGACACTACTAGTTGGCTAGATAATTATTCGATCAAATAGTTATAATTTTGTCGACCATGACGTTACAGTTTTCGCGTAAAAACGTCATTTTTTAATTATTTGGACATCTCATATAGACAAAAGAGTTTTTGAAATTCTGAAATTTGGAAATATAATCCGCCTAAAATACCATATTAAAATGGTGTCAGTTTTCACTCGACGGAAATTGTCCCTCGAATAGAAATTTTGAAGTTTTGCTCTGACGTCGGAAAAGTGAAAGTTTGTCTAATTTGGAAGAAATTGTGATATGTTATGGAGTTGAAAAAAAAGTACCATTTTCTTTTAATTTTTCGATTTAACGGTGTTTACGTCATTTTCAATTTTGAAATTCGAATTATCGCCCATTTTGTGACCTGAAGCAAATTAAGAGTAAAAAATGTACGACTACAATATGATACAGACAGCTCAATCGAATACGAGCATCGACATTTTTTTATTTCGATTCACAGAATAGTTTTGATGCTATAACGTTACAGGCGACCAGGGTCGCAAAACGTCAAAAATGAATTTCACTGGATAAGGTGAAATAAAGAGGATTTTCGGTTATATTGTAGTTCATCAGACCTTTTAGTACTCATAATTCCAAATAGAAAACTGAAAAAAAAATGAAAATCTGACTTCAAATAGCGGAGATATGCCGAAATTTTAGGGGCGTTTTGGACCTTGTTCATTGAATCACCAAATTGTAACACAGTGTTCCGTATTGATAAAACACATAGCTATGAAATTTACATTTATCTATTCTAGCAAACAGTTATAATGTCGTGGTTAGTGACGTCATCGGGAGCGCGGTGACTCAGTGGTAGACTGTTGGACTTCTATGCTAGAGGTCCCGAGTTCGATCCCCGTCCGGGACGACCCGCGTTGTATCGTTGGGCAAGGCACTTTATCCCGGTTGCCTACATGGGGGCACGATGACGCCATGTACTAAGGCGTACTGCATGTCGATGGTGCACATGTCTTCAACCGCTGTAACTCTGCTTGAGCGGAGCTTGAACAAAGTTAGAATGTTGAGGAGCAGGCGGTTGCTCGTCGATGCTCGGTGGTTCTCTCCTGGTACTCCGGCTTCCTCCACCCGTAAAACTGTCACGGTCATGATTAGCCACTGTGCATAAGTATGTGACCTTAAACACCAATAAATAAATAAATAGTGACGTCATCATTTCGACGTTTTGACGCAATAACGGCATTTCTAAATTATTTTGATTTCTTACATATAAATAAGTTCTTTTCTCCCATAAAAACCATATCCTAAAATACAAACAGTTTTTATCCGACGGGGGAAAAAGTTCACTAGTAGAGAAATTTTCAAATTAAGACGATTGCGTCAAAAAAATTAAAGTTCGCTAATTTGGATAAAATTGTACTATGTTATAGAGCCTAATATACAAAAAGACCTGTAGTTTTTGTTTTTTCGATTTACCGCCATTTTCGACGTTTTGAGTCTATTTATGTTTTTTGATAGGTGTGCGTTACTGACACGCCTGCAGCGATAATTCTAAAACGTGATAATACTCAGACACAGTTCTGCCGCCATGGACTGGTCACTTTCCACGGGTGGGCAATATTTTCACAGATGCAATAACATCCTATTCAAACACTGATTATAGGAATAATCATCAACAATTTCATTAATGAAGTACCGGGTACAACCAGGTGCGTCATTAATTAAAATTTTGATGTTCATGATACTTCTTACCCTGTAAACGCATGCGTGGATATTACAGCCCACGCGAGGATTCCAACCAATCCACTGCTACTGTACTGTACCAAATATCGCCTATAGATGCAACATAACAGATGGAGTGCAGCGTTGTAGTAACTCCCAAAGTTACAGACATGTAAATGTGAAAAACACCACAAAATGTTTCAAACTTAAATTTCACTGGATAAAGTTGAATTAAAGTGACATTTAGTTCATTTCAGTTCAAATGATATTGTAGCACCTATATTATTCCAAAAACAAAGCTGAAAATATTTTGAAAATTGGTCTACAAATAACGGAGACATGATGCAATTACCGTCGGACACATTTCTTCAGGTTTTCGACCATTTTGGACAGTTTTCATTAAAAAGTCTAATTTGTTTACCGACAGACCCCCGTAATTATATGTGGCTAAGTTTTGAAACTTCACACACTGCTTTTTGGTCATATGAAGTTATCGACAATGTTTTTACTTCTCTCCCTTTCGATCCGCGATGCGAGCGATACCAGTTTTATTTTTTCTTCTTTATCTTTCGTTTTTAGACCCATTTCAGGTTGGAACTGCATGTGATTCGGTTTACAGTACAGTCGCCGTGGAGTGGTCGTAATACACGCACGGGCAGTGATGTCCACCCATGCGTTTACCAGATAATAAATATCATCACCAGCAAAATTTTAATTAATGAAGTACCGGGTTGCAACCGATGCTCCATTAATTACATTTATGTCGACTATTCCTATAATTTGTGTTGGAAATCTAATGTTATTGCGTCCGTGGAAATGTTGCCCACCCGTGGAAATTGACCAGTCCATGGCGGCCGTACTGTACATATTTTACATGCACCTACACACTAAAAACTAAAGTGTTAAAACTGACACTTTCAAGGTGTTAAACCCATTCTAACTCTTAGGGTTTGATTTTAACACTCAAAGTGCAATGCTTTAAGCACTTAGACATTACAATCGTCAGACATCTGAAACTTGAATGGATGGCACTTCCCATGTGTCTAGCATTGGTGGTTCTTCCAGAATCGTCTATAATTTGATTTGCGCTCGGTGGGTACATAATTAAAAGGACACAACGCAGATGACGCGGATCAGGCTCGAGAGTTCGAGCCTGATCCGCGTCATCTGCGTTGTGTCCTTATAAGTGTCGCGACATTACACTTGTCACGTGGTATTATTGTAACACCTGTCAAGTTCTGGGATATCTACACTTGAACAAAGTGCTAGTTCAGCACTTAATAAGTGTTAAATACAGCACTTCAAGTGTAGTTTTTAGCACTTTAGTTTTTAGCGTGTAAAGGAAAACTAGAATTTATTCAACATCACATTCGTTTTCACATCGAAAACTTTAAAATGGAATTTCATTGTATAAAGTGGAAATGAAGTGTGACGCATGATCTAGACATCTTCGCCTTGAAGTGACAAAAACTGGGTTTGGCGGTGCTTTATTAAATGGTATCTGAAGATTCACTCCTGATCTTAAGTAGACCACTAGTGTTTTACTTGATGCAATCCGGGTTTCGAAGTATTTTGCTTAATAAATCTTCACAAACTGGTGTTTGTGTGTCGTGACCAGAAGCCAATACTATAGAACTTTCAGAATTGTATTTTCTAAAATTGTGTTTTCTAGTTATAACCTTAAATCGGTTGAAATAAACCATTAACATTTTTAAAAATGTGGCAAGTTGCCAAGTTGGCAGATGCCATATTTTTTAAAATGTTAATGATTTATTTTGTCAGTTATATTAATAGGTAGCAAATACAATTCTAGAAAATACAACTGTAAAAGCTTTATAGTATTGGCTCCAGATCACAATCTGATCGAAAAAGATACTCTTTTTGCGATCACGGTGATTTAGGAGTTAATTCCGTAATGATTGCAACCAAAATTTTCATCTTGCCTTTTCTAGATGCTAGAAACCACTGTGTCCTTTCGATCGTTAGACACCAAAGCAAAAGCTAAAACATTGCTACTAAATTGCGTGCAACATAAGGATTTTTCTGTTCTCGACAACAGTTTCAATAGAAGTGCTGGATGGATTTCCGCTTAAACACTTTGACTTGCCTTTTTTACACGGGCGTACCAACTGGGTATCTCAACAACATGTGTGGCCAAATTAGGGGTCAGACTAATACAGAAAGTTCAGCTTTAAACACTAATGTACAAAGGAAGAACTTCGGACGGAGGCATAAATAGACACGTTTCTTGGATGCGCCTACAGAGTGCCAAAATAAACCACTTCTATGAAAGATCAATTCTCTCCTCTAATTAGTGTAACACACAACTTCAAAGGGGAGAAATTAAGCGGAACACCGTCAATACAAAGGATTACTTCAATTAGAAGTTAATACTGGAAAACCTCGTGTTGTGTACCCAAACAGTCTTGTTCATAATGAGAACTTTGTTGTAACAAACTGTTCAAGCGACACGTGTTACTTAATAGCCAATTGGCAAATACCTTGGTCATTTGCCTCATTGCTCATATTACACAAACATGATTTTCGAGAGTTTGAAAGAGATACACGTCATATCTAACTGGCATCCAGAGGAGGATTCAGGAAATGCGATTAAGACGGACGTAAAAATCCAACACAGATTATCAAGGGTTCTGGGTAGGGCCCTTCTTAGCTTCGAAATTAGATTCGACTCCAAATCGTCCAGCTGATTCGATTCTAATTGAGTTGCGATGATTCGGACATTTTCGAATCGTCGTTATGTTCTCAAAAACCTAACTAGTATCTCATCTGAACTCTTCTTACACGAAAGGGTTTCCTTTCAGTTCAAGGAGATTCTGCTTCCGAAACTACTTTGGAGCATTTCTGAAAAATTACGTTTTGCGGCTGACTTGCCCATACAGACGAGTAGGTATTTAATCCAGGAGCCAATACCATAAAAAAACATTTTACAATTGTATTTTTCATAATTTTCCACCAGTCAATATAAATCCGTGAAAGAAAGCATTAGCGTTTCAAAAGACGAGGCAATTTACCAACCGGTAAATTGTCACGTCTTCTGAAACACTAATTGCTCCATTTCAGTCAGTTGTTTCCATAAATAGAAAATACAATTCTGGAAAATACATTGGTAAAGAGCCGTCAGATTCGATTCGAGATTCTATTCGAAATCATCTGCCTCATTCAATTCGATCAGAATTTTTAGATTCTCAGGAACTGAAGCAGGATCGTTCTGAATATCCTTTTTTGGAAATTATCGAGGTACACACCATAATTTTAATTGAAAGTATCTTTGTAAATCAGGGTATTACACAAGTTTATTACAGTACGGCCGCTGTGGACAGGTCACTTCCCACAGGATTGGCAATATTTCTATCTGCGCAATAAAATTAGATTGCAAACACTAATTACAGGAATGATCATCAAAAATTTATTAATGAAGCACCGGGTACAACCCGGTGTTTCATTAATTAAAATTTAGCTGATGTTGATTTTTATTACCTGGTAAAGGCATCCGTGGACACCACTGCCCACTGATTACGAGCAGTTCACTGCGACTGTATTGTATATGACTTCGCAAACAGCTCATCAGTATCGTTGTAGACTGCTCATCGATTCTGGTTCCCTTGAAAACGAGTCTAAAAGTTTCCAAATCCATATCAGGCTTGTCTCAAACGAGGCTTAAATGACGTCACTTTCATGTGAACGTTTACGTGGCGATAATTTTACAGACGCGAAATAAAAACTCGAATACCCATCAGAAGCATTTCATATTTTTTTTGTTAACATTTCAGATGTCGTATTCAGTTTTAAAAATCTATTGTCATTTAATAAATAAAGTATTACAATATAGCGCGTTTTAAATTATTATCCGGGTTATCAGAATCATTGTCACATACGCTTCACAATCAGGCTTTTTTGCGGTCACGATTAGCCACTGTGCAGAAATATGTGACCTTAAACACCAATAAATAAATAATTGATCAGGTTTTTATAGGGAACGAAATGTTAGAAGCCTAAATGTTGGACTACAGATAAGAACTTATTTTACAAGTGTCAATTCGTGAAATTTAGATACATACGACAAGCCGTGTTCACACTTTCACCCCTAGCGCCTTGATTGGTATCATCCCATACACTACTGTATACAGTGAAATTGGATAGTCTATCTTTCATTTGTGGGAGGTGCAGTAATAATTCAATCCTACAGCCCTATATGGCTGCGGGATTAAATTATCACCGATCCTCCTATCCCGTTAGGCATTTATTGCGATGTATTCTCGTGGACTGCCAACGGAGACATTGCCCAAAAAGTTATGCATTCCGGCTCGAAACGGTTTAATGCCAATACTCGCATCTTTTACTAAAGTTTCGTGATAACTTTTTTTTGATGTGCAGTGATCTGCGCGTATGGTCTTCATTAAGTCTTCTATTAAACTCATGTTCCCTATTTTGTTATTTCAAGCGTGCGTTTGCGTTAACATGAACCCACAGTTCTATTGAATGCACCTTGTAACCTACTCTTATCTTAATTGGCGGTCCGAAGAGTAAAGTTCTTGAAATTCAGGTTACAAAAACAGAAGTTTATATTGTAATATACACCATCTAATATTGGAAGCAGAGGAGCATAGAAAATATATCTGATGGTTACTTTAAATAACTCTGTTTATACGGCAACCCAAACCAATCTTGATTTTTTTCTGTCAATACATGATATTCTCGTTTCGCCTGAGGAATATTTTGACAGATCGATAGCATACTTAATCTGAAGTGGTGCCTTAAACTTTATGTACTCGTTATAACCGCAAGTGTACCAGCACGAACAGTTTAGCCACCTCTTTGCTCAAACATTAGACCAAATACTTTATAAACAGCGTTTTCCAATATCTATTTCTGAATATTTGGTAAATACCATAGGTGAGGGATCTCATATAAACTGTTTTGACAGATTTCACCAGTTTGTCAGGCGAGCGCGTCAACAGCCATCAATGATAGGCATTTTCGTGTTCTCCACATTTTCAAGACTTCACAGTTAACTTTTATATTTACTCAGTGGGCATGTTCAAATTCTTCCAAAGAGCATTCTACTTTTATGAATGACACTTGGGCAGCTACAGCCGTAAAGGTTACGAAAGCCTAAAAATCTCAATGACAACAGTACTCCTTGTAGAGTGAGCTGTTTAGAAATACATTACCTATATATCCACTAAATAGGACATCTCTTAACCCTCTGCGCGCGGATGTCAAAATGCGAACGTTTTCAGCAGCAAAACGCAGCAGCTCATTGAGCTCTGTCAAATAAGATATAATTGGTTAGATTCATTTTTTAAACAAGAGAAAATTTTACTGAGTGAGTGGTGAAAATTCTGTTGCATTACCAGAGTGCTAGGGGTTAGTGTTGGTCTAATTTTGAGGTTTCAACACTCGGTGCTATTTTGTGTCGGAGAGTTTTAAGGACGGAGGAAGTCGCAGTACCCGAACAGAATCACCGAACAACAGCGAGTATTATCTCTTGAAAAAACAACCTGCAAACAAATATTATACTGTCACGCCCATGTTTGTCGTATAAGAAAGACCTGCATATATGCCTGCGTGTGTGGAAGTTTAAGAGAATATGTCTTGTGTAAGGCTGAGGTTAAAACGGTAATGATCATTGATATAAAAAATACCGACCATAATCTAGGCGTCATTCTTACCCGGCTTTGTACACTACCAGTATGCCGAGACAATCACTTTCTTTTGCACACCCATAAGAGTATAAGTAGATGAATGACACACCGACCTTTACACTTTCAAGATTGTATGCATACATTTTTGAGAGAAAGAATATTAGACAGTGGACGAACAGACGAGTGAGGCGTACTAATAAGTATCAACTCGTAAATGAGAATTTGTGATTATTTAAACCTATAACTCTAAGGACTTGTCGGGTTGGATTCTCACGGAACTTTTCTGCAAATACAGAAGGAATTCGTCCATTGTGTCGCACACAATACTGCATTGTATTAAATATTTCAACTTAAAGCCTCAGTGTTGAAAGGGTTGATGAATCAATCACCAAGACCCTTGACTAAGAAAAAATGTTAATATTTCTTAGATGTTCTTTTATTATGTTCACTATTATTGGGTTTAACAACACTTTCGACAATCAGGGTCACCTCGTGTCGGAATTTTACGGATGGTGGAAGCCGGAGCACCCAGAGAGAACCACCGATCAGTGGCGAGCAACTGTCAGACTCCCTAACGTATTAACGCCGCCCAAAAAGGGTTAGCATTAGTTGAAGGAAAGTGTACCATCGACGACATCCACTAATGTGCCTTAGTACACAGCAGCACCGTGACCCACGTGGGCAATCGGGATTAAGTTCACTGCCCATGATTCTTCGCGCGAATTAATACGGCATGGCAGTTGGTATGTGAATGGTCTTGCCTCAGTCGTTGCAACGCAAGGAGACATTTGGGAGAAAAGTCGAAACCCAAGACGACTTGAAAAAAAGCATTTTCGTTTCAAAATATTTCCCCGAACTGCAATGTTTGTTCTTTTGAATTAAGATATTGCTTTCAGTTGCATTATATTTCTTAACCCTTTACCCAACGAATCGGCCGCATCCGCCCGCGTAATATGCAGCAAATTCAGCAGTTGAAAAAATATTATTTTTCAAAAATTTTCAACAAAACCATATCATGTGACCCCTCGTTGGAACGAGCTCGACGAGCTCGTTCCAACGAGGGGTCACATGCCATGGTTTTGTTGATATTTTTTGAAAAATTTCAAAAAATGATTTTTAAAATAATAAATTTTGATATCGTCAGCGTTGGGTAAAGGGTTAATCATTAGCGTAACATGTACGATATATGGCAGGGACACGCGAAGCTTCGAGATTAGATTCGATTTCGAATCTTAAATTGCTATTCGGTTCGATTCGAAATCGGCTGCCCGATTCGTTTCCTTTCCAATCTTTTCACAGAAATATACACATATACTCTCCCAAAAAAGAAAGTGTGCATGCTAAAAAATAACACTAAAAAAAGATATATATCATTTTCATTCATGGAAATTTTATTCAATCTCAGATGAATCAATTTGTGATCAACACGAGAAATTTCATTACGCTACGACGAATACTCTTGGTGCCATGGAGAGTCAAAGACACTAAGGGTCAAACACTTAAGTCACACACTCAATATCTGGTACGACCTCCGTCTGCATCGACTACTGCTGTGCATCTACGCCTCATGGAAGCGAACAAGTTAGCATGGAAGTGTTGTGGGATGTTGTTCCATATTCTGATAAGCTGTCTTTGGAGTTCCAACAGCGTTGACGGTGCATGGGGGAGCCGTCGTAGCTGACGTTTCATTTCGTCCCATACGTGCTCAATGGGTGAGATATCGGGCGAATTTGCGGGCCAGAGAAGAACATCCACTTGTTGCTGCAGATACTGTTGAACAACACGAGCTGCGTGGGGTCGGGCGTTGTCCTGCTGTAGAATGACGCCGGGGCCGTGACGTTGCAGAAATGGGACAACAACAGGTGTAAGCACTTCATCACGATATCTGGCTGCATTGAGATTGCCATCAATAATGACCAGCTCAGTTCTGTTACGGGCAGTGATGACACCCCACACCATGAGAGACCCTCCCCCATAACGGTTTCGCGTTCGTTTCGACGTCCGTACACTCTCTGGCGGCCATTTGATGATGAAAGATGGAAACGACATTTATCTGTGAATAAAACACGTCGCCACCAGTGTAAGGGATGCCTGAGATGTTGTCTACACCACTGCAGTCGAGCACGACGATGACGTAACGTCAAAATCGGACGAATTGCAGGTCTTCGAGGACGTAAGCCGTATTCTCTCAGCCGGTTGATTATTGTTTGAGGATGTATCCGTCTCAGGTTAGGGATGTTCCTGGCTGTCATCGTTGCCGTTTGTTGCCGGTTCCGGAGATGGACGACACGGATATACCGATCTTGTGCAGGGGTGGTAAATCGGGGTCTCCCGGAGCGGGGTCGGTCTCGAACGTCATCATGTTGTGCATGTCGATGGACTAGCCTGTCTACAGTGTTACGGTGGCAGTTCAAATGCTGGGCAACCTCTCTGTGTGTTCTGTCAGCTCTAATCATACCCAGGGCAAAGAGACGTTGATTCATTGTCAATCTTGGCATGCTGATGTGGAGTCGTTTTCACAGCAGCGCAAGTTTGAATGTGAACGATAGGAAGGCCTTACTTTAGTGTTTATACCCAAGGATTCACACTGCTGCATGAATTTTCAGACTCTCCACGTGCAAAAGATGCCTTTTCACAAACGTGCAGCACGTCATTTAACGTTAATGCAATTTTAACGGGGAAAGCTGTTTTTGTGTTCAATATAACTTATTCATGAACAGGTTAACACTCTTTACACCTACGAAATTATTTTTGTGGAGTTTGATCAATTTCTGCAATGCACACTTTCTTCTTTGGGCGAGTATATTATCGCTCCCGCGTTGTGTCCTTGGGAAAGGAACTTTATCCGGTTGCCTACACGGAGCACGATGACGCACGATTAACAATTCCCCTAACCTTTTTGGGGGGTAAATTGGATTGAAGTAAAAAAGAACTATTTTTGTTTACACTTAATTTTTGTAACAGGTGCACACTTCCGGGGATGCGCATGAATACGATAAAAAATTATCATGAATACGATAAAAATAACCCGGACCGCCGTTCGAGCTCACCTATTCCAGCTCGAGTAAAGTACTCTCTGCGACCGGAACAGCTAATTATGCGAATTCGAACGCACCCGTAAATAGTATGTGATACTACAGAGATACGGAATCGGATTCGTCAAACGGTAGTGATATTTAGAGGTCAAATTACATAGTCATATATTAAAGTTTGGTATCAGTCATCTACGTCGTTTCACAAGACGTATAGTTTAGATGGAAATTGTAAATAAATAATGCTAAAAATAAAAATTGAGTGTAATTGCCATTAACATAAATAGCAATTGCACGCATGTCACCACCCATGCTAATTCCAGTATCACTATTTACTACGACAGTTGAAACCAAATTTCATGTTTCCAAACAATGTCGATGATGAGCTGTTGCACGCGATTAGCCCAGTGCCTAGCACCCGTAATTCTCGCACGTGTTCCTATTTTTTAACTATACTCATTGCTGGGTAATATTCCAACTACATCATCAAGGAATGCCCTCGACGAAGCCTTGACTTGATCGTATAGTTGGAATAGTGCATCAGTCGAGACTTCAGCCATCACAGTCGGAACAAATGCGCCCCTAACTCGATTCGAGATTGAATTCAATATCGAATAATAAGCCCGACATATTCGATTCGGTTTTCGATTCGAATGGCAAATGTGTGATTCGTGGGTCCCTTGCATACGAGATCCCAAAAATCAACTTTCCGGAAGTTTCGCAACTGCTGGATACGACTTTAACCCTTTGATAAGTGTGTACGTCTTATGACGTACGAAATCAAACAGCGCGTCGATACTTTGGGGACATTTGTTTTGTTATTGTTTTTCGATTTGTTTTAAGTTTTAACCTCAATTCCTATTTTCGCGTCAGTAGTGCTCAGTGACAACTGTTGAGTCAAATGTTATCGCAGCTTAAAATACTAAAACAGTCCTGCTCTCAAGACCTCGTAACTGGTTGAGTGCTAGGAGCCACTATCACGGCTTTCAAAAAATGAGGATACCAGAGCAAAGGCCAACAGCTTCCTTGTTTATATTTCATATTCAGTCAAACAAAAATAATATTTTGTTTATATAAATTTGTTTTATTACAATTTATTGGAGAGTGCCTTTGGGCACTCTCCAATAATTTGTAATAAAACAAGTTTTGAATAACAAATTCAGACCACCAAAAATAATCTAGCCCTCAACCAGTTAATCGTAATTTGAAAAATATCTTGTTATTTGTACTTTCCGACGTTTGACGTCGCATTTTGAAAAACGTTGAAGAAACTGAATTTACAGTGACGTTTAAACGTCAGGATAATTAAAGTCTCAAAGGGTTAAAACCCTTGAATGTTGAAACCATATAATATTTATAAGATACGCTTCGAGATACCTTCACACGACTCGTTTGCATTAAATCGATGTTCAACCATCTGAATTTTGAAAGCGTTAAAGGAACAATTTGGTAAATCCTTGCTTTCTCCGAACGTCAGCTCACGGGCATACCTGTTCCCTGCTTTCAAAAAATCCACACCTGTTAGACGTATTTTCTAATATCTGAGATGCCATTCAGCCGGTATTTACATCAAAACTTATTTTTCCACACACGCTTTGGGGGAGTTCAGTGTTATGAAAATACATTCAAAATATGATATCTGATGACTCTTGATTACGCAGGCGATATTCTTTTGTGTGGTCACGGTATTTGCATTTAACTGTTGCGTCTTTGAATTTTTGTCTTGCTTTTTGCTACTTTGATGTAATTCTTTTTTCCTTATCTAAAGCAAGTACTCTTTGCTAATTGTTGAAATGTACCTGTTGCTAAATAATCATTTTGACAGTATCGTGTGTCGTTTGAAAGCACGCGAGTGTGGCTAGCAAACGATAATTTTAAGCTAATTAAAATAAATCTTTTTTTTCAATGGTTTGTTCCTATGGCGATATCGGTTTGTATATTTGCAATTGCGGCGAGCTGCCTTTGTTTAAAAACAAATGGCACCGCATGTTCATCACGGTCTGAGACTAAGTACACATTGACCACTGAGTGGAAGTAAGTCATTTATTTGTAAGAAGTCTTTAGAATTCTGAAACCAAATAAATCTTGCTGCGGCAGACATTCTCGCCCAGACTAATGCAAGTAACAACAAAAGCATTTTAGTTTTACATGCGTAAATTTACAGCCTGCTCTCAATATTGTCTGGCCTCGGCAAACAACGTTGTGGAGCTTACTTCAAAGCGATACGCAAAATTATTTTTCTTGCTTTTCCTTTTCAAATGACATTTCAATGAAAACTTGTTTGTTTTCGAATATTCAGAGTAACGCGTCTGAAATAGTTCCCATGCGTTTTTCACAAAAACAATCAATACAGTTTGAATATTACATGAGAGGTTCTTGATCCGATAACTATTGTGGTATATGGACCCAATTACGAAATTTTATGTCTGGGCTTTGTATTCAGTATTATAACGCCAATGCTTTACGAAGCAGCAAACATGCTTTTCATCTAATTGTTCAGTACCAGGGGATCGTTTAGAATAGACAAAGAACTCTCTTGAGAATTCTTAATTTTACTCATGAAGTGATTTTATGTTACGTTCTATTGGAAAGGGCTTTTTGAGTTCTTTACAACAGTGTTTAACAGCACATCATTGGCTTATTGGACGACACTCCATGAACGAGATGCCATATTTTGAGCCGATCAGATCGGCAGAGGTACTATAGCCACTGACTCAGTTTATCTAACACAATCAGCGACACGAAAGAAATAAAGCGAAACAAAGCAAGCGGCTTTTATACAAGGAGAATATGCCCCTTGTCACAAAGCGCGCTAACGATTTGTTATATGGTATTCCTGACTTACCAACTTCTGACAATATTTACATCTTTCCTACGTCCACAATTTCATGGAAACCACCAAGCATTTTTAGACTTCTTTGGTGAACAGAAGAGTCTTAGAATCCTTCGATATATTTTCTCTTTCGAAATAGCACAACTAAATTTTTGTCAAGGTGATAGCTAAAAGTTGGGATTTTTTTTGTTTAAAAGTGTAAATATTTTCGATAATATTTTTGCCTGGGTTAAATGTAAAGCGAAAACATAGGTATGTGACGTTCCTGAAAACAGATTTGACAAACTAACGATAATTCAAAAGCTTCTAATGAGGTATGAAACTTAATGTCCATTAGGGCGCACTTGTTGAAAGCAGATCAATAGTAAGAGAGACAATATTCTCTTCTGAATCGTTATCTGGGTAATTAAAGCCAGTTAAAATCTAATTATTGGAAAGGTGCATCACATATGGTCTGGACACACACCCATATTTCGCATCTATCCTGTCTGCGAAATGTCAAAAGATACCAAAATGCGAGTCTTTCAAAGGAACTTTAAAGCGAGGGTTAAATTAAGATAGATCTAAGCGGCTAAGTTCAAGAGAAGCGATTAACTGAGAATAAATGTTCTGGCTATCTAAATAAAAATCGGGGGATTTCTCGAAAAATTCATTCCAGCCAGTTCCAGTCGGAAGGTGTGTAAGGCTGTGGGTCTTTGCGAGGCAGTTGGCCTGAGGGCACTCAGAGAAGGTCCGAGTTTAGCCTTGGCCGTCGAGGGTCATAGGCACCGAGATTGAAAGTCCGCGTATTGTCGTAACCCTGTGAGGGTTGTAAGGAACCGATTGTAGTTTGTTAACGGTTGCGAACCGTAGTGGCATAGTAGCCAAAGAAGTAAAAGCTGTGACGTTGAGGTCTAGGGACCGTATTAAGAGCTTGCGTAAGCGCTTGAATAGCTCGCGAGTTAAAACAGTTTTAGGCGGTGCGAGAATTGGTGATGTTGAGAACACTTTGCAGAATATTTTTATGTGAGCTTTGTTAAGTATATATCTGAAGGCGAAGAATAACTTAACCCCGTGATAGCCAGACAAAGCGCAAAGTGATCGCGAAGTGTGATAGACGCCGATTGAGTTGTGGTTGAACTGTGAGAACGCTAGTAGAGTCTCACAAGCAGAACATTATATGAGTGAAGCCCGACTGACGACAAAGCTAACCCTGCGAGGAGGAAGCAAAGAGAAGTGAATAGACACTTTGTATTTGTCACAAACCGTGAGAGGATGAAAATGATGTGAGGTTGATCCTGCGGACACAGCTAGCTGTGGGAAACATCGAGGGCCCTACAGAATAAACTTTTATTCGCGTAATTAGTGTATTCTTGTGGATAATTTTGTGAGTAATTTGTTTCCTATTATATTTCTTCGTACATGTAAATAAATAATCTTTTCAGTGAATTATCGTTGATCTCCCTTTGGCGTTGTAAGCCACAGGCACTTTCAGGAATCCTAAGAGTCCCAAGCGGATAGGGCATTGATAAGGTGTCAAGGTTTACGTTCGAACTGGGGTTCAGGCGACAGTCACTGGCTGTCGACTGAGCACTGATAAGAACATACATTTTCCTACATCAATTCAACCCCGTAATCCTGCGACAATTTTAAGTTTAATTTATTTGTCGTCAACACCGGTATCTCATGATATCAGAATCAGCTCAGTGATCAGCCTCTTAACCCTGAGCCTTAACTTGGGGATGGGGTGAGGTGTCCAAACGCGCCGTGGTTGTATCGATTCGTTGCGTTATTCGATGAAGTGCTGACTAAATTGTCAGTGATGTGTTGTGGCATTATGCACCTTATCCAATCTCTCCTTGACACATCTAGAGTTGTCTGTTTTCTTTCCGAACCGGTGTCTAAGAAGCTATTTTCAAAATTATAAATACATTTGTCTATATTTACATACCTTCTTATAAAGCTTGTTCTGTCATTATTTATACATTTACTGGGGCCCTGCGAAGCTTCGGAATTCGATTGGATTCAATTCGAAATAGTCTTCATGATTCGATTCGATTCGATTTCAATCGCGCCAATTCGAACATTTTCGAATCGTCGAGATGTTCTCAAAATCCCACAAAGTGTCTCCTCTTGAACCCTTCTTCTATCATCAGGTCTCCTGTACAGGAGACCTGATGACAGAAGAAGAGTTCAAGTAGGTTCCGCTTCCGAAATTGTATTGATTCCGTTCTGGAATATTCCGCCTTTTTAGCTTGATGAGCACTAAGCGACGTTGCGCAGAATACTTGGCTGGAAACTGATAATATTTACGGTTGTAAGAAGGTGAGATATCCACGACTTGAAAAGCGGTGAGATTCGATTCAAGATTCGATCAGATTCGAAATCTGGTGCTTGCTTGGTTCGATTCGAGACTTGATTCAACCCGAAATTTGAGGTTCGCGGGGCCCTAATATTTATAATGTTCATTGTGTTTCAAGCAGAGGTTTCTATTTCAGTGCTTGGCACTAGTATCCCAATGTTTTTTGTTGTGTACAACAAATAAAATATGTTTAAACTAATCTGTTCAAGGAGTCTTTGAACCGCCGTTGAGGATATTTGAAAAATATACTTGGTGTAATAATGTACAGAGACCTTATCAGAGCAATATAAAACTACCGTTAGCAAGGGGTATTACAAGTATTGCACTCCACAAATCCGTTCGATTAATGCCCACAGTTCTTTGTGAACTTTAAATATTATTTCTCGATTTCGTTACGATTGGCTATCATTGCTCAATCTGCAACTGGTCTTAAGTATTTCTGGAATTGTAACTGCAATGGCAATAAAAGTGTCAGACAAAACGTAGTCAGTTTTTCAAACATAAACCTTTATGCAGTTCAAGATGTCTAGCAGCATCTCTTGTAACAAGTGGGCAGTGTTCCTTGTGAAAGTGGTGTCGTCTTAATTGTAATATTAAAGAGAATGTTTAATGTTAATCTTTTGTATCTTCGTGTGCTTTATCAAATAAAGAGATTCTTTTTTATAGGATAAATAATAAAATTTCATCTTAGACTCAAGTAAATAATGATTGATCACCAATTTCAGCAAATATATGTATTCTGGACTATTCCTAGAATTTCAGGATATGTGCATGTTTCCAGATTTCACACATTTACATGTACTGATATCCAATCATCGAACTACAATTTCTTATGAAGTTTCGGGGGACTAATTCTTCTGTCCTGGTAAATACTAATTCCACAACGTCATAACCAAGGTTCAATACATAACATATGCACCTGCCCCAACAGAGACACATGCCAGATTTATGCCGGAAGTTCTTTGTCCCCATCTGCACGTGCGTGAATATCGACAAAAAGGATGTTCCCGTAAGCGGTCACTTGTATTTAGCGGAAGAATAGGAAGTGCGAATGATAGCATCGGACTTTTAGCCCTTTGCCTAACACGGAAAGCAGACGACAATTGCAAACAAAATTGTTGAATAACTAAGTTTTTTCATTTTTTGTTTCAAAACCATAGCTTATGACCATCATTCAAATGAGGGTCATAAGCTATGTATCTGGCACACAAAATGAAAAAATAATGAAAACTGAATGGCAATTTTTGTGAATGGAGCTGTAAGGTTTTTTCCTATTATACTGGGTAAAGGGTTAACTTCTGAAACAGATGAAGCACATTCATAACGTTTTCCGGGTAAAAAATAAAACAGATTATTGAAATACCAAAAATATTTTTAGGAACTGTTTCCATTCTTTTAGGGAATGGTGACGTTGGTCCTCCGCCCTAAATGTTTATGGTTATTTGTGTTTCGGGTCACTTTCGACATCTATAGCTTAATCACGACCACAGCAAAAGTATATGACCGAGTTTGGCCATTCGTTTATGAATATGTTGCCCACTTCACTGATACTCACCCAGAAGTTGGTTACCGGGTCTTTTTGTACCGACGGAACAGAACGTATGTTTTTGTAAGGGAAAAGTTATGTAATATACTTCTGAGAAGGCATCTCTAAATCTTCCCAGCCATGTGCTAATTAACACTTTATCTAACTCGAATAGTAGATTACACTGGCAAAACCATTCCTGAATAAATTATCATTTCCATTTTTGTCTCAAAAACATGATTTATGGCAGTCATAAGCTTTGTTTTGGAGGCAAAAACTGAGAATCCTAATAAAATTTAATTGCGACTTTGTGAGAACATCGCTGTAGGTTATGGCCGTTAAGTTTGTAAGGAGAATACAACATTATTTATTTATTTATTTATTTATTTATTTATTTATTTATTTATTTATTTATTGGTGTTTAAGGTCACATATTTCTGCACAATGTCTAATCGTGACCATACAATGATGAAGTCAAGTTTAGTTAATAGTTTATACATGTGTTGCCAGTTTTAGAGGTCTTCCGCCCCAAGCAGTGGTGACTGAGTGCTATTTTACTAGTAAAACAGAGAGCTTGTTGCCACATTAAACAAGCATTGCTTCACTCCCCGGGGTTATTGGTTGGTGTAGTCCATATCTAAACTGAAGTAGTGAAGAATATCTGAACTAGGAGAAGGGTTGGTATGAATTATGAATCAAGTAATTTATAAAGTTAATTAAAAAATCCAGAACACTGGTTAGCTGCCGTATGTTTATAATTTGGTTTTTGAAAGTATTCCTGTTCTTACTTCGTGCAGCCACATTTTCCAGTCGGTACAAACATAAGGAAACGCCCAACGCTTTATCCCCCGATGTGACGAACACGAACATAACAAGATTAGCAGCGTATCTAACAGTGCAATCTCTGTTTAGCAATGACTTCATCGGAGGCTTATTAATACATTACACTAACCTTGATAAGGTGTAAAGAGAGATTAAACACACATCGGCATACATTCGAGTGTGAAACTCTTGAAACGTATCTGTTCGTGACTGAAAATAACACCACATGGCACACATCTTTTGACCAGTACCATTTGCTGCAAATGATACTTGTAGTTTGAAGTAAATTTTCGGAAACGTTGCTTGAGGATTACAAATCAAAAATGCTCGTTCATACACTCTAAGATAAGTGGGGTTAAAAAAGAACCCAAATCAACTGGGTTGAGTGAATATGAACCCAGATGGGTTCATATTCACTCATCCCAGTTGAGTTGGGTTGATTTGTAATTGCAGCGTGTATGCGAACATGTAACCAATATCTTTTATGAGATTACCTCCTTTGTTTTAACTATCCAAGACTTTGGAATGATCTGGAACCGAGTATAAGAAATGCTACTAATCGTACTGCATTTGCGAACATGTTAACGCAAAAACGTTTCGCAAATTATCAAACACATATTATATATAACAACCCGTATTGCCCAGACTGTACTAGATAGTTTACTGTAATTCAGTTCTGGGTTCACCGGCTGTGTAGACCAGTCGATATTTTCAACGTGCACGTCGAAAACATTAATTGTTTTACCCCCAATCAACGAACATGGACTCTTTCAATTGATGACATTGAATTGGGATCGAAGATACATCAAGGTTCTAGGGTTCAAAGGGTTCAAAACACTACACTCCAAAAGACTGTTCCCTTCTGCCAAATGGCATTCATAGGGAACACATTCTGGTCGCATATCGCGCTCCAGTGAAAAGAAACAATGGGGAAGTCCGGTATGACTAACATGACATCGTTTCCGTATTACATAATCCCTTCTACAGATGTTACTAGACGGATATTAATCAATAATATCTGATCAGAAGCGATGAAGCATGTTATTTGTTGCCCCACCCCCTCTTCCTTTTACAGATTTGATGTACCGACTGAAAAGTCGTTTGAAGTCACTGAAAGGAATGTTAAAAGCAGTGATAAGCTTGTTTAGGGTCTGTTGTGCTGCTCTGGTGTTACATGAGATAGAAAATGTCCAGGTAACCTGCAAAACACGATATCATATTGGTCAGACATCAGCGTATTCAACCTCTCACGAAGTTCCAAGATCAGAAGTTTACTTTGCTAATCTGTAATACAGTTCTGCTTTTACCGGCTAGCTCTTCAGCTTGTCACTTAACTTATTCCCAAATTATTTTCAAAATTATTTTCAATGTATTCTAAAATATCATTGCTATTATTCAATGTCTTGTTTCCCACGCAACAATGCAACAATACACCATTATTTCAAAAGGATCTATTTCTTTTTTTTTCTTTTCTTTTTCTTTCTGGTTGTATAATCCGTCTGATATGATGTTGCTCCAATTATATTTTTACCTTGGGGGATAGCAGGAAGACAGCCAATCTGGCTATACTCTCCCCCTACGGTATGTGTACGTATCACAACATTCTTCTGTAGATGTATTTATTATTATATTTTACATGGCGTTAAATAAAAGAATAGAATAGAATAGAACCTATTCGTCACCTTTACTTTCTGTGTTCACGTGAAAAGACAACGGCACGTTTCAAAACACATTGACAAAACGTCTATTCGAAAACATTCAATACACGTCTTTAATTCGAGGCAGGAATTGGAGTGTTACACTTTCGATGAGCAATTGCATATTTGAACGGGTCGGATATCAACGAATAACTTCGGTTTATATAATGACTGTATTTCTCCATACACACGTCATGATCAAATTTTAGACGTATGCAGAACTGTGGTCGTAAAAACAATGATATAGCGATCCGATTGGGATATTTACACCAGTCGATGGGGATTTGATAAATTAAAAAATGAGAAATCAGGACTGAAACGAGAAAAATAAACCAAATTATCATTTAAGATACAATGTTTTATCATTTTGTAAAATAGTGGCAAGATCATCAAGTCCCTATTTATTCAAGCCGCTTACAGATTTTATAAATAGACGCAACCTTGCTTACAAGTTGCATAGTCGCAGGATTACAGGGGTTGAATTGATGTTCGAAATGATGGAGGAAAATTTATGTTCTTATCTGTGTTCAGCCGACAGCCAGTGACTGTCGTCTGAACCCCAGTTCGAACGTAAACCTTTCCATCTTATCAATGCCCTATCCGCTTGGGACTCTTAGGATTCCTGAAGGTGCTTGTGGCTTACAACGCCAAAGGGTGATCAACGATAATTCACTGAAAAGATCATTTATTTACATGTACGAAGACATAAAATATGAAACAAATTACTCACAAAATTATCCATAAGAATACACTAATTACGCGGATAAAAGTTTATTCTTTCGGGCCCTCGACGTCTCCCACAGCTGGCTGTGTCCGCTGGATCAACCTCACATCATCTTCATTTTCTCACGGTTTTTGATACATACAAAGTGTCTATTCACTTCTCGTTGCTTCTTCCTCGCAGGGTTAACTTCACAGACATTCGGGCTTAACACATATAATGTTCTGCTCGTGTGACTCTATCAGCGTTCTCACCGTTCAATCACAATTCAATCGGCGTCTACCACAGTTCACGATCACTTTGGGCCTTGCCTGGCTCTCACGGGTTTAAGTTATTCTTCGCCTTCAGATATACACTTAACAATGCTTACATAAAAATATTCTTCAAAGTGTTCTCAACATCACCATTTCTCGCACCGCCTAAACTATCTTATCTCGCGAGCTATTCAAGCGCTTACTCAAGCTCTTAATACGGTTTCTAGACATCAACGTTACAGCTTTTACTTCTTTGGCTACTATGCCACTACGATTCGCAATCGTTAACAAACTACTATCGGTTCCTTACAGCCATCACAGGGTTACGACAATACGCGGACTTTCAATCTCGGTGCCTATGACCCACGACGGCCAAGGCTAAACTCGGACCTTCTCTGAGTGCCCTCAGGCTAACTGCCCACCTCAGAATTCTGCTTCACTCTTTACAGATTCGGAACGCAAAGTTTAAACATATTAATTCTGATTTAACGAGTGCTTTGTAATTCGATATGGATAGAGATATTAATGCGTATTTTGTTTGAGTTAGACTCGCTTGACATTTCGTGGACACTTCTATTATTGTGAGGTCGTGTTCTGAGATGTCTGGCAACATATCTCGGAGCTCTCCTGGCTTGGTAAGATATGCCTCTTTTGAAACAACTAGACATTTAATGATTGTCTGAAAAGGCCAGAACACGATTAAACAGTTTACGTTCAAATTACCCGTGAACAATCGCCAATTCAAATCCACGATGGACAGGATGATACATTGGTTTAGTGTAACCATAAAGAGAAAATCGCTTGCGATGTTCCACACGTGTACGCTAACTTATCTCTGCTTCGAAAACGCGAAACAATATTCTAGCTAATTAGAGGTTAAGTTGACCGCTTTATTTCTAATTGACCATTTAACCAGATAGCGTGACACAAACAAATAAATATTATTTAATCGAAGGCTCCCATAGATTTCACCAGCAATCTTCGCCATATTACTGTGATTTGTGTTCTTTCCACAAATCTTAGGACTTGTGTATACTTTAGTCCAAGTTAAATTACATAAAAAAATAATAAAGTTGTTATCCCAACTCTTGGCCTCAAATAGCGTGACATGCATGAAAAATCCCGTTTAGGAAATCCATTTCAAATTCTGTACATTTCTCAACTGCTCTAGATCTCGCATGTGATGCCCCACTTCGAAGTTGAATTACGCAATTAAACCAACATGACTTGTGAGAAAATTCCTATCAATTGATCGCTAAAAGTTGTGATTTTCTTGTTTAAAAGTGTAAATATTTTCGATAATCTTTCTGAATGGGTTAAACATAAAACGTAAAGATAGGTATATGACGGACCCCGAAAACCGATCGGCAATAACTCAAACTCTGGTAATTGAGCTTGACGTTTAATGTCCATTATGGCACATTTGTTGAACGCCACATGGGCTATCTGATAATGCTTAGAGGAATATTCCCCGGTAATCATTATCTGTGTAATTACATCCAGTTAATAGGTGGTTGCTGTAGAAAACAGTGCGTCACACATGTTCTGGACACACACCCATATTACGCATCAACACTGTCTCCGAAATGTCAAAAGATACCAAAAGGTGAGTCTTTCAAAGGAACTTTAAAGCGAATATTAAATTAAGATAGATCTAAGCGGCCAAGTTCAATAGAGGCAATAAACTGAGAATTAATGTTCTGGCCATCTAAATAAAAATCGGGGAGTTTCTCGAAAAATTGATTCCAGCCAATTACAGTCGGAAGGTGTGTAAGGCTGTGGGTCGTTGTGTGTAGATGGGGAGGTCCCATGCATCGGTGCGAAAGTATAGGCACGTAGTGAGGTGGGGGGGGGGGGGGGGGGCAGAGCTCATATTTAGAATAGGAGAAGTTGCGGGCCAAGTCGCGGGCCATATTTGGGAATAGGATCAGAAACACGAAGTACTAGCTCAGGGAGCTATTCGCACTTAGGTAAACGGTATTACCTGCTTCAGAAGACAAGCCATACATAGGCAGAGTAGGCTTTGCCTGTATGAACATTGTTCTGAGACAAACGTAAAGGAGAATTTAACTCCATTGGTGGCGACTGCTTGTGTGAAAAGCGTCAAGTAAAGTGACAATAAGCTAGTGGCGGTGCGACGTCAGTGGTGGAGTGACATCCCGTCACTTGTTGGAGGAGAGGCGTACCGATAAAGTGACAATACGTTAGTGGGCGTGCGACGGCCGGCAGTGATAGAAGGGACGTGAAGAGGCGACCAAGGAACGAACACCAGCGAAAAGGAGGAAAAACCAGCGACAACAGAGAATGCGGGCCCGCAAGTGACTCAAAAACTGTGGGTAGGGGGTGATTCACGTTTTGTATTCTCATTCTTGTGGATTCCATTGAAGTCACAAATCATCATATTTATTTTTTTAAATATGTATTAAAATTGTTGTTTTCAGTGAACCCCTGTTGATTTATGCTTTTCGAGGAAAAGTTATGAACCCCTTCAGGATAAGAACCACCCCAACAAAAGTTCACGCACGGATTCAGGCAACACTCCTTGCGTTTTGGCTGAATACGCGGCGTGAATCTATTTCCCCCATCAACGACAAAGCCCCGGTTTCCGACATCTGGCGAGGCTAACACCAGGATCTTCCTAACAGGTAACAATTGAAAAGTTCAAAATCAACAGGCTCATTCAATGACAATTTTAATACATGCTTCAGTTTTAGTGTTCATACAGGTTGCCGCATTGAAATGTTAATAATTTACAGTTGTGTAGGGGTTAATCATTGGTTAAATTAGCTTTTAAATTCGATTGGCAAATTTAAAATAACAGTGGTGGGAATTCTCGCGTAATAATAGGACGCAGGGTGGGGTAGGCAATAATTAACCCTTTAGGTCAAAAAATTTTTGTGTGGGATTTGTAGTGATAAATCTCAATAATGGATACCCCAAGCTTGGAACAATTGATTAGTATGGGTGAGTGGTTGGGCTTCGCGGGTAGTGAATTGCAAAAATTTGTGAGAGATGAGCAAAAGCGTGTGGCGAAAGAAATGGCTGCAGAGTTAGAGAGTCAGGTTACATTGAAGCGAGAGGAGGCTGCCTTGCGGGCAGCCGAACGTGAGAAAGAAATACAGGTAGAGCGAGAAAGAGCTAACAGCGTGGCTGCGCTAGAGCGAGAAAGAGCTGAAAGAGAAGCTGCGTTAGAGCTAGAAAGAGCTGCGTTACAGCGTGAAAGGGGAGAGAGAGAGAAGCTGCGCTAGAGAGAGAAAGAGCTCACAGAGAGGCAGCACTAAGAGCTGCAGAGCGAGAGAAAGAAATTCAGGTTGAGCGCGATTGAGCTGAGAGAGAATCCGCGTTAGAGCGAGAAAGGGCTGAAAGGGCGCGTGAGGACACTGGAAGGCAAACATGAGAGGGAAATGGAAATTTTAAGGGCTAGGGTGCAGTTACCCGGAGCTAATGGTAGACAGGGTGGAGAAAGTCCCGTGGGGAACGTGAGGGCACCTTATCCCCAGTTGCCAAAGTTCAATGAACAGACTGATGACATTGACGCTTACTTACAGAGGTTTGAAAGGTTTGCTTCGAGTCAGGGTTGGGCAGATGATGCCCGGGGGGTCAGTTTTAGTCCGCTTCTGGCGGGCAAGGCGCTACAAGTATATATGTGAGCATGCCCCCTGACCAAGCTAATGACTACGATAAGATGAAAAGGGCTATACTGAAGAGGTACCAGCTCAACGAGGAGGGGTTCAGGACGAAATTTCGAGAATGTAAGGCTGAGAAGGGTGAAAGTGTGTACCAGTTTGTGTCAAGTGTCAAAAGATATTTCGACCGATGGGTCGAATTATCTGAAATTGAAGAGTCATTTCCCTCCCTGGAAGACTTACTTATCCGGGAGCAGTTTATGCCATCGTGTGCCCCCGAGATGCCACTGTTTGTTAAGGAGAGGAAGCCAAGTTGCGTGGAGGAAATAACTCGGGGGGCCGGGCAGTATTTGGAGGCTCATGGTGGAGGTGTGACCCAAAGTAGGCCGGGCAGGAATGTGGGTAACGGAGTTGCAAACGTACCCGTTAGGAACCCAAGCCCCGAGCCCGAAGGTTTCAGGGGGAATCAGAAAGGGTCAGGGCCCGGGGACACAACTTGATTTGTGTGCAATAAGAAGGGGAACCTGGCCAGAGACTGTTGGCAGTAGGCTATGACGGGGAGATCAAACGGGTACTCAGCACGGAATGGGAGGAGGGACCCGTCCCCGATCAGTAATAGCAGGAGAAGTAATTCGATACAGCCTGTGGAGAGGAGGCAGACGGCGGCATTCTGCCAAACAATTGGGCCAGAGAGGAGCCCGCTGCGCCGAGCATTAGAGGCTTGGCAGCTTAGGCTGGAAGGGGGTGGTGGGCAGATATTGCCTTTAATTAGTGGACCATGCGAGGGATACCCCTCCTTTGGTAAAAAGGAGGAGATGCCGGTGTACCCAGCGTATGTGGGTGACCGGGAAGTCCGTATGCTACGGGGCACAGGGTGCAGCAGCGCGGCGGTGAAGAGGGACCTCGTTACCGACGGACAGCTAACGGGGCATGTGCGTGCTAATAGATGGGACGATTAGGAGGTTTCCCCTTGCGAGGGTGAGGGTGGATACGCCTTTCTATAGGGGTGAGGTAGAGACAATGTGTACTGAGGTGCCCATCTATGACCTCGTGCTTGGGAACATACCCGGGGTATGTTTCGAACCCGACATGACATGGTTGGAGAGGAAAACACCCAAAAGAGCAACGGGGGAGGTTACTCGAGAACAAGCCGCGGAGGCAGAGCGGCCGGTGAAATCACTGGAAGGACCAGCGGAGTCGGGTAAGGTGACACAGGTAGAGTGCACAATGGAGGCCCCAAAGGCCTACCCTTCGGCGACGGAAGTCAAGGGAGTGGCTGAACACAAGCAGCCAATGTATGTGGACGAGAGGGGGCAGAGTAAGGATTGGTACGGAAGTAGACCAAAGGTTACGAACTTTTGGGTCGGTCAAAAGGTGACCGTGCTCCGGCCGACAAAGTTGGGTAGACCGCGGTGGACATAGATGGAGGTGGAGTGGTTTACCAAGCAAGGTTTTTGCGGAGATGCCAGGATATAAGGGACACTGAACCCACGCGAACGGCGGGGGAATGGACCTTAGGCCAGAAGGGGCAGCAAGAGGGGGCCGGAGCAACCACACAAGGGTATCAGAGACGTAGACTTAGGAGGGGCCCTGGGACTTGGAGTGGGGCACCCAAGGAGAGATTGGCAGGAGTTAATCTACAGAGCGTTGCACCTGAGGCAGCGAGCTCTGGTACTGCAGACATCGCCTGTGGGCATGTAGGTGTTGGGCGTGAAGGTGAGTGGGGTCCATGGAGGAGGACGCGCCCGGGGAATAGGACCAGGTGGAGGCGGTCGAGGGGCTCTCTAGGGAATAGTAAGGGTACCATCACACATGGAAGTATTTAAAGTTAGTGCCTAACAGGGCAGGTAACCCCCTGACGGGCATGAGCCGGGCGGGGCACCCTACCCAAGGAGGGGTGGCAAGTTAGTGATTGACAGGAGTTGGCGCAAGGGGTCCATTGGCTGGCTTGGGTTAGGGTGGATACCCCTTGTTAATATTTTTTACGCAGGTGTTGCGTGACTGTATAAAGATACAGGTTTGTATACGATAGAGTAATATTAGCGATGTAGAGAGATGGAGAGTGAGTGTATGGGGGGTGGGGGTGGGGGTGGGGCTGTTGGCTGTTGGCTGCATGTGTACCAACGGACCACCTCCTATTGTGCGCCAGTGGAAGTATGCGCGCGAGTTTATATGGGATGTGGATAGACTCATGTGTTCCAATGGGAACCGAGTTAAAGTACTGGGAGTTATTTGTGGCGCGCATCAGTATGCGCATGCGTATGACTGTTTGTGTGAAAATTCTAAAGATATTGGTGTAATAGTAGAGCAATACTGTGAGATAGCTCTAAGTGAGAAGTGTGAGAGTGGATGCACGTGAAAGCTACCCCCTTGGTTTATTTGGAACAACTGGGAGTATGTTCCTTGGTTGGGGGTTGTCAAGGTGATAGCTAAAAGTTGTGATTTTCTTGTTTAAAAGTGTAAATATTTTCGATAATCTTTTTGAATGGGTTAAACATAAAACGTAAAGGTAGGTATATGACGCACTCCGTAAACAGATCGGCAATAACTCAAACTCTGGTAATTAAGCTTGAAATTTAATGCCCATTATGGCACATTTGTTGAAGGCCACATGGGCTATCTGATAACTGATTAGAGGAATATACCCCGGTAATCATTATCTGTGTAATTACAGCCAGTTAATAGGTGGTTGTTGTAGAAAACAGTGCATTTCACATGTTCTGGACACACACCCATATTACGCATCTATTCTGTCTCCGAAATGTCAAAAGATACCAAAAGGTGAGTCGTTCAAGGGAACTTTAAAGCGAATATTAAATTAAGGTAGATCTAAGCGGCCAAGTTCGATAGAGGCAATAAACTGAGAATTAATGTTCTGGCTATCTAAATAAAAATCGGGGAGTTTCTCGAAAAATTGATTCCAGCCAATTCCAGTCGGAAGGTGTGTAAGGCTGTGGCTCGTTGCATGTATATGGGGAGGTCCCATGCTATAGGTTAGAAGAGGTGCAACATCGGTGCGAAAGTATAGGCACGTAGTGACGTGGGGGGGGGGGGGCACAGAGCTCATATTTAGAATAGGAGAAGTCGCGGGCCAAGTCGGTAGGCATATATGAGAATAGGATCGGAAACACGAAGTACGAGCTCAGGGAGCTATTCGCATTTAGGTAAACGGTATTACCTGTTTTAGAAGGCAAGCCACAAGTAGACAGATTAGGCTTTTCCTGTATGAACATTGTTCTGAGACAAACGTAAAGGAGAATTTAACTCCATTGGTGGTGACTGCTTGTGCGAAAAGCGTCAAGTAAAGTGACAATAAGCTAGTGGTCGTGCGACGGCAGTGTTAGAGTGACATCCCGTCACTTGTTGGAGGAGAGGCGTGCCGATAAAGTGACAATACGTTAGTGGCCGTGCGACGACAGTGAAAGAAGTGAAGTGAAGAGGCGACCAAGGAACGAGCACTAGCGAAAAGGAGGAAAAACCAGCGACAACAGAGAATCGGGCCCGCAAATGACCCAAAAACTGTGGGTAGGGGGTGGTTGACGTTTTGTATTCTCATTCTTGTGGATTCCATTGAAGTCACAAATCATCATATTTATTTTTTTTAGATATGCATTAAAATTGTTGTTTTCAGTGAACCCCTGTTGATTTATGTTTTTCGAGGAAAAGTTATTAACCCCTTCAGGATAAGAACCACCTCAACAAAAGTGAAACGGGTGGGTTCGTCACGGTGAGACATACGTTCACGCACGGATTCAGAGAACAGTCCTTGAGTTTTGGCTGAATACGCGGCGTGAATCTATTTCTCCCATCAACGACAAAGCCCCGGTTTCCGACATCACTAATTCCTAAGAATCATACCAAACACACGTTGATATGTATCCATCCCCAAAAAGACTGTGAATGAGTAGATTCCTTCTTTTATCACGGTGAAACATTGAATATATTCGATTTCATATACGGCATTTCTTTTCAATTTGTCTTGAAGTTTGAGCAGTGCAACGCTCTCTTTGACCCGTTTTTGAAATAGCCCAAACAAAGTGTATCACTGTATTACCATTCAAAATGCACAAAGTGTGGTGTTTATCAAACTCGTCTTTAAAATGCAATTGTGTGTAAATGCATACTTTAATGCGTTGCTAAACGCTTTGTATTTTGGGAACTCTGTGTTCCGTTGAAAAGTCGGGTTGGAGATTAATTGACATTACCCAACAAACTTTCCAACAAAAATTGTTGCAAAATCACAGCTATAAAAAGCCCACGCTGACAACGTTCGACGCTTTTCATGCCAGTTCTTTCCATGCGCAAGCTATCTAAAAACAACCGTAGAATTGACACTAGCAAATTGAAAGGTGCTTATAAATGCCTTTGCATAATATGGGTTATTCCCAGTAACTGTATATAATTCACACCTTAGTTCAGTCAGTTGGCTCTACGGAAGCTGAAAGGAATAATGTTTCATAGAGTCAGACTAGAGCAAGTCAAGGCCGTATGTGTTTTACCGGCTCTCAGAATGTAAACATTTAACCGGGGTGTCCGAATCAATGTATACTGAGTCAAAAAAGAAAGTATAATAGAAACAAATGTGAAAAATAGCATAAAAGATGAAATATACTAGTTCTAATGTTGCATGTTTGTGGACAAGAAGTCGTGCAAAGAGTTTAATGACATGTTGTTGTTGTCCACCCAACCGATAAAATTTTGCTACGGATTTCAAAATAGCACGTGCTACACGAGAATGTCAAATGGAATGGGTGGTCGACGATTTTTCTTTGTGTTATGTTGTGCTAGAGAGCCTGGGTTATTGAGAAAACACGCTAGTTTTTGTCTTCCTACATTTAAAAAAATGCCAAGGTTAACCGAAAATCAGAGGTTGCGTGTCATTTGTTTACATGAGGCTGGAATACCTCCAGATGAGCTCGCTGCGGAGTTCGGAGTCATTGTGGCGACTATTTACCGTCTCAATGGAAGGTATAGAACCACTGGATCTACTGCAGACCGACCGCGTTCAGGTCGACCAAGAGTTACGACTCCTGCACAAGACCGACACATCAGGACGTCTCACTTGCGGGATCGCATCCTTCCGGCGACGAGGACAGCAGCAATTACTCCTGGTAGAACTAATAATAGAATCAGTTCACAAACTGCCCGCAACAGACTCTCTGAACACGGCATCCGAAGTAAGCGTATATACCACAGACCAATCGTTACCCAACGTCATCGTACCGTCAGAATGGAATGGGTGCGTCAGCGTGTTCGCTGGACTCAGCAGCGCAGGAGCACAGTTTTTTTAGTGATGAATCACGATTTTGTCTACGGCGCTCTGATGGTAGAACAAGAGTGTATCGCCGACGAGGAGAACGGTTTTCTGATAATTGGGTGCGGGAATGCGACCGTTTCGGCGGGTGTGGGGTAATGGTTTGGGCAGAAATTTCCTTGCACCATCGAACGCAGTTCATCTTCATCGATGGTAATCTGAATGGATAGCGATATAGGGACGAAATTCTTAACGCTGTTGTTGTCCCGCTGTTCAACGCTAACGTTGGATTGCAGTTATTCCAGCAAGACAATGCCCGATGTCACGTGGCGCGTATCTGTCGTGACTTTCTTGAGCAGCAGAGCATCGAACTTCTTTGCTGGCCCCCACTTTCGACAGATTTGTCGCCAATCGAGCATCTTTGGGATCAATTGGACCATCGGGTACGACTTCATGATCTTCAGACGTTAGGCGATTTACGTAATGTTCTAAGGCAGGAGTGGAACGCAATACCACAGGGTGACATCCAGAGACTTATCAGGTCCAGGCGCCGTCGATGTCTTGCCATCCAAGAGGCAAACTGTGGACATACAGGCTATTGTCTACATGTGTGAACTTTTCATTTCACCCATGTCTGAACTGCGACGTCCTGACGTGACGCTGGGAACAGTGAGAATATGAAATTATGCAAATTCATACAGCTAGACTCGAAATATGAATTTACAATAATTTGTTTGGGATTAAAGTCAATAATACTAAAAAAATTGCTCCTCAAAGTTTATTACACTTTCTTTTTTGACTCAGTATATATACGATGAGTCAATTCTAAATTTTAAATAACTATCTCTCAGTAATTTAGTGGATAATTAAATAACGGCGCATTCCAATTTTAACCCTTTCAGTTTTGCTGTCGTCTAACAGGCCATAAATTGTAAGACAGTAGTAGCTGCAATTTAGCTTTGCTGAGTGATTGAAAAGTGTCATGGTTGCTTGGAGTCGGCTCTTCTGTTTTTCGTACAAATAATGGCCATCAGCGTATGTAAGTATAGACAAATAGACGAAATCACACAGGCACATTATGAATTGTAGCAGTGTGCAGAATGTTATTATATTTCATGGTTTACTTGGTTTCTTAAACAGTAATGAAATGTCAGCTCAAGAATTAGTTTCAATTGCTTTGTTCTTAATTTCGTCACGTTAGACAACCCACCATAAAGCTTCGATTAATGTCCTAGATGTATTTGTGTCTTTTAGAGTTGACATCCCACAGTTCACCCTCAATGAGCCGAACCACTGTCGGTCGGGTCTGTCCTGGCCAGGACACACCGGGCCGACCATGATTTGGCTCGTTCGGGGAAATTTTGTTATTTCCTCCGCGAGTGAATTAGGAACTGTAAAATGTGCCACCTAGTCGTGTTTCCTGGTAACTGTTCGGGCTATTCAAACTGGGAAAAGTGTGATTTAGCTACATAATCATGATAAGTGTGATGAGAAATCAATTAATTTACTGGTACTGTACACGACATGATGTCTACATTTTGTCATTAACAGACATATTGTAAAAGTCTTATGTTTTGTTTTGTCCTTTGTACAAACATTTAAAAATCTATATTTTAGAAATACATTACTTTCAACAAATGCATAGATGCTTATACAGCCCTCTCTTTGTATGCTCACAGCGATATTGACCTTTGAGTGCATCAGGCGCCATCTGCAATGCGCTGGCGGAGCGACATGTACTACCAACTTGTCATACATGTTGAGGCTATGGGGAAAATCATCTTGTTTCGAGGTTATCTGTTTCGTTGTCAAAGCGGCATCTTTCAAGCCACGTGATGTTGCCCTATAGCCCAAACTTGGACAGAAAGTATTGGACACATTCATTCGGTTTTTCGGCAACGATAGTGCTACAAATTTCGCCGTACAGAATATGTCCAAAATAGCCGTACAGTCGGAATGTCTCTAACGAATGCCGTCGCGCTGGGTATGTGTGCAGGTTTGTTCAATTTCATATGGCGTGCCTTTTTTCTTTTTCTTTTTACCGTTTCCGTTGCCGTGTTGCAGTCGTCGCATTATTGTTGCCGCATAACTGGATAAATGTATACTTTGCTCGAGACTGTTGGCTAATATTTTGGGGCCAAAGGTGAATACGGAGGTACCAACCCGAAAATTAACTGGCATTCTCATCGTATTAGTATGGACCATTGCTGTTCCTGTTTACATTTCCATTGCATCATTAGATCATGTCAGAGAACATGAAAAGCAGACGACACTTGCAAAAAAATTCTTGAATAACTAATTTTTTTCATTTTTTGTCTCAAAAACATAGGTTATGAAGCCTCGTTGGAACGAGCTCAACGAGCTCGTTCCAACGAGGGGTCATAACCTATGTTTTTGAGACAAAAAATGAAAATATTTTGAAAATTAATTGACGATTTTTGAGAATAGCGCTGGCCGGTTTTGGCCGTTACGTTGGGTAATTGGTAGGTTTTATGACCCTTCGCCTTACGTAACGGCGATTAGCGCCATTCACTATTCACAAAAGGTCCTATTAAAATTTTATTATAGTTTTTTTTTTAATTTTTTTCTTCAAAAACATGGTTGAGCGCGTTCTAATGAGGGGAGGGGCCATAAGCTTTGCTTTGCTATTGAGGTTATAAATGGACATGTCCATTTAATCCAGACATTGTTATTTTGCAAGTGTTGTCTGCTATTCGTGTTAGGAGAGGCCATTTTTTGACTGCTACAATAGTTTCACACTTTAAATCTATTTAACGAAGTCACGTGGTTGAAGCTAATATTTTATATTTCGGTCGATCTGGCAAGTAGGTATCCATATTCTAGATTCAATAAACACTGTGCACATCAACGAAATGGGTATATTGTGTAGATATATTTCAGTACGCTAGTACTCTTAAAACTCTTGATCTACACCACTTGAAGTTGTTTCTTCCGGTTCATCTTTAACGTGCCATTTCCTGTAGCCAATTAAAAACTGTCTTTTCCAGTGGGGGTCTAATCTGTTTATTCTGTAAGCATGTTTTTCAAAGGCGAATGCATGATGTAACCCGCAACTAAAACGTAATCAATAATAATGAAGTCAGTGTTGGCTCTGTGCAACTGTTCAACTAAATAGCTTGCTGTGTGAATTCTGTTCTTCACCCTCAGTTCAACATGCTAAAGTTGTCTGTTTTAGGGCCCAGCGACGACATCTGATTTGATACGATTCGAAATCTTATCGCTAACTCGATTCGAAATTAGTAAGGTTATTTCGAAAGTATAGGAATCTCTGCAAAAGTTTAACCCTCAGCACATTGAGGCCAAAATGGCAAAGATTTCAGCAGCAAATATTTCCCATAATGCAGTTTGATATTTAACCAAATATACATTGCTTGACAGAGCTCAGTGAGCTCTATCAAATAAGGTATAATTGATTAAATTCATGCTTAAACAAGAGAAAAACCGTGAGTGAAGAAAATTATGTTGCACCACCACAGTGCAAGAGATTAAATTCATCGAAGATGGTGATTATCTCCCATATATACCAATCGGTATTCAGTATAGGATATGTGTACTAAACTATTGCGTACGATCATACGTCCATATTAACCCTTTGAACCCTGGCGGTATCTTCCATGTCAGTTCATATGCAGCAATTAGAAGAGTCCATATTCATTATTTGGGGGTAGACCAATCAATATTTTCAACGTGCAGCCTTAGGGTCTACCCACCCTTAACTTAGCAGGCATCCTACATAATGAAAGTATGTCGCACCATGTTCCTGGGCCGGTAAAGCGGCCTCTGGTGTTCAAAGCGTTAAGCCAAATAGTTTAGAAATTAAGAGCTGTTGTATTAATTTATTACTGGACTTCCCTGCAAATACAAAATGGATTCGCACACTATCTATGGCCATAGAGTTGATAATATCTTTTATTTCGCCATTTTCTGGAGATCACATCATTATCAAACAAGAGGAAAGAAGAATGGAACTGCAACACAGAAGAGAAGAGAAGATCAGTAAAGAACGAAGAACAGACAATGCATGCTGATCTTCAAAGAAAAATGGCAACTGGATGGCGGTATAACGTCCGTAAAATATTAGGATGAAAATCTGTGTTTTTACAATGAAGACATTTTTGTTGGATCCAGAAGTACAAACAATCGGATATTTTAACCCTTTAACCAACAAATCGCCCGCATCCGCCCGCGTAATTTGCAAATTCAGCAGCGGGAAAAATATTATTTTTCGAAAAATTTCATCAAAACCATATCATGTGTCCCCTCTTTGGAACGAGCTCGTCGAGCTCGTTCCAAAGAGGGGTCACATGATATGGTTTTGTTGAAATTTTTTGAAAAAAATTAAAAAATGATATTTAAAATAATAAATTTTGAAATCATCTGCGTTGGGTAAAGGGTTAATGAGCACTTCACACCAAAAGTTTATGAAGACTTATCAAGAATAGATCAATTATTATTTTTAACCTGCAGCCGTAAAAAATATGAATTAGTCATCGTAATAAATGGACTCTTGTGGATTATTATGGCCGGCCATTGTTTATGTTTGATTTGGGTAAAACGACGATTATCTATTGTATATAAACAAATTGAACATGGAATAAAAAGCATGATAAGGATTTCATTGTTTATTAAATTTTATTTTGAAAGTCTTTTTAATATGATGAGATAAATATTAATTACTTTTCATGTTGAAACAATATGAGCGTGAAGGGGGGTCTTTTCCATTCTCACTGTGCAACGTAATTTTTAAGACAGATATTGGGGGCGTGGTTTAGGGCGGGCCTAAATGCGTTTTTTCTGGTTCATTGCGTTATGAAAAGAAAAAATTAAATACTTTAGCCAATCATTTTGCCTGAAAATGCATGAACAGAAAAAGGTTTAATTATATCAAGTTGTACAAATGTACTTGAACACACTAAAAACTAAAGTGTTAAAACTGACACTTTCAAGGTGTTAAACCCATTCTAACTCTTAGGGTTTGATTTTAACACTCAAAGTGCAATGCTTTAAGCACTTAGACATTACAATCGTCAGACATCTGAAACTTGAATGGATGGCACTTCCCATGTGTCTAGCATTGGTGGTTTTTCCAGAATCGTCTTTAATTTGATTTGCGTTTGGTGGGTACATAATTAAAAGGACACAAAGCAGATGACGCGGATCAGGCTCGAGAGTTCGAGCCTGATCCGCGTCATCTGCGTTGTTTCCTTTTAAGTGTCGCGACATTACACTTGTCAAGTGGTATTATTGTAACACTTGTCAAGTTCTGGGATATCTACACTTGAACAAAGTGCTAGTTCAGCACTTAATAAGTGTTAAATACAGCACTTCAAGTGTAGTTTTTAACACTTTAGTTTTTAGCGTGTAGAGGAGGCCAGAGTACCACAGAAAAGCACTGAGCAATGGGGAATAACTGTCGCAAGCTCCAATTTACCATCCTTGCATAAGCAGGATTAGCATTGGTTAAAGGCAAGTGAACCGTGTATATACAGCACGACGACCATAGATATACAACATTTATACCATGCTCGCCTATGTTCCTACCTGTGAAAAGTCTGTATGTTAAATTTTAGCTTTTAACCCCACTACCGATGTAAAGCTTCTGCTGCGGTTAAAACAAATTTACACCTATAGTAGCAAGTGCATCCAGCATGACCTTTGACATGATGCAATTTGCCGACTTACATTCACACTTTGCGATGTTTCAATCAAACATATGACGTTTTGCTGTACTATCTACTACGTGGAATGACTTATGTACCTACAAGTAAATATTTAAAATAAAATTTAAGAATTGTTGATAATAATTTGACTGAAAAAGCAAGGTAAATTCAATCAACATTGACGATGTGTCTAGCTGTCAATCAAGCATTCACGTGCAGCCGGTAGTACGCCCACCGGCGCAGATGTCAACAAAACAAATCCGATAGAATGTGTCGTTTTATCTCCATTTTAAGTGACAAAGTCGATTATTTATTAGGATGATGGTATAAATAAAACAAATAGGTACTAGGGCCGGTAATCAGATTTAAATCTGATTACCGGCTCCAGTACCTATTTAGTCTATATGTCACACGTTGCATTTCCCTTCAACCTGTTCTAAGTGTTCGTGTCTCTCCGGGTACTCCGACTCACTCCACCCATACAATTTTCCGATTTGATATGATTCAAGCTGTTGAAAGTGGCGGTAAACTCCAATGAACAAAGAAACAAACTTAAAACTACAAGCATTTGACATTTTATGTATCAATATGTTGATGAGTTGGAGTGATCCTTAGCAAAATGAGAGTAGTATAGTGTAACTTTAGTTTGATGTTCTATCGATCAGTTGAACCTGACGTTTTGTGAATTCTGTGTAAAACCTGAAGTTGCGAAGCTGCTGAAGGTGATATACATAAATCACAAAAGTGCTATACATAAATCACAAAACACGTATTATAGGCCGATAGAACATCCAAAAAAATCTTCTAATTATTTTGTTATTCCGAACAGAGTTTTGAATATTGTCTGTAGTGCAGTGCAGTGGGTTAAAATGTGACATGTACTTCAAGCTATAAACAATGTAGACAACAAGATTTGAAGATTCGTTTCCGTTAAGTCAGTTAGAAAGAATGGCGTGGCGAGACGTTAGACTACCAAATGCAAACAAAATGTGTGGATAAATCTATTAGAATTTGTCTGGATTCTGTACCGATATTTTTATTGGGGTTTAACAACACTTTTGACAGCCAATGTCACGTTGTGTTCGACAGTTTTACGGGTGGAGGATGCTGGAATACCCACAGAGAATATCGAAAACTGGGCGTGATCGTTGGTGGGTGAAATAGATTCACGCCGCGTCTTCAACCCAGACTTAAGGAGTATCTCCCGAATACGTATGTGTAAGTATGTCTCGCTGTGTCGATCCCGCCCGTGTCGTTTTGTTTTGTTTTTGTTTTTGATTTTTGGGGGGAGGGGGGGGGGGTTCTTATACTGAAGGGGTCATTGACTTTTTATCAAGAAACACAATCAACAGGAGTTCACTGAAGATAACAATTTTAATACAAAAAGAACTAGACCTGTTCGTAAGCACTGCTAACGACATACCCACGCAATGTACAGGCCAGCCAAAAATAAAGATTGCTATCAAGTCGATTCTTAAAAATATGTTAGCACATTGTATAGGTGCTTCATTTTGATACTCAGAAAAGGAAAATAAAAATACCCCCGCTTATTTAACAATGCAAGCCTGACTGAAGGTGATACAATTGTTGGGTATATACAAATACAAAGTCCATAAAGGGCAATGACTCTGGCAATAAAATCGTGAACGACACCTGCACTTCACTACGGGTATACAGCAATAGGATGCTCTTGCATACCAATTATCAAATCTCTCAACCAAGTATTTTACAAGTTATTCATGATTGAATTTCGGGACGGACGGAAGGACGGACGGTCGGTCAGTCGGACTGACGGACGGATGGACCTTGTACTGTGGGTAGACATCAATAACATAGAGTTGCACCATCAAATATGAAGTCATTCCATTGAGTACTCTGCAAGTTATTCATGAATTAATTTCAAGGCAATAAAATCTTGAACACCTGTATTTCACTGTGGGTATACAGTAATGGGATACATTTGCACACCAAATATCAAGTCACTCAACTAAGTACTTTACAAGTTATTCATGAATGAATATCGGGACGGTCGGACGGACGGACGGACGGACGGACGGACGGACAGACGGACGGACGGACATTCTTAAAAATGGGAATTGTGGGTTTGAAAAATTACGGAAAAATTGATCATTTTAATTCGTTCGGACAACGGTTAAAACCTCGTTTTTTTTTAAATTTCGGGGCTATAGACAGGGTTACACCCCCCAACCCTAAGCCTGAAGAGAACGAACTCTAACCCCAACCCTGAACTGACCCTAACCCTTAATATAAACCCCGAAAATTTGCAACTTGCCTCATAAGTCTCATATTTTAGTAATTAATCTCATAATATATCACATAAGCTCATAATATTTCGGTAAGCTCATAATTTGACAGAGAACCATCGAGCTGCGGCGAGCAACTGTCAGAATCCCCAATGTACTAACTCCGCACAAGCAGGGTTAGCATTGGTTGAAGACAACTGCACCGTCGATGTGCCTTACGCCTTAGCACACAACACAGCGCCACCGTGGCCCCTCGCGCAACTGGAGTACCGATATTAAAGACTCTAGAGTTTAGACGGACTTTAATAATAGGTGAAATGGCATCGTGATAAAGAGTATATTCATTTCTTGAATGAAGCAACAAAAACATCTAAGTTAACCCTTTGAACCCGGCAGGCTGTTTTTTCGGCCCATGAACACGATTCGTCATACTTCCATCAAGTAGGATGGCTGCTAAGTGCAAAATTGGGGTAGACCAATCAATATTTTCAACATGCAGCCTTTAATTCGTCTCCCGTAAATAATGAATATGGACTTTTCCAATTGCTGCCATTGAAATGACATGGAAGAAACCACAAGTGTTCAACGGGTTTTGGGGTGAAATTGTCAGTAACACCCACGTCAACGTAAGCTACTGTTACATGCTGTTAGAAAGAGGCAGCGGAGCCGGAGGCACAGGGGACACGTGCCTCCCATCACACCTTTTTCACCAATGGTAGGTACCCGAACGGCATTTTCCGACACAACCCCTATGGCAACTACACATTTCTTTCTCATTAATTCTCATTCGATTTCTCATTCACTTTTACCCTGTTATTTTGCAAAATATCAATTTGTATTCAGTGGCAAAGAACTAGTTCAGTTCAATTCAATCCAAAGTATGCGATTTGGATGGACGCCATGTCGTTTGTAGTGTGTACCAAAAGATTGGAGATATATAAAGACGAATGCTACTCTTAATCAAAAAGTAAAAAATTAAATCCACTACCCTAATCTGTGGTAACACCCAAAGACAGCCGATGCCATACGAAGATATCTGATATCACACGATTCAATTTTGAACGGTCAATATACAATACAGCAAAATAATGAAAATAAGGTTGAGATTAGGTTGAGGTTGAGGTCGCTTAGGTTAGTGTCTTAAATACGGTGGGAACAAGGGTGAGGGTGGCGAATAAAAATGTATATATTCTGCATTAATACACCGCCCCACCAACATTGATCTCTCCCCCCCCCCACCCCCGAAGAAAAAGCATATTCCATCCTACACCCTTGAGGTTCCGATAAAGGTGTGACCCCCACTTTTTGGAGCTTCCATCGCACCTGTTGTTAGAGTTGGAAAACTATCTTCAAATCGAAATCGAGCGCGGCTGATCTCATGGATTTTGACTCTGTTTGCTGTAAACATTTAAAAAGCATTTCGTCATAAGACGTGCCCTGGACAAGTTTCATTTCTGAACTGAAGGAATGAATGGTTGTTCGGCCTTTTATTGACAAATTTAAATTTATCCGTGCTGTATCGGCAACGATCAATGGCCGTGGGAGTTATATTTTTACTGTATTCACGTCTATGGGGATGAACGTTTCGATAATACCCGTGTTTTTGTCAAAAACGCCAGTCGTCTCCCTTTTAGTAGGGGCCAACTTAACCACTAACAGATGACGTTACCGAGGCGAGGCATAATAAAATGTATTATAATCATGGGACTATTTATTTATTTATTTATTTATTTTAAGCAAGATACTATATATAAAATAGGAAAAAAGACAAACAAAACATACTGCTGGGCGAGGACGTAGCCCGATTGGCTGTCTACCTGTCGTCTCCCAATAAAGATATATGTTATAAACACTGTGTCCAGACCAAACTGAAAAATAACTGGAAAGAACGATAAGAAAAAAGATGTACACTATGGGTAATTTAAGGGAAGAAAGGAGTTTGCGTGTTTTCCTCCCAAGTTTAGGGAAAGTGCAGGAGGCGTTGATGAATGCATAATTTTATAAGAATAAATGGAGATTTTGAAAGAGAGAGTGGTGGTCTTTTTACTAAATTATGCTTTTTGTGTCTGAAGAGTAACGTGCAGATTCACTGGCAACTGTACACTAATTAGGTACTAAACGTATTGTTTTAATTTCATTATGTAACTACTTTAGGTTGAGATGGCAAACAAAACTTGACTCATAACTGTCGTTTGCCAAGAACAATTTTCCCTTCATTTTCTGTATTTTGCGTGAGAAAGCTTTGAAGATGTGCTTTCGAAAGAAAAAAAAAAACATAATAGATAGACCGATATCAGAGTAAGGGTGTATTATATGATTTCGGCGCCAAATCAATGCTAATAATTCCTGCTATATCAAACTTTATCGTAAGAAGGTATAATAAATCTCAAGTAAAATCAACACGGGCTAAGTAATTGGTTATGCACGATGTTCTCGACATTAATCAGAGGGTTAGAAGTGTGGCAGGTGGTTTCAATATATATCAAACAGCATACAGTCGCATGCAGATTCTATAATTTGTTCAGTGAATTATGCAGCGTCTGGACCGGGGAGTTGGGGCACAGGCACTCGACGTATTATCGGATTTTATCAATTTTAATAAAATATATATTATATTATCAATACTAAAAAAAAGTAAAGGTATGACACTTCCCAGATCGAAATTTTCAACAATCTCTCAAATAGCGAATACCTCATCGATCTCGCTCAGATAAACGACAAAATGTCGTGTAATTCGCGGAGCCACTCAGATTTCGAGCCCAAGATTGACGAAATTTGACCTTTATTCGCATTTATTTCACTTTTTATCGACTGAAACGATCGAGACGTCTATCCACAACCATTCAATTCCGGTACACAAGCAAATTTAAGCTATGAATTCAACGCCGCGCGTTCATTGGTCAATTTAAAATTCAACACATTATTTTTCACTCTAAATATAACTCCTAGTCAACAATGAAAACGTGCTCATTTTATACTGAAGTTCATTCGAAGATGTCGCTTTCAGAAATTGCAGTTGCTGCTGAAAAAGGCCACAATATTATAATAACCGGACAGGCTGGAATGGGAAAACATTTTACCTGAATAAGATCAACATTGGACTGACACATATGAACAAAAACGTTTATACACTGGGTACAACAGGTATGGCATTGGCAAGCACAAATTTGCCTCGCGGTTCAATGACTGTTCACAGATTTTTTGTTTTGGCGGACGACAGATTTTCTGACGCATATTTAATACAGAAAATCAAGTTTGATGACAATTATCATGATGTAAAAGAGAGGATGTTGTCCACAGATGTGATTATTATCGACGAAGTATCTATGCTTTCCCTGAAAGTATTTCGACAAATAGACACAATTTGTAAGGAGACAAGAGGGAATCACCGAAATGCTTTTTGAGGTATTCAGATGATTTTATGTGGAGATTTCTAACAGCTGCGACCGGTACCCAATGTGAATTTTAATGACCCAGGAGACTTCATCATATCTGCAGAAGAACTTAGATTTCATGTGTTTAAGCTGACCACTGTGCATCGACAATCTGAAGGAAAATGAACAATTCAATTTGAAACATCCTGCAAAGGGTTTATTGAATATAATCCAAACCCCGAAGGAGTGGATTTTCTCAAAGAACCCAAGTCTCAACATTTTATGAGTAGAAAGAACAAAACACCTAAATTTCAGCTAATGGGCCCCTTCCCCTGTATCTATCAAGATGTCTGCAGAGAGCACAGGCACTCGACGTATTATCAGATTTAATAAATTTTAATTTTATTAAAATTGATAAACTGTGATAATACGTCGAGTGCCTGTGGCAGAGAGCAGACTGAAAATTTGATTCAGTTTGCAATTTTTGGCAATAAATGTAAGATGCGCTGTCACTGATAAACAGTCAAATGCGCCTAAACAATGTGGGATGTAAATGTTTTGTATGTATGTGTGTGTGGTGGGGCGCGGTGACTCAGTAGGTAGAGGTGCTGGCTGCAAGCCGAGAGGTCTTCGTTTCGAATCCCACCTGCGGAAATCGCGTTGTGTCCTTGGGCAAGACACTTCACCCCCTTTGCCCATGTGGGGCACGGTGACGCTGTGTAGTAAGGCGTACTGCACGTCGATGGTGCACCTGTATTCAACCAATGCTTAACCCAGCTTGGTTCATTCCCACTAGACCAATTCCCTTTAGACCAATTCCCCTTAGACCAACTCATGCGTTCTACTTTTAAAATAATTCTATATAAATAATTTGATATACTTATAAATATTTATAAATGTATTCATTGTTATTGATATTCAAGCCTGAAAATAAGCAGCCTGTCAGTTGTAGAATGGGGTCCCCAGAGGGTGAATTTGCTGATGCTATTCCATACAGTGGATCAGTTTATCCTCTGGGTACCTCTTTCTGTTTATGTTTGAGACCTTAATTCAGATTGAGGTTCACAGAGGGTAAATTTAGTGATGCTACCCTGCTGTGCAGGGTAGCATCACCAAATTCACCCTCTGGGAACCTCATTTTTCAGACGATAGTCTGCTTATTTTCTGGGTTGTTGATACATGTATTTTATAAACTGAAATGTGAAAAACCAATATTTTTTTGTTATGCGTATAAATATTTTATCAAATAAAGTGCTTATCAGTAAATAAATGTTTTCTTAATTATCCTTAATCAACCCTTAATCAATAACAGTATGTAGTTGGTCTGAGGGGAATTGGCCTAAAGGGAAATGGTCTAGTTGGAAGACACCCCCTGCTTGTGTGGAGTTAGTATGTTGGGGAACTGACAGTTGCTCAGTGGTTCTTTCCGGGTACTCCGGCTTCCTCCACCCGTAAAACTGTTGAGGTCAAGATTAGCCATTGTGCAGAAATATGTGACCTTAAACACCAATAAATAAATAATAAATAAATATATGTGTGTGTGGTGGAAATTGGGGGGAGGTGTAGTATTTCCACCCACTAACTAATTATTGCTCTTCAAAAAAGACCAAGCAACTTTTCAGCTTATTAACCACAAGAAAATTTCCATTACATTTTTCCCTGGTTTATAATTCCAATCCTTGACAGCCTTTCCTGGGAAGCTCTTGAAGAGAGCTTCCAAAGAAATGATGTCATGGTTCAAATAATATTTGTAATAAGGAAAAAATGAGATCAAAATTTTTAATGTGGTTATCTATCCAGCATCTTATTTCCAGTTTTTCTGTATCAAAATGTTCAGTTTACATGCTGTATAGCAAAAGAAAAATCAAAAGTTTCATACTCATCCAATAGTTTGTATACGGGAGGGGGATATACCAGCGGAGAGTTTTGCTGTGTGGGGATTGAATCTTTTTAATCTGTAGTCCTAACCTATCCATACCTAAAATCCTTTCTTGGAAAGCTTTACACAAATATTACAAGTTGTTCATATTAATGTGAATGAAAACACTGTTTAAAGCGTTCAGTTCATTTTTCCAGCTGCTATAATTTGTGATTATATGATTCCATGGACATTTTTTCCAAGACTTGTATGTTCATGAACATTTTCTGGCTACCACTTAAAATAATTAATTATAAGCTATTGTGAAGGATCTCTCTTTCTCTTAAATACCAGATTATGACACTAAATCTTGATAAGTAATAAGTAAGAGCTTTCTGAGACTAACTGTCAGGGAACGGTGGTATTAATGAAGAGGAACCATATCAGAAAGATATTTCATACAAGGAATTCCACGTTTGCATTTGCAACTAGTTTTGTAAGTTGCTGTACATGTAGAGTAGAGTCCTTTGAGTCTGGTGTGGAATGAAATGTCTTTGGATTAATTGTCATTGGTGTGAATAGATTACATAAGCATTATAATTACTCGTGTCGGCCTATATTTCAGATTTCTTCAAAAGTTTGAACAGTTTTGACCAAAATGTGTTTGTTTCTTGGGCCCCTCCCAATCAATGGTGCTTGTAGAATACAGTCAGAAAAACATGAAATAATAAAATTGACTTAAAAATGCAACATGTGCTATTCGTCATTCAAACTTTAATATATTTTCAGTTTTTGTTTCATAAAACAGTTCTTATTGTCCCTCTTTAGAAGGAGATCATCAAGTTCTTTCCAATATTGGTCATAAGCACTGATTTGAAAGCAAATAATGGAATTCTTCGTTTATTCGGGAAAAGTGTGGAAAGAGTTATCCCTCTCCCTCTTGAAAATGGTACTGGCAGCACTCTATAAACTTTACATTTCTGTCAAAAGTCCACTTGAAAAAGGGGACGGGGCTGGGGGGAGGGGGGGGGGGGGGTAACGGAAAAAATGTCTCACAGCACCAAAAATTCTATAAACCAAAAAACCCTCATGACAAATTGACAAAAGATCAATTTATTTATTTGTGTTAGAAGCAAATTGTAGGGTGAAAATATCTCCTGGGTTTTTCTCTCTTTAGTGATAATAATTAATTCCAACCTTCACATCATTTTTGGGGTAACTCTCGGAAAGAGCTTCCCAAGAAATGATGTGAAATGTAGAAATTATCTCATGCTGCAACCAGCTGTTTCCAATTTCCCTTTTATAATTTCTGAAAAAAGTATGTCAGGGTTTTTTGCCTTGAGTTTTTTGTTCACATTGTTGTTGCTTTGGAGACTTTTGGCATGCAAACCTCATTCCTTAAACACTGTAAATTGGCCCATACAACTGCCCACCCCTTTCAAAGATGTCAATCACACTACCAGCAAAAGAAGCCTTAGTTTAGCACGATATTGCTCAAAAATAATTGTTTTGTTTCAATTTATTAGAAAGTGACTGTCGGTGCTCTCCAATAAATTGTAACAAAATATTTTCATATTAATAAATTTTTCTTCTGCTGAGACAGAAACAAATTAGTGCAAACATTATAAAGCCACAAAAGAGGCCTTCAGTACTTTTCAGTAGAGCCCTGATAGTGGCTTCTTGCACTCAATCAGTCAACTGGCTGAGTGCTGGAAGCCACTAGATCATGGCCTTACTGAAAAGTGCTGAAAGACACTATAGTGGCTTTGCAATCCCTGTAAGGTGTCGCTATTTTTCGGAAAAAATAGAAAGTGTATTCGAATGAAATATTTTATTTTCCATTATTGGACAGTGCCAATGGACACTCTCCAATAAATGAAAAGAAACTATTTGAAATAATAAATATTTACAGAAAAAACAACATAATTGTTCGAGTGAACTTTTTCAGAGAAGAAAAATATCTTGTCTCAAAACATCATTTGAAATTGAAAAACACAGCACTGGACCAATTAAATAATTTTATCATGTGCAGGGGATAAAAAATTAAATTTAATCAAGTTTCATTATATCAGTCTAGACAAAATTTATCTAAGTTTTTCTCTTGGTTTTTACTTTATTTTCAGAGGCATTTATAAAAACAATACACGAACTTAGGGTCAGATTTGTAAAGAGACTGAAGATTTACTTGTGAAGTTAAAAAGGCCATTGCCACCTGAATACCCCCCCCCCCCCCCCCCCCCCCCCCATCATTGCTTGTGATTTCAGCATCACCATGAATATCCAGGCACTTTGGAAAGGTGGCCCGTCATAGAATAAGCCTTGGTACCCTAATTTCCTCTCACTGGGCCCACTTTCATGAGGATCTTAGGGCCTCCCCAGGGAAATTTATTTTCCAATATGTCAAAGAATGCAGTTTGCTTAATTCTTGGGCAAGAGTAAAGTGTCCACCATCAATTGCTATTTGGCACAGATAACCACAGGCCATAATTATGTCTCGAGATAACATACCTTTGGAAAAAGATGCCCCCCCCCCCCCCCATCCAACTAGATCCATCACTCTAACATGCACATACAGTATCAGCTGAAATAAGTTGCAGGATAACTACAAGTAACTTTTGATCCCATTATCCTGTGTTGATAATTCCAGTCCTTGATCTCATTGCAAGAGAATTATGTCAAATAATACAATAATCAACAAAGGAAAAATGTTACTAAAATTCTGTTGTGATTATCCGGCATTATGATCTGCCCACTTGGTTCTGGTTTCTGATAATCTCTCTCCAAGAGTTTTAGAAATATCAGTGCCTGTGTTTGGGGTGAGAAGGGTGAAGGAGAACACTCCTCGCACCCCCCCCCCCCCCACTCCCTCCAAATTTTCACTTTCCATGTAAACTACATTTATTTATGGTGATAGTAACTATGTCAATAGAAACTAAGTGAATTTCTGATTCTGTCTATTGGATTCGACTGAGGATTTTTTGTAGTTTGCATGTGGATGACACGCGACCATGCCCTCCCCTACCCTCCCATTCCCACAACACCCAAATTAAAATATCAAAAGCATGACTAGTAATGTTAATTTTAAATAACTGCATATGTTATGTTACCATGACATCATTATTATGGGTTTTGACATTGTTTTAAGATCGAATAAAATATTTTGATTGAAGTCATGTTGTTGTGTCGTCTTGTGTTGTATTGAGTGAAACAAAAACAGACTTTTGAATTTCCCGCAGTTGTAGCTATAAGTAGACGACCAATGAACGCGCGGCGTTGCATTCATTGCTTCAATTTGCTTGTGTTCCGGAATTGAATGGTCGTGGATAGACGTCTCCGTCGTTTCAGTCGATAAAAAGTGAAATAAATGCGAATAAAGGTCAAATTTCGTCAATCTTGGGCTCGAAATCTGAGTGGCTCCGCGAATTACACGACATTTTGTCGTTTATTTGAGCGAGATCGATGAGGTATTCGCTATTTGAGAGATTGTTGAAAATTTCGATCTGGGAAGTGTCATACCTTTACTTTTTTTAGTATTGATAATATAATATATATTTTATTACAATTGATAAAATCCGATAATACGTCGAGTGCCTGTGAGTTAGGGCCCAGCGAACCTCACATTTCGGGTCGAATCGAATCTCGAATTGAATCAGGCACCAGATTTCGAATCAAATCGGATCTCGAATCAAATCGCGCCGCTTTTCAATTTGTGGATATCACACCTCCTTACAACCGTAAATATTGTCAGTCTCCACCAAAGTATTGTGGGCAACGGCGACTCGTGCACATCAAGCAAAAAGGCGGAATATTCCAGAACGGAATCAATGTAATTTCGGATGCGGAACCTACTTGAACTCTTCTTCTGTCATCAGGTCTCCTGTTCAGGAGACTTGATGATAGAAGGGTTCAAGAGGAGACACTTTCAGGGGTGTAGCCAGCAATTTTTCCATGGGTGTCGCCCACAACGCAACTCAAGGATGAGAATGTCTAGCAACTGAAAAGACTAAAATCTTGAACCGCTCCAAAAATGTCCTCCAACTTGACCATTGGCCATCGGTGGTGGACCGGTCTGGGGGAGGGGGCGGAAAACACCTTCAATATTTGATATCAGCAATGATCAAACATTTCATGCTGAGTGAAAGTGAATTAAATTCACTGTAGGCATGTATTAGACTGCTGTGGAGAATATCGGCCTCGGGCCTTTGGGATTCGGGGATGGGGGTCGTACGGCCCCCGTGACCTTCCTGGCTACACCCTTGACTTTGTATGATTTTGGGAACATCTCGAACATCTCGACGACTTGAAAATTTTCGAATTGGCGCGATTGCAATCGAAGCGAATCGAATCATGAGGACTATTTCGAATCGAATCGAATTCCGAAGCTTTGTAGGACCCTACAAGGAGTATTCTATTCAGTTCTCATTTCTGACAATGAAATTCTCTACACTTTGTGTGAAGATGAGAGATTTATGGTCATCCTAGAGCTCAGCCGTACTCAGAAAGTACCACCTGGACTTTGAGTGAACATACGTCTCACCACCTCTCTGTTGTTTTGGGGATAGATTCGTCATCTGCTGGTGTCACTGACTTAATATTTAAAAAGATAATCGACGGACAAGTATCATCTGAATATAATGTCTGAATCACAAATTCTCTTCGGTCCACCTGACGTTCTCAAGTTGATGTCTTCTGTCGTCGCTCCGCTCCACAGCGTATTCCCTCCTTCAAAGCATCAAGGTACTGCGCGTAACAGCTTCCAGATTTGTCGTTAATTGTTCCCTTCTTTCGCTAACTACAGTACAGTTGCCGTGGACTGTTCGAAATCTACAGTGGGCAGTGATGTCCACGCATGCATTTACCTAGTAATAAAAATCATCTCATCATCAGCAAAATTTGAACTAATGAAGCACCAGAGTTGTACCCGATGCTTCATTAATTAATTTTGTAATGCTTATTCCTATAATGAAAGTTTTGGAATCTAATTTTATTGCGTCCGTGGAAATATTGCCCATCCCAGTAAAGTGATCCGTCCACGGTGGCTGCACAACAATATCCCCATTCGTCGTCAACACTATATCGTCACCCTACCGTGTACTTTAGAGTGCACTTCAGAGTCTCGTTCCGTTTCAACCACTCTCCGTCAATTGTTCACACATGCACTGTTCATGCATGAGATTTGCCTGGCATTCACTCAGTGCATTTCTAGCTCCTAACCTGAGTCGAATCTAAGAGCTCCCTTTGAGCTCCTGCCACTATCTTAACTTCTGAGTTATACAGACCCGTCCAACTTTATCTATGGTTTTCAAAACCCACCCACCGGTCGCTTTACTTGGCCTAATAACTTATTCTTCTGCCTTAGCGGTCGCTCGCAAAATAAAACTACTCAAGTTCTGATGAAAATGTCTCCACTGGATACATTAACATTTTGCCCAACGTAACGACCAAAACCGGCCAGCGCTATTCAGAAAAATCGCCAATTAATTTTCATTATTTTTTTTAAAATTTTTTGTCTCAAAAACATAGGTTATGACCCCTCTTTGGAACGAGCTCGTCGAGCTCGTTCCAATGAGGGGTCATAACCTAAGTTTTTGAGACAAACAAAAATGGAAAAATTAGTTATTCAAGAATTTTATTTGCTAGTGTCGTCTGCTTTTCATGTTAGGTAAAGGGTTAATGGAATGTATCACATACACACGGTAATCGGCAATGTCATAGTAATGAGACAAACAAAAATGGAAAAAATGAGTTATTCAAGAATTTTGTTTGCTAGTGTCGTCTGCTTTTCGTGTTAGGTAAAGGGTTAATGGAATGTATCACATACACACGGTAATCGGCAATGTCATAGTAAAAGTCGAGGCAGCCTGTCAAGGTATTTACCACGAAGCAGGCAATAGTTGTGGCTACCTGCGTTGGAGGACTGTTGATTCCTTGTCAGAATTGCTCACTAACAAACAGAGGGATATGCACATAAAAAATGTCGGACAAATTCATGCCATGATAGGGCAAACATAGGTTCTAGTGATGTCGACAAGGGGGCATATGCTCCCCAACGGGGGGGGGGGGGGATGAGGTCGCCGCCAACAAGCCCACTATAAATGAGGCATTTTCCCCTGAAAGTGAGGCTAGACCTCCCCGCCAAATCTGATGGATTCAGGCCCCGACCAGTATCTGCAGATAGTTTCGGGTTAGGTGTCTTATCTCCAACCACAAAGCACAATCGCTTCTCGTTCCAATATTTTTCGGAGTGACAGCACAATAAATATGAATCAGCGCAATCAAATGTATGCGCATTCACTGTGAATTGGAGTAAACCCTAATTTTCTTTACCGTCTGGAATGTTGTTGAACAAGTACTAGTTCGTTTGCTGCAGTCTGTTCATCAACAACAGTTTCCAAGCGGTAATACATGTTTTTTTTATAAGAGATTTATTCTGGTTGGCATCTGGAAAAACAAAGATCGGATTCTTCAGACTGAAAAAGCAAAATAACATTGAAAATATGTTGGTGCTTGTAGAGTTCAGTATCAACAGTTTGATAACATTGACTTAATTGGTGTACATGTATTTGTCATGCAATCATGTACAGTTGCAGCTAGAATGAGTGCTACTCCAGCTGTAAATTATATTCACTTCCTTTTCCACTACTTCTTTCTAATACAACTACTGTCTGTAGCATTAAGGAGACCTCCAATGCAAATGTTCTTTACTATCGACTTATCACACGCACGGGTGGCTCAATGGTTACCACATTGGACTTCAAAAAGAAAGGCCCACGGTTCGATACCCGCATGAGTAACTTCGTTGTGTCCTTGAGCAAAGCACTTAATTGCCCACGTGGGGGCACGGTGGCGCCGTGTACTAAGGCGTAGTGCACGTCGGCGGTGCACTTGTCTTCAACCAATCGTCGCCTGAGAGCTAGAATGTCCTATGTCCCATAGGGGACATAGGACATTCTAGCACTTAGGCGGCGCAATGCTAAGCCTGCTTGTGTGAAGTAAGTGCGTAATGAAGTCTAACTGTTGTTCGCCGTTGCTCAGTAATTCTTTCCGGGTACTCCGTCTTCCTTCGCCCATAACCTGTCCGACACGAGGTGACCCTGGCTGTCGAAAGTGTCGTTAAACCCCAATAAATAAATAGGCTGGAGTGGTTCGTCATGACTCTTTGCGGTTCGAACAATTTTTCGTTGAAACTTTGTATCACGTACACTGTCGTGACAAATAAAAAGTGTGTTGTTCGTGGCATATTTACCCAAATCAGCATCTTGACTCATGTCGTCAAAATCGTCTTTCGATAATGTTATTTATCTTGAAATTATTAGGCGAGCAAGGAAGGTCTAAATAAGAAGCAAGTAAGTATGGAGAAAACAACAATAGAAAATAAAGCCAAGTTTCCTTTTGTTACTTTAATAAACAAAGACGACAGACAGCTCTCGGGGCTGTATGGTTTTTTTTCGTTTATTAAAAGTAACAAAACGAATTGTAACTGTAATCATTTGTTAAAGTAATTGCCACAGCTACGCTGTCACATGCATATGCCCACTAGTGAAAACTTAACAACCCCTTCTACAGGTTATGATATTTTTTACGTAAAGAAAAAGTCGGCCGAACATGATCAGATAAGAAAGTAAATACCAAAGTGGGAAGGGTGATCAGTAATAATTTAATTTCGCAGCCCAGTGGAGCGCGGTGGCTCAGTAGGTTGAGTTGCAGGCTGCAAGCCGAGAGGTCCTCGGTCCGAATCCCACCTGTGGGAACCGCGTTGTGTCCTTGGGCAAGACACTTAATTCCAGTTGCCCACGTTGGGACACGGTGGCGTTGTGTACTAAGGCGTACTGCACGTCGATGGTGCACTTGTCTTCAACCAATGCTAACCCTGCGTGTGTGGAGTTAGTACGCTGGGGAATCAGACCGTTGCTCGGTGGTTCTCTCGGGTACTCCGGCTTCCTTCACCCGTAAACTTGTCCGCCATGGGGTGACCCTGGCTGTCGAAAGTGTCGTTAAACCCCAATAAATAAATAAATAAATAAATAAATAAATAAATAATCCTATAGCCCCGGTGGGGGGGGGGGGCTGTAGGATTGAATCATTACTGAACCTCCCAACGAATGCAAAATAAACTCATCTATTTCCTTGACGACAGTAGTGCAAAAGACATTGATATTCTGGGCGTCAGAGTTGAGATAGTTAAATAAAAACAGTTAAGCAGTTAATAATCAATTCTCTCAAGACGAGAACACAAACGCTCGACACAAGAAATTAAATAATACAGTATTTACGCTTTCACTTAGCAGTAAGTAACTCGTTCAGGATGTTTTCCTCCACCCCACTCCATTCTTTCAAAAACACTGTCCATTCATGTACATGAATATTCGTTACGAGTTATTGACCGTCACAATAACGTATATCTTACCTCCTACAAGTATCTGGGAATTTCATTGGTTCAAAGACGTCACATGCAGACTGCATATAAAACCATATACTGTCTGTCAACATCAATATACACTGACAGCTCTGGGTAATCTCCCCTTTGTTCATTGATTATTCAAAATGGCGGCAGCCGATAAACGCTTCAAGTTGAAAAAGTGAGTGTTGGAAGCCCATATTTGATCTGAAGTGTAGGTTAGGCAACTTAAAAGGTTTCATATTCTGTGGATGTGTGCCATGTTACCTTCGAAATGAAACTGTTTGGTATGTATGAATTTGCCTTGTTACAATTTATGGGAGAGTGCCTGTAGGCACTCTCCCATAAATTGTAACAAGGCAAAGACACGTGAACACATTGTGAGAATTCTCTCATTTAATTTTGATCGCTGTTGTTATTAGTTCTGTGCATCGATGCAGCAGTCGGTAAGATATATTCGTTACACAGTTTGTTGGTGGTCTAATATGGTATATATGGTGTCAGTTAATTCCATATTGGACTCGAGCTTCCATCTTAGGCCACCAACAAACTGTGTAACTAATAATATTTCTGTGGTTTCGATTTCAACAGACAGTTGATGTAGGAAGTACAAACAAATTATCATTACTGTCATTACAAGGTCAATAAAACACAGAAATGTCTAACAACGCAAGTTCGGCATCGATTGTTGGGGGGAGGGGAAGAAAGCTGTAAGTCCACTTTTCGAATTGCATAGTGGCAAGGTTTTATACAGAAGGTGAAGAATATATTTTTACTGAAGTACTGATTGTCAGGGCAAAGCCAGCCTAAATATAGGGGCAAGGGGCCTCATATTTAAAGATATTGTAAGTTCAAAATATATTCCGCATCAAGGCGAAAACCCACGTGAATTCCACTTCTCCGTAAAGCTGGAGAAACACACGTGGTGTATATCCAGCTTTAGCGCAGGGACTCAGGGGAGAAACGGTATGTTAGATAAGGTCTGATCTCATTTAATTTATACAGTAGTCGGAGTCTTACGAGACGTAATCGGTTTTCGTCACGGTCAATTGAGAAACGAGATTTTAAAACGATAGAAATGTCTGTCGTATCGTCACCTGATCATTAGTTATAGCAATGCGTGTCAGGAACAAGTCAGCGTTAAGTCACGCGTGAGATGACTTGTATTGATTCTGCCTCGATATACGTCATCCCCCACCGTTTTGACAGGTGGACAGATGAGCGTCGGTCCACCTGACAGTTTAGGGTAAAAAGTATATATACCTTGAAGAGCAGAGCATTAGACACGCACTTGGGGTCACACACGCGTTGGTGAAGTCCAGGACAGGCGGACTCTGTTTCCTGGCATAAGGGTACCTTCGATCACAGGACCCTGACACGGCTGGAATCGCCAGAGAGGGCATTCCATGATCGATTTAGCTTAACGTTGATAGGCGGCTACGGGGCCGAATTCGTGAGAAGGGACACCCCAGGTGGAACGTTAAAGTTTAGATTGTCGAGTAGCAGGTATCGGCCTGCAATAGTCAGAAGTGTAGGTTAATTGTATTGTGCGTATTAACCCTTTAAAGCGTCAGACTGATTGCGTTCTGAGTAGTTTGTTTTGCTGTCGAAGCATCGTAATGCCGACTGGAGATCGGTGTGAGTGACAATTTCGCCCTAGCACAAAAAGGGCATTTGTGAATCGTGAATTCAACCAGGAACGGTGAATATTTCAATAGGACTTTCACGGAGGACTTTCAAAAGGCACATAAGGTATGAGTAGACAATATCTGACCCAAATCAGAAGTGCGGTGTCTTCATAGATGACGAACATTGCTGGTCGGAACCCTCCGACAGCCAGAGGTACAGTTACGCGCAGACGTTGACATTTGAGCCTAAGCGGGTGAAGCTCTTATGGCGAGCTCACAGTAATAACATTTCAGATTTGTGAAGCTCTTATGGCGAGCTCACGGTAGTAACATTTCCAGTGTGTAGACTATAGTGCCAGTACAGGGCTATAGAATGACTATATGATTGTTTAGAATTATTTAACCGTAGCGACCCATTTTCTGTGAAAAGAATCGAATTGTTGATTGTTGAAATATTGAAACGGATTTATTTTTATGTGTAAATAAAAGAATCGTTGTTACTTTAAATCATTCTTTCCATTATACAGCCTAAAGTGATTAGGAATCACACCTAACGGAAATCGAACCTATTTCAGGCCAATTTGGCAGAGAAGGAATCACGGCGTCGGTCTAACTCAACTCTCTGCGCCGAGTTCGCGACACTTGGATTCCGACCCTCCACGTTGGTCTAATTTTCCCGCAGCTTCATCAGCGGGACTAAATAACCCCACGTCAGCCCAGGCCTTACGGGGCCTCAGGTGTCCCTGACATTGATTGGCGAGCGCTAACCAGGATATTTCTAAAAGGTAAAAAATGGCTATATGGAAATTGTGTTTTATTTTAACGGCGGTTCTGTTTATGTTTTGACGCGTTCGGTCAGCTGATGCCGTTCAAGGGTTTAATATCGCAATACAGTAGTCCCCAAAAGGATACTTAATAGCCACTATAACTGCGGTAGGTTTCAGAATATTTGGTGCGTTTAATTACGTTAAATTACAGAGGTAAATTAAGATTAATTGCCATATTTTTTTTTTCTTTCTTTCTTTTCCTTCTTCGTTCTTTCTGACGAGTGTTGAAGATAGAAAGAAAAAATCAAAATGGATGTTGTTACACCCCTCGCCCAACTGGTATCATTAGGCAAGGAAATGGGCCTTGAGGGGGCCGAACTTCATAAGTTCGTTAAAGATGAGCAGAAACGTGAGGCCAAGGAGATTGCCTTACGTAATGACGCAAGAGAGAGAGAAGCCCAATTAGAACGAGAGCGTGAGAAAGACGCAAGAGAGGCGAGGGAGAGAGAAGCCCAATTAGAACGAGAGCGTGAGAAAGACGCAAGAGAGGCGAAAGAGAGAGAGATTCAATTAGCAAATGAGGCGAAAGAGAGAGAGATTCAATTAGCAAATGAGGCGAGAGAGAGGGAAGCCCAATTAGCAAGGGAGGCAAGGGAGGCAGAACGGGAGCTCGAACAACAGAGGCACGAGAGAGAATTAGAGCTCCTCAGAGCAAGGGCCGATGTGGAGAATGAAAGTCGGCGCTCAGGGGATGGGAGTGCAGGGGTAGCAATTCATGCCTCACGCCCCCATCTCGCTCATTTCAATGAAAACACAGATGACTTGGACTCGTACTTGGAGAGGTTCGAGCGTTTTGCCTCCAGTCAAATGTGGCCAGAAGACACATGGGCTATGTGCTTGAGCCCTTTGTTGTCAGGTAAAGCCCTCGAGGCTTATACCAGTATGCCTCCTGCACTTCTTAACGACTACAGTGAGCTGAAGAATGCCATCCTTCGGAGATACCAGCTCACTGAAGAAGGATTCCGGACCAAGTTCCGAGAGATTAAGCAGGAGAAGGGAGAAACAGTACCTCAGTATTTTGCCCGAGCTAGGCGGTACTTTGACCGCTGGACTGATCTCGCAGAAGTGAATGAGTCGTATGGAGCCCTGCGAGATCTATTTCTCCGGGAGCAGTTTTTAACTACATGCTCCAAGGAGTTGGGCCTGTTCATCAAGGAAAGGGGTCCGCCCACCTATGATGAGATGGCAACTGTGGCAGAACGCTACATCGAGGCCCACGGTGGGAGTGTAAACGCACCCAAATCGGCTAGGGGTGGGGCAAGCGGGTTGGCAATGGCACCCGTAAGGCAACACCACCCCGATCCTCCTGCGTCGCAGACCAGCCGGAACGGGAGCGCTCCCAAGGACACCACTTGTTTTATCTGCAACAAGCGGGGTCAAATTGCCAGGGACTGCTGGCAGAAGCAGGTAAGGACCACTGGGAACATTAGACCACCTCAGCAGGGGGCCGGGAACGCAGCGCCAAGGGGTTAGAAGCAAGGTGACCGCGTAGATCCAAGTCCCAGTAGGCAGACGGCAGCGTTCTGTCAAACTATCGGCCCAGAACACAGTCCCCTCCGGGAATGTATACAAGAGGGAGAATTAAGGCTGGAAGGCGGGAAGGTTGTCCCGATAATAAGTGGCATGTGTGAGAGGCTCACAACTTCGCAGGAGAAGGTTGATATGCCAGTGTACCCAGGGTATGTGGGACAAAGGGAGATTCGTCTGCTCCGGGATTCTGGGTGCTCCTCTGCAGCGGTTAGAAAGCAACTGGTTGACGACAAGCAATTGTTGGGGCGCGACCATTTGTGTATTTTGATAGATGGGACCGTTAGAAGGTTTCCCGTCGCGAGGATAACAGTGGATACCCCATTTTATTGTGGCGAAGTGGAAGCCATGTGCATTGAATCACCTGTGTATGACCTGGTCATAGGTAATATCCCAGGGGTGAGGGCAAACCCTGATGAGTTATGGTCCAGGGATAGGGGGCCAAGTGAAGGCCCAACGAGTAAGGAAGGGAAGGTTCCCAGGGGGAACCAATCCGATGGTCCGGGGGATGGCCCCTACACGACGAAATGTCGGGAAGTTTCAGGAGGGACGACCCCTGTCCAATTAGGGAGAAGGGGCCGCAGGCGGTCCAGGCGAAACGCCAAACAGCGAGGGAACCCAAAGAGATCATTGGGGAAAGACCCTCAAGCAAATTTATGTGGGGGAGTTGAGCGCCCCAAGAAGTCGGTGTCACCCGGGTGGAGAGGGGAGGCCAGACCCACGCAAATGGCTGGGCAAACTTCCCCAGAATTGAGAGGGCACGGGTCAACACAAGTTGAGTTTGTTAAAGTGGATGGGACCGCTAAGATGGGCGCCCAGGGGGCCGAGGACAGGGTCCACAAATCAAAGGAGAAGCATCCTAGGTGGCGGAGACCACGTAGAGAGTGCCGGGAGCGCACAGCGCCCAATGTGCGTAAGAAGTCGTCGCAATGGACCGGGGGGTCGACGGCACAAGGGCCAAGGACGACCAGTGTCGTTCGAACGACGGTAATCGCCGGGACGAGTGAGCCTGGGGGATATAGCGCCAAGGGAAGCTCTTGGGAATGCGACAACGACAGGGTATGGGGACCCTGGTGGAATACCCGTAGAAATGGCGGGGCGAGAAGTAGGGGTGTGACAAGGGTTACCCAAGGAGATACTGGGAACCGGGCCCCTACCAATGGTCGGTGGTTATAAAGAAGCAATAGTTGGGTGGCTGTGGGCCTGGTGTCTGGGACGGGGGCTCCAGTCGCAAATATTTTTGTGAGTGAGGTGATGGGCTTCGTAAACTCGGTGTTAAGGCCCGGAAGGAATTTTCTTATTTTAGTATTATTATTGCTCTGACTGCTGACTAGAGTTGGTTGTGAGTGCGAATGTGAGATACACTGCCCCGTTCGTCGTATGTGCGTGGACGGGGAGCATGTGTGTCGAGTTTTGTAAGTGTGGGATACACTAACCCCGTCTGTCGCAAAGGCGCGGTCGGGAAATCTGTGTGTTGAATGTGTGAGTGTGTGAGGCACAATTTTAATCCCCTGGTTGAGCTTTGCGAGGGTGAGGCTCAACATAATGCAGGGGTCGTTTGCCCCTTCACAAGACATAGGGGAATGGGAGGCGAAGTTACACTCCGTTGGAATTAACCCATCTGACGCAAAGGGGCGGACGGTGTTACTCGTCGGAGTGAGTGCCAAGTGAACTGTTTGCAAAATGGGCGAACGTGTATAAAAATGTGTATGTTTAGGTGTAAATATATAGTATTACAGAGAGAGAGAGTGCTGCAAATCTAAGAATAAGGCTACTCTCCATATGTAAACCCGCAAGACGGGAGCATGTGGTAGCGTGTGTGTCGTGGGAATCGGTATGGCCGACGCATGAGCCCGGTCTCGAACCCCACGACCACTAGGGCACAGTTTTGTAGTCTTGAACATGATGGGTAGATTGTAAAAAGGTGTGAGAGGCGAGCGTACGTGGCTTTGCCCCTTGTGTTTTAAGAGATACACAGGGTGTTTCTCTCGGGAAGGGAGTTGTCAGGGCAAAGCCAGCCTAAATATAGGGGCAAGGGGCCTCATATTTAAAGATATTGTAAGTTCAAAATATATTCCGCATCAAGGCGAAAACCCACGTGAATTCCACTTCTCCGTAAAGCTGGAGAAACACACGTGGTGTATATCCAGCTTTAGCGCAGGGACCCAGGGGAGAAACGGTATGTTAGATAAGGTCTGATCTCATTTAATTTATACAGTAGTCGGAGTCTTACGAGACGTAATCGGTTTTCGTCACGGTCAATTGAGAAACGAGATTTTAAAACGATAGAAATGTCTGTCGTATCGTCACCTGATCATTAGTTATAGCAATGCGTGTCAGGAACAAGTCAGCGTTAAGTCACGCGTGAGATGACTTGTATTGATTCTGCCTCGATATACGTCATCTCCCACCGTTTTGACAGGTGGACAGATGAGCGTCGGTCCACCTGACAGTTTAGGGTAAAAAGTATATATACCTTGAAGAGCAGAGCATTAGACACGCACTTGGGGTCACACACGCGTTGGTGAAGTCCAGGACAGGCGGACTCTGTTTCCTGGCATAAGGGTACTTTCGATCACAGGACCCTGACACGGCTGGAATCGCCAGAGAGGGCATTCCATGATCGATTTAGCTTAACGTTGATAGGCGGCTACGGGGCCGAATTCGTGAGAAGGGACACCCCAGGTGGAACGTTAAAGTTTAGATTGTCGAGTAGCAGGTATCGGCCTGCAATAGGCAGAAGTGTAGGTTAATTGTATTGTGCGTATTAACCCTTTGAAGCGTCAGACTGATTGCGTTCTGAGTAGTTTATTTTGCTGTCGAAGCATCGTAATGCCGACTGGAGATCGGTGTGAGTGACAATTTCGCCCTAGCACAAAAAGGGCATTTGTGAATCGTGAATTCAACCAGGAACGGTGAATATTTCAATAGGACTTTCACGGAGGACTTTCAAAAGGCACATAAGGTATGAGTAGACAATATCTGACCCAAATCAGAAGTGCGGTGTCTTCATAGATGACGAACATTGCTGGTCGGAACCCTCCGACAGCCAGAGGTACAGTTACGCGCAGACGTTGACATTTGAGCCTAAGCGGGTGAAGCTCTTATGGCGAGCTCACAGTAATAACATTTCAGATTTGTGAAGCTCTTATGGCGAGCTCACGGTAGTAACATTTCCAGTGTGTAGACTATAGTGCCAGTACAGGGCTATAGAATGACTATATGATTGTTTAGAATTATTTAACCGTAGCGACCCATTTTCTGTGAAAAGAATCGAATTGTTGATTGTTGAAATATTGAAACGGATTTATTTTTATGTGTAAATAAAAGAATCGTTGTTACTTTAAATCATTCTTTCCATTATACAGCCTAAAGTGATTAGGAATCACACCTAACGGAAATCGAACCTATTTCAGGCCAATTTGGCAGAGAAGGAATCACGGCGTCGGTCTAACTCAACTCTCTGCGCCGAGTTCGCGACACTTGGATTCCGACCCTTCACATTGGTCTAATTTTCCCGCAGCTTCATCAGCGGGACTAAATAACCCCACGTCAGCCCAGGCCTTACGGGGCCTCAGGTGTCCCTGACACTGATACATTTTCCATAAGACCCCAGTGGCGTAGAAAAATGGGGGGGGAGGCCCAACCACCAGAAGTTTTGTCGGAAATTTTTTGGGACCATTTTTAGGCGAATTTATGCCTAATAACATTAAAATGCTGGCTTTGGGGATAAAAACATGCCATTTGGGGTAAATTTGGGGTAAAAAAAGACCAATGTTCAGTACATTTGCAGTAAACAACAGATTCTTTCTGTTTGTTTGGGTTTTTGTTGTTGTTACACTGTCGGAAAATTTTCGGTCTGTCGGAAAATTTTGGGCTTGCCCCTCCGCCAGCGAAAAGCTATCTACGCCACTGCAAGACCCCGAAGACAGTATTCACTATGTTTGAAAATGACAAAAATTCGGTGTTTTCTCACTTTGTCAACAGGCTGGAGTAAGACATTTTCACACCTCGGCTACAGTCTCTGTTAGTAATGGTGAAAGATATTGACAGTCGTTGGTCCTCTGTTTGTTAGCAGTTCTTACTTCGAATCAGCGATAACTGGTAATGACTTGGCAATCACAAATGTGATAACTTGCTTAGCAGTTGTCAACTTCCAAGCACAAATCAACACAATCATAACAAAGATCTGTTTACATGAGGGCTACAATTTAAATTACAGCAGTACAAAATCTTGCCTCGTTAGTTAAAAATGGAATGCCTTGGTTAACTTCACAATGGCATTATGAAAAAAAAAACGTTTAAAATTTTATATTCAGCAATATATCGTCCCTTGAGTACAACAAGACGCTATCTGCAATGCCTTAGTATGAAAATGGCGTTATGAAAAAAAAACGTTTAAAATTTTAAATTCAACAATATTTCGTCCTTTGAGTACAACAAGGCGCTATCTGAAATGCCTTAGTATTGCAGATGGCACCTTGTTGCACTGAAGGGACGATATTTATAAATAAATATATATATAGTAATTGGTATTTCATGTATAAAAGCGCAAAATGTGTATAGAAATGTAGTTCAGACTATACTTAAGATCTCTATTGTCTAAGTTATTAACAAATTTTTTTGAGAAGAATACCTGATGACAAAGTGAGAACACCCCAAATATTCTTAATAATCCAACCTACCACCGGAACAACAAAAGCGCAGATTAAAGAAACGGAATTCAGTGTGATCAGTTAAGTTGTTTTTGTGCGAAACTGGTGAAAGCTTCAGAACTAAACTATATAGAAACAAATGGATCGAGTATTATTGTCGAGAGTAAAAATATATTTAAAGAAATCAGAAATGGGATTTTGTAAATAAAATTTAAAGATTGTCACACAGACATCAAATAAAAGTTTTCAAGAAACCAAAATTAACTTCTGTGCACACCATTTAACCCTTTACCCAACGTAACAGCCAAAACCGGCCAGCACTATTCTCAAAAATCGCCAATTAAGTTTCATTATTGTTTTCAATTTTTGTCTCAAAAACATAGGTTATGACGGGCTCGTTCCAAAGAGGGTCATAACCTATGTTTTTGAGACAAAAAATGAAAAAAATCAGTTATTCAAGAATTTTGTTTGCAAGTGTCGTCTGCTTTTCGTGTTAGGTAAAGGGTTAACACGTTCTATAAAGGAATCAGAGAACAGAAATACGTTATTGTGTACTGTATTTGAGGAGTTTCATGAAAAAAAAACACAAACGATTTGCAAAAAACTGATATTCTGCACCGTGTGACCCTGTCCCCTCCAATATTTCAAACCCTGTATTGCTCCCAGGTCAGCACGTCTGATATGCAAGTGTGTCCTGCTTTCAACTTTTTGACTCCGCCCCTTTCAAAATTTTAGACCCGCCCACTTTTGGGGGATTTAAATTAACATATGAACTTTAAGAAAGCATTAGAGGGTCTGCATTGTGGTTTACAATTTCTCTGCAATATGCAATCAATAACCACACATATGATTACTGGCACATATTTGAACCTCCAATGAGTTTATCGTGATTTTCAAAAGGTTTCAAGTTGATAATCTCGTACTATGGTTGATGTATCAACATGACCATCTTTCAAAATTTATGGCTTTGTCTGTTATTTTGGCCTTAATTATACCACGCTCTAAAAATGGACGGGGCCAAAAATTTGGAAAGTTGGTGATGAAATGCATGTATGAATCAGGGGCTATAAATGTAATTCTCAGTAATCATGAAAATGCATCCCTGGATGACCCCAGTGATCTCGAACCATATTTTGAACCTCCAGCGCATTTAGAACTCATTTGGTGTTGGTCCCTGGTCAATAGGGCATAACGTGCTTGGGATATGAGAGTGGTGGCCCACTTAAACATATTTGGCATACATGAACTTCAGAAATGAACTAGGAGGTCATAAAACGTGATTTTCAGCAATTCTGAAAAATGCACTCAATAACCCATCGGACCTCAGTAACCATGACCCTTATTTTGAACCACCATTGCGTTTCGACTCATTTGGTGTTAGTTCCAGGTCCAAAGGTCATACCATGCTTGAGATTATAAGCTTGACCCACTTTCAATATGTTTGGTGCTCACCCAATTTTTTTAGTGTAAAATTACCCGTGTGAAGTTCGTGAATGCATTAGTGTGACATAAAATGCGATTTCCAGCAATTTTGGAAAATGCACGCAATGACTCCTCGGCGACCTCAGTGGCATTGACCCATATTTTGAACCTCCATTGAGTTTAGACTCTTTTGGTGTTTGTCCCAGGTCCAAAGGCCAAACTATTCTTGAGATATGAGCATGACCCACTTTCAAAATGTTTGGCCCTCGTTCACGTTTTCAGTGTAGACTACATGAATAATCTCCGGGAATGCATTAGGGGGGCATAAAAATGCGATTTCAAAATAATTCTGAAAACTGCACTCAATGACCCCTGGTGACCTTGTATATTTTGAACCTCCATAGTATTTTGACTAATTTGGTGTTGGTCTCTGGCCCATAGGTTATACCAAGTTTGAGATATGAACGTGATCCACTTAAAAATTCCGACCCCTTTTTGGAGTGATGAAATGAACCCGTTCTTTTTTTTTTTATTGTAGAAATATAATTCATGAAGTTCGGAAATGCATTAGGGATCAATTAATGCGATTTTCAGCAGTTCTGAAAAATGCACGCAATGTCACCGGGGTGACCTCAGTGACCTTCACCCACATTTTGAACCTCAACTGAGTTGCGACTCTTTTGGTGTTGGCTTCAGATCCATAGGTCATGCCATGTTGATATATGAGCCTGACTCACTTTCAAAACACCCCTAGCGGCATCTAATGCACATGAGCTTGACAAACATAGATGGTCGAGTTCTAGCGACTGTCTGTCAGTATACCAAAACGCAGCGAGATAGGAAGACGTATTGGAATTATCGTGCGGAAAAGGAAGTGGCCAAAAGACAGAAGACCAGGGACCAATGCTATAAAACGTTTCCAATTGTATTTTTCCTTATTATATTTTCTACAAGTGAATATAAATGACCGGAATAGATCATTAGCATTTACAAAGATGTGGCAATTTGCCAATTGGCAAATTGCCACATCTCTGAAAATGCTAATGGTCCATTTCAATTCATCGATAAATAGGAAATACAATTCTGAAAAATACAACTGTAAAAGTTTTAAAGTATTGGCCCCAAGAGAAGAAGAAGAAGAATGAAAGAAAAAGTAACCATGCAAAAACAATAGTCTGTATGTTTCACACAGATCAAATATTATAAGTTATGGGGCTTTCAGGGGGCGGATATGGTGTGATGTAAGGCGAAATGAGATCAATATTAGGCGAGGCCGAATGCCGATCCTAATATTGATCTCGCTGAGCCTTACATCACACCATATCCGCCCCCTGAAAGCCCCATAACGTATTTATTATGCCAGTCCTTTGAAAGAGACACAACCATAAGTGTAATTTATGTTCGATATCGATCAACCTTCAAGTTCAATCATTCAAATCAAAACAAAACAGACGATAAAATTTACAGTCCAGGGGGAGTAACTCGAAAATATTTGCGTGAACTGAGAAGGGCAGATTGTTCGGGTAAGGATTCTCGCTTGAGTTCGTCTCAGACAGTGTCAGTTGGCTTCTCTACATGTCGTTTTCGTGGTTTATTTATTGTATTTATTTACATTTGTTTATTAAAATTTCTCAAAAACTGGAAGAAACGTATTATAGCTGTACGTTGCTCAACAGACACACACGCGAAATTATTTGTTGTTCGTTGAACATGCGAAATTAGGAAAAAACATCGATGCGAGCGTTGGATGTCAAAAACAAAATGTCGGAACTGACCGTATATGAGCTCTATATACGGTCAGCTCGATGATACCCCATCTCATATACGGTCACTAGATACTGAAGCTGATTGGTCAATAACAATTACTGGCATAATAAATAATAAATATTGTGCGGCTTGGAGTGTCTTTGACAAAAAGTGGTCTTTGAGGAAGAATAGTTCATGTATCGGCGGTCAACCACATACCGTGTAATAATTATTATATCATATCGACAAACCTGTAGGAAGTATGTTGCTACCCAATCCTAAGCACACTACATACTGTCGAGGACTTTGTCCAAGACAGACATTTCAGTCTTGGACTTAGACATAATGAAACAAAATTCCAAAAATAGCTCTCAAAAGGATGAGTTGGGTTTTTCCAGTGGAATGACATCTAATATCCCTCGGGCCATTTTACAACGCGTATAGTGCGGGGGGGGGGGGGGGGGGATTGTGCGCAGTTGTTTTTAGAACTCTCGGTTGGTAAAACTATCAGAAATAGTATAGCACCTCCGGGAAAATGACAGGAACGGAAAATCACGGAATTATAATATATCTAAATAATCATCGGATTGACTATCTGTGTCTCGGTTGAAATTACCTCTCCATCTACTGCACAAGTAAAATGTTGAGTGTTTTAAAAACAGTAAGAACAATTTGCTATAAAAAGAAGACTTTACCCATACTCAGAGAGAATAATGTATATGAGACGTAATTATAAAAAAAACAGTGCAAAGATACATGTATGTGTGTTGAACATTTACCTGTTACGCTTTGAATCGAAGGATGGAAAATATCGGATATTGGAGAAGAATAATGCTTCAAGAAAAGCAATAAGAATCATAGGGGAACCGTAAACAAAATGTGGCTATAAAATCTATTCCCTTCATCCATCACAACAATGCTATATTATAGTTCATCACTTGATTTACTCTTATTTCCAACCATTAACCACAAACTTTAACCCTTTACCCAACCTGAAAAGCAGACGACACTTGCAAAAATAATTCTTGAATAACTAATTTTTTTCATTTTTTGTCTCAAAAACATAGGTTATGACCCCCTCGTTGGAACGAGCTCGTCGAGCTCGTTCCAACGAGGGGTCATAACCTATGTTTTTGAGACAAAAAATGAAAAAAATAATGAAAATTAATTAGCGATTTTTGAGAATAGCGCTGGCCGTTTTTGGCCATTACGTTAGGTAAAGGGTTAAAACTGGTAGAACATTGTCATTCAATAACATTCTGGTAGTATAGTCACGTTTTCGAATTTGTCGTCTTGTGTGCGATAAACGTTGACAGTGACAAAAGAAATGAAAAAAAATGGAATAGATGGTATTCTTCAATGAGTTTTGAACCGTTATTTCAATAAAAAATATATTACTGAATGCTTTAAAATATCTCCTATGTTGGGACAGTTTTGTTTTTTTTTTGAGTGGATAACAACGAATTGTTTTCAACGATGTGGTTTGAGGCCTTATGGGAAGCGATATTTGTTTCTCTGTCTATTCAGTCGTCTTTTTCGGGATTTGGATCAAGTGATAAATCTTCTACTCGTCCCCAGCTTAAAATGAAATTTACGAAACTCATCCTGTAAATTAAGCCTGGACCTCACCAAAGGCTCGATCTAGATCTAGTTAACTGAACCCGTTTCGTAAATTTTACTGTGAACTATGGAGTTGTTGGAGACTCTGCATATATGTTACGTTAAACTGAAGGAATCGCACTTCATATCCCTTGAAATGTGATGTAATCATATAATCCTTTCACAGGTTGCCTCCATGGATTTCTTCGCCCTAAAATTTTAATTGAATGACCTCTTTAGGAAAAGCAATTCAAAAACACGAAGACTGAATTGTTAGTAAACCTATAACAATAAAGCATACGACACAGCGAGAGTCGAACTTCTATCGAGAGGGTTAGTTTTACCAGCAACCACCAAGAAAAACTACACTAAAACGCGCACTACTCGGTCAACGGGCCTTCCGGTGGACGAGTGGTGTGTGTGCTTTTCTATAGTTTCGCAAGAATTTGTCCTGGTAGGGGTTCGAGCCACTCTATTCCATTTACAGTATAATTGGGATCCTTCCATTATTATATAGAACTCAAGAAATTTGTAAAAGACGTTTTTACTGATTCCCCTGTTTTGTAGGCCAGAGCCAAGACATGTTCACTCACCAGATGAATGCGAAATCAAGTTGTAAAGTAGTATTTGTTACGCCCACCTTTATAATAAGTCATGTGATATTATTGGGTGTGTGTGTGGTTGGAATGGTAGTGTATTACGGACGGTATTTACCGCTGTTGGTGTACTGTTAGCTCTTGGTAATACTTAATTACCTTACATCTTTTACTATCCTCTGATTACTATGACTAGTCTGTAATGGTATTTCATGTGGTTTTGTGGGGTATGCTTGGTTGTCTGGGCTGGTAGCATAATATGGATGGTCTATACTAAGTTGGGTACATTTTAGTCTTGGGGACATCCATTCTATGACAAAAAATGGTGAGTTTTTTAATTAAGAATCACAAATTTACGTTAGAAACACAACATAACAGTTTTAACCTTTTCACTAGGGGTCAAAATAGATAACAAATCTGTGAGCGAAATTTGCAAGTATGTTTGGTGGTATCATTGAATTATTTCTGAATTTCCTCACAACTACTAAATTGTTTCCTTCGTTTGCTGAAGATAGTATCACATTGTAAATGGCGAAGCCAGCAATGATCACAGTCTTGTAAGGGTTAAGTCTACTAACCACTATGTGTAGACGGTTCGTCTGTCTCGGTGCTGGGGAACACAGGCTACGCTCTATTGAAGACATATATATCGCGATAAGCAATCCACATTTGGATATGATTTCTAATTAGTGACAAACAAACAGTCGTATAGATTTCCCCCATCAAAATGTATCGGAGAGTTCATGAGGTATCGTGATAAAAACACCTTTTTGGGAGATTCTATTGCCAAAATGACACAGCCGTTTCTAATCCGTTGACTGTATACAACCGCACTTATAGCACACGGAGAGGTATGTGTTTTCACATTAATTTTTATCAAATTACACTTGGAACATCACTAAGAGACACCAACACCAAATTGAATTAGGTGATTACGTGGTATATATACTATTCAAAAAAGTAGAGGATATCCAAACTGATGTTGATGTTTTCAGAAAATGGTATTGGATACGAGTGATTGGACACATCAATATGTTACCAAGTTTAGTGTGGATCATGAATGTCACCAGCCCACGAAATCTTCGTGCAGGTTTTTCACACAAGCCCCGCGTTAATGTCTGTGGGGTACGTTTTGAACTTTTCATTTGTACTGGACGGGCTTTTTCGGAGGTTTTTTCGTTCTTTTCTAAACTCGTTCATCAATAGTTTCTGGTCGAAACGTAACTTTTGAGGTGTGCGAAGACTGATACGTGACGAACGTTTGCGTGCCGTTGGTATGTTGGAAGCTGGCAACAGATAGACTGCAGTGGCTCAAATTCTCAACGTTACTCAATCTGTGATTAGCAGGTTGCGATCACGCTACCGTCAGACAAGCAATGTTGATGACAGACGTCGGTCAGGTCGTCCAAGGGCGACAACTGCTAACCAGGATCGTTTCATCCGAACCACAGCATTCCGTAACCGCCATCAATGTGCCTCAGTAATTGGACAGCAGCTGCAGCGAGCGACAGATGTGTGAGTCGGTGGTCAGACTATCCGAAATCGCCTACACAGCTGGAATTTGTACGCTCGCCGACCTCGAATAATTCCAAGTTTGACTGAACGTCATATCGCACAAGGCGTAATTGGTGTGGAGTACGACAGCGCTGGGATAATCGTCGGTGCAGCAACGTCAAGTTTTCCGATGAATCGAGGATCACTCTCGACTTCCATAACAGGCGAAACAGAGTGTGGCGGCGCGGCGGAACGAACGATACGGGGACGTAACCATTAGGCAGCACATTCGTTTTGGTGGTGGATCGGTTATGGTGTGGCAAGGCATAACCATGACAAGCAGAACAGCATTACATATCACCCAAGGGCGTGTCACATATCAGTACTACCGTGACAACATGTTAGCAGCTCATGTGGTGCCATTTGCGCGACGTCACGGCCGTCGATTCATTTTCCAAAATGACAATGCTAGAGCACACAGGGGCCGTGTCGCTACGGCGTTCCTCCAGGAGCAGAACATCACTAAACTGCCTTGGCCAGCACTAAGTCCAGACCTTTCACCAATCGCGCACGTCTGGGATATGCTTTGCAGGCGCCTACGACAACGCGAACGCCAACAGCTCCCTACCAATGTCCAGGAACTCGCCGCTGCACTGTAGGAAGAAAGGAATAACACCAGTCAAGCTGATATTGGACGTTTGATGAGGAGTATGCCACGTCTAATCCGCGCTTGTCTCTCGAACCGAGGAGGATTTACAAGGTATTGAAGTCTTGGACTGAATGTGGTAAACTCTCTGACTGACCGTCCATGTCTTCTTCAGCTCGGTGCGTGGAATGTGTGCTTGTCAGACACCCAACTATCACAGAAAGCATTCAGCAGATGTCACAGCAGTCCAATGCCTCAACTGTCTTTTTGATGAAAATATAAATATATTTTTTCTTATATCTCACTTTTATCAAATAGCCCCTACTTTTTTTGAATAGAATATTATCTTCTGATAAATCTTCCATACTGTGAGACTCTCTGCGGTATTTTATTTCACTCGATTTCCCGTACTTTGCAGGAATTATTACGTGCGGAGATCAAGAGAGGACAGGCGTGGACAGAGATAGAAAACAGTCATGGGTGGTGCAGTAGGAAGTGTCTGCGATCAGAAACAGTTTTCGTGTAGTAAGGGGGGCAACTCTATTGCACTAGAAATCACGAAAGAGTTGGGCTGACTGTGTTTTAAACATGAGTGAACTTCTCAATCTCTCCACTTATAATGATGGTTACAAGATCAAAAATATGACTGAAAATTTTATTTATTTTCAGACATAAATTGACAATTTTTAAAGGACTGCATGTATTTTATTTTGAAGTAATGAGTGATGTGCTATCTATAATTGTGATTTTATGCTACAATGTATGAAATATTGATCAATGGAAAACTGAAGCTCAAGAGAAATTGTGCTATTAATTTCCATCAAACTTTCATAGCACAGCTTTGTCTAAATGTTCCAGTTCTCACAAACTATGGTAAAAGATGCCCCAAAACACACAGCAATAATGGAGTACAAACAACTTGAAAACATGCTTCAAGTGGAATGATGAAGAAATTAGATATTTCTGTATAACTGTGTGCACAAGTGTCTTGGCGTCCGTGTAAGTGTGTGTGTGTGTTGGGGGGGGGGGGGTGCTTTATATATTTCACAAGTACCAGAGTGAACTGTGATGCCAGATTAGAACATCTGACCAGCGTTAGACTGGTAAAGCATGCGGTCATAAACGTCTCTCCTTGAATAGGCGCCATTACTCTCATCCAGGTAGTTAACAGAAATATCTCATTTTTCATCATTCTGATTGAATGTTTTCAGGCTTTTTATAACACTGTTATTGCAGTGTGTTTTATGGTGCAACTTTTGCCACACGTTTTTGGACCGTTTAAACTTATGCTGAGAAAGTTTGATGGAAACGAAATACATATTTTTGGGTAAGGTTTCATTTTTCTTTTATCATTATATCTACCATAATATTCTATCACATTTATAGATGCCAAATGACCCATGACTTGAAATAACATATCTTTAGTCCCTTAGAACGTACCCACATATTTTTGAATAAACACACGAACTTTTCAGCCACATTTGGTCAAGTTACCACAACCTCAAACTGAACTGCCTTGTCTCGGGGGATTTCTTGAATAAAAAATAGAGTAGTGTCCCTTAGTTCGTGATCTTTAATAAAACTGTGAATCAGCGATTCGTCGTCTCACGAGCAATTTGATTTCTCTACAAACTGCATTTGTGGTGAATAATAATGATATGAATTTTGGCGCATGTCTTTTAATCTAACCGTTGACAAGTAATTACAATGCTCATCAAAATTCTGCGTTATGCCATTAATTCTTATAAAGAACAAAAACTCTTTTTATGCTGTTTGTGTCTTGGCAAACAGAGTTCACTCTTCAACATCACATCGACAGAGGCGAGGTCTTTCTATGCCGAAAGGTTGGAACTTCCATGTCTTGTCCTTCGCAATTAATACTTACGCTACCGAAAGCGACTATTGTCAATTTGTCACCTATTTTATGGTGAGTATCTGTACGTTCTGGTATGCGCAGATCAAACCTATCATCTGATTAATTGTTGGAAAGGGCTCAGAGAGCCCTTTCCAACAATTAATCAATTGATAGAATTTCAAATATGTCATAAATTTTATTACAACTTCCTCGCATAAGGCGTACATAGAGGGTCTCCATATATTGATAAAGTGGGCATGGCAGTGAAAGGGTTAAACCTCATATGTCTGGCAGGAAGCTGTAGGTTGGGACAAACTGCGTTATGTTTTATAAGTGGAATTGAAAATGAGAAGAAACACAACACTTCTCTGAAGTGTAAACACTTGTAACTTTTAAAACCATTGCAGTATATGACAATGGAAGGAATCGCGGCCGAAATAAATACATATACAGTTGTTGCGCTGTGTTTTATTATACAGAATAACCAGCTCCGTCGTTAGCAATGCAGCGTTGAGGAAATGGTCAAAGAATATCGAAAAGCGTATATTTTCAGTATAGGGTATTAGATTATTCTAACAACGGTCTAACAGTTAAGAAATGGTTGCAACAGAACATCGATAATGTTTTTGTGACATCGAAGGGATACATTGATATTTGTTGACCGATGGCTAGTTTGCTTCATCATTCCCTTGGGTAGGAGCTTATAAAATAGTTATACAGTGATGTGAACACAAACGCGGACTTAGAATTTCGACTAGATCGCGACTGGGTCGTCCTCATCGTCACACTGTAAAAGGCCACTTGTTGAAAAAGCAATGCACGAGAATTTGATCGGGGGGGGGGGGGGGGTAGTTTAGTTTGTTTTTCTTGATACGATCCTTGCTTTATAGTTCTCCCTCGATATCTCTACCTACCGATGCAAGTGTGTCGCGATCGTGGTCTGGTCGCGAAAGAGAACGCTTTTATGACCACAATACTGTAATTGTAACATCCACGTGATTTGTGCGACACTAATCATCTTTTACTACAATTAAGGACTTTGGTGACCCAATTTTTCAGGAATTTTACAGATTCAAAAATCGGCATACAAAAGCGAACAGAAAGTCCCAAACTAAATCCCCTATGGACCACTGATTTTTACTTTGATATTTAGTGCAGTATTTCATCCGGAATTCCAACTGTCAATTTGAATTCCAATTCTTAAAAAAAATTCTTTTGAATCCCAAATCAACAAAATGACGAGCCGAATTGAAAAATGAAAACAAAGATTATTTGCGTTTGATAATGTAGATGGATAAATAAGAGATGAATGCAGTCTGTAATTACACAGCTATCAAAACTTTCAGATTTTGTCACCAAATATTTTAAAATATGTACTTATTGCTGTAAATTTCTCTCTTGGACATCATTCTTGAATCTTCCAAAAAGACAAATCTTGCTTTCAAATTTTAATTCAACACATATCTTTTCTGATTTGGGGTTAAAACGAAAATTGTTTAACCCTTTCAACACTGGCGCCCTGGACGGTGTCATTTCAGTCAATACTGTCAACGGTGAAATGAGCGAAACCATTCTGGTTTGTTGGGAGGTTCAGTAATAAATTAATTCAACAGCTCTGACGAGCTATTGGATTAAATTATTACCGAGCCTTGCTTCAGATTTTTTGTTCTTTATATCGTTCGCTCGTCCATTGCCAACTTTTTCTTCATGCAAAAATGGATGCATATCGGGTTGAAAGGGTTAAAATCGAAATTCTGATTCAAATTTGGAATTTCGAGTGACAATCTGCTACCAATGTCGTATTAAACATATGTAGACCGCTCGAGGGTGGGGAGGGGGGGGGGGGGGTAATTTCGGATCTTCTGTTTGTATCTGAGTGCTGAAGTTGTAGTCTGTGAAATTCAGGAAAAATTGGGTACTCAGAGTCCTTAATGGGAATGTAAACAGAGACAATTTGGCGAAAACTGTCGTGTGGAATTTTGTTTTATTCCTTGTTTTGGATGCACTCTTAGTGCACTTGCATTTTCTATCATAAATAAGATATGCTGCGGCCTTCCAAAAAATATTTTATAATTTAAATATTTGATAATCTCACTTTTAATGAGCATTCTTTTTGAGACACCATTCTAATTTTTATGCACTCCAGCCTTTACCAAAAAACTATACTGACAATTCTCTCTTTGCTCAAGTTTATATTAGTTAAGACATGGAATATTGAAATATTGTGTCATGAAAGAAATAGAGAGTAATCGCTTGACTGGACTGGTTACGTGAAATCATTCATGAGAGGTGAGGGGCGTTGTACAAACACGAGTGCGCGAATGCGCACGAGTGTTTTACAATATCGTCCCTCGTCTCGAATGAATTATTTCACGTAACCAGTCCAGTCAAGCGATTACACTGTTTATTACTTTTCATTATTAATGATAATTACACTGTTTAACCCTTAACGTAACGGCCAGCACAATTCTCCAAAATCGCCAATTAATTTTCGTTATTTTTTCATTTTTTGTCTCTAAAACATAGGTTATGACCCCTCATTGGAACGAGCTCATCGAGCTCGTTCCAATGAGGGGTCATAACCTATGTTTTTGAGACAAAAATGAAAATAATAGTTATTCAAGAATTTGTTTTGCAAGTGTCGTCTGCTTTTCATGATAGGTAAAGGGTTAAAAAAAAGCAAAAAAAAAACCCAATAAAGTCCCCATTACACCCACGGCAAAGCGTTTTCGTTTGCGCGCACGGATACATGACATAATTGTTGATTGCATAATTCACTTGTGAAATTATCGTTTATAATCAAACCCGGAAATCCCAGTAAATCACACTTTGGAAAGTAATAAATATGAGTAACATTTCTGAAAATATGACAGCTTTCTCAAAATTGTTTCTGTTGACATTCTCCTTAATGTTTATTCTTCAAAATTATGTTTTGTTTATCACCACCTGACACGGTGACTCGCTGATAAGAGTATCTGGCCTGTGACCGAAGCATTGTGGGTTCAGCCCTGATCGGTGCCATTCGAGGTCTTCAGTAAAATACTTAAACCTCATCAAATTGGAATCTTTCAGAAACGGAATCAAGGCACTTTAGAAAGCGGAATCACCTTGAACTCCTTTTCGATCATTAGATCTTCCGTTCACAATACAGGAACTATAGTTGTTTGCATGAGGCACGGTAACACCCGCGATGACACATGGAATACCTCCTGTAGTGGATGTCCACGTGTTATCATGGATAATAACGTACCCCCTGGAATCGATGCTTGTGAAAAAAATGAGTTATTAAAATAGAAGGGGTACGCGTAGGGTGCGCCCACCCTCTGGATCCGCCAGTGATGCTGAACAAAATTCATACTCATAACTTTATTTGCGACATACATGCATAACAGCGAGAAACTTACAATAACTTTGTATACTTAATGGCGACATAATAAAAAGTAACCTCTAAACAAGATCAGTTCGCACATTGAAGCACGCATGTATACCGCATGTAGATGACATAGCCAGATTGGCTGTCTACCTGTCATCCCCCTGGACATGATCTTATATCACGGTGTTTCAGACCAATTATTTGAATCAGGAAGTAAACTTTTTGAAATATGTCCGCACCCAGCTTTGAGGATTGATAGTTTTCCTGTCGGTAAAAGCGAGTAAAGGTAGAAAGCAATGGTTTCTCTCAAAAAGTGTACGTCCCCACCGCGCGCAAAAACAAAAAAATAAAATAAAAATAATATTTGTCTCGCTGGACCGTAGTAGGGCTACATTTGTCCGATAGTTGACATTTTTAAAGACCTCTGCGTAGGGATAAGTCTGTCGCAGGTGTCTGCCAGTTGGTGCTGTGCGAGTCGTACCAGACCTAGAAATTAGCCACGACAACTGACAATGTCGTGGTTAAGGACATTTACCTAGCTATGAGCGTTTAGCGTTAATTTCGGTGATCCCTTGTCTGAATAAATAGCTCGTCGAGCAGCATAGGTGCATTTCAGAGGCGTCAGACAAATTCATGTCATGGTAGGGCTAACACCCCAACATAAAACATCCTATTAACTGAAATATGTCTGTTTCTCTCGTGTACTTACTGCGTCGTGTCATTGGCAATACAAACAAAAGTTACATATTAGGCTCAAAATAGTTAAAAGTCTGTTTCTCAGCCACTCCCTCCCACCCTGCCCTCGCATGATCCTTTTGGCTGCCGCATGCTCTTTTTATATCAAATGCAAACTTAAAAAAATTAAAATAAACGGTTTATGTCAAATATTTTACCAAAGTTACTGAAAGTGATAAATTTGTCCCTTGAGTGCAACAAGGTTTTACAATGCATTAGCATTGCAAAGCCTTCTTGCACTCAAGGGAGGAAATACACCACAACGCATGCTATTCTGTAGATTATGAGGCCTAAAACATAAAATAAACCAAGAACATGAACTTTTGATGGCAAAGAAATAATTAAAAAAAATAAAACATAAAATAAAAACCGCCCGCCCACATGAAATTTTACAAAAATTGTTTGAGAAACAGAAGGTCTATTTGGTGGGGCCTTAAGTGTTTTTTTTTAAATAGTGATAGCCTGTTTTATTTCTCAAAATTTAAAAAGTGCATAATAGCATATTCCTTTTGATAAATTAACTCTCATATCGAGTGGAATGATTTCAGTAATATTTTGAACTCATGTGCCAAAAGGGTATATTTTCAGTGAAACTTGGACGCGTTCAGTTAAAATTCAACTGGCAGCCAGAACAGGCTGAACCATTACGACAAAATACGTTGTTCCAAATGGAAAAAATACGATCAATTGAATTAAACAAAAAATCTTTGAATTCAAACAGAGAACATTTTAATTAGTTTATATTTTGCATTTATTTACATTTCGATATGTGTGCTTTTAATTTAATCATTTGCTTGAAGAGGGTTTTATTTATTTTCATTTTTTTTTAAACAATATTTTATTCTCTTGAAATGGTTCGGTAAACAGGCTATAAGCCTATATAAATACCTTACCGTTACATAAAAATACTTCTTTGATTTACAAACGATGGTGCATGAACAAGTGTGAAAATTGAGTAGAGTCAATCAGCAAGGTTTGGTATTGAATCTGAACGTCTTGAACATTACTTCAAACGTTTTACGTATGATAACTGATTCACTATCTCAGCAGGTGTATAGGTTATTTCGATGCTGTCTCGACGAAACAAGACAAATACAATATAATACAGCAAAACAAACAGACCAGAGTTTGGTACTTTCACACCTTGTCCAGTTTATGATGTCCGGAGTTTTACTTTTTCACGATCTCAATCTGAGCTCATGGTCACCTCTGGGTGTGACTTCTACGATGCCACTCCCAAAAGGACCACGAGCTATGTTTGGAAAGCGATAACAATATAGAGGAACATGAATAGTGATAATAATATTTATTATTATAATGACCAAGGTGGGAAATTATACTCAACAGTCTTCGAAGATCTATTGAGAATTGCGCTTTTAGCGAAACCTTCCCGTTTTAAGAATGAAGTTCTGTGTAGCAATGGCAATATTCCTGTTTTCTATATCTGACAGCATAGTACTGCCATATAAAAGCATTTCTGTGTCACATATCGTAGAATCTATGCTTTCAAATAATACTTGCCGCTGTGTGACATATTTAGGACAAGTTAACAGGAAATGCTCGGAGTCTTCATAGTTGAATCCACATGAGCATCTTGGATCGCTATCTATAAATCGTTCAAACATATGACCTTTCAGGTCACTGCACCTTTGTCTAAGTTTGCAGTGTAGAATTTGACCATTCCTCCCACCGACATAGTAATGCTTTATTTTCATTGTTGTATACCGTTAGCTCTGGGTAAATTCATAAACAAAGATGGCACATAGCATGGAGTTTTGAAATTATTCAGAATTGACATTTCGCCCGTCGATTCAACTTCACACTCCATGGCACGTGCTGAGAAAGTGATATTAGTCTGAAAGTGAGAACTGTGACGCGCACTGCGGAATATCGTAGTATTTCAGGCCAAAAGAGGGCGTGCACACCACATTGAATTCAAAGAAAGTTAGTATCAACTGTAACTGGAAACACTGGAGACCGTTAGTGAGTTTAACCTTTTGTCTAATGTTACAACCGCACAGAACCGATGTTATTTCCACAATTCGCCATTCAATTTTCAGTTCTTCAGTTTTCGCCTCCAAAGCATAGCTTATGACCACTCAATGGAACGAGCTCATCGAGCTGGATCCATTGAGGGATCACAAGCTGTGGTTGGGGGAAAAGGGGACATATTCAGTAAGACAAGTGTTGGTTCGCAAGTGTCGTCTGCATTTCATGTAGGGTTATTTATTTATTTATTTATTTATTTATTTATTTATTTATTTATTTATTTATTTATTTATTTATTTATTTATTTATTTATTTATTTATTTATTGGGGTTTTAACGACGCTTTCGCCAGCCAGAGTCACCTCGTGTCGGACAGCTTTACGGGTTGAGGAAGACAGGGTAACTGGAGAGAACCACCGAGCAACGACGGGCAACTGTTAGACTCCCCAAAGTACTAACTCCGCACAATCAGGGTTAGCATTGGTTGCAGACAAGTGCACAAATGACGTGCAGTACACCTTAGTACACAGCGCCACCATGCCCCCACGTGGGCAATCGGGATGAAGTGCCTTGCCCAAGGACACAACGCAGTTGCCCCTTGCGAGGATCGAACCGTGGAGCTTTCGGTTTCAAGTCCAATGCCGAACCTACAGTTCGTGGAGAGTGTATTATCACTAAATCACCCGCGGAGTGGAGATTCCACCCAAGCAATAATTGCAAATTTGTCGCAAATTTGTCGCAAAACATAACAAGCACAAGCAAAGTTCCAGCCAATGGACCTCCGGGTTAAACCCGGAGGTCCATTGGCTGAAACACTGCTTGTGATTTTTGTTCATATATTCCGAATTTGAAAGGAAATCTTTGGGTGATAACTCCACTCCATGAGTGATTTAGTTACAATCCACTCTTCACGTATTGTAGCTCCCAGGGTAGAGAATAAAACTGCCATCTAAATAGGACAATTTGCCGAAATGCAATATTTTTTCCACTTTATTAAAGAAATCGTGATCCAGAACAAATATTGGTTTCGCCATGCTGGGGCCGACGTGCTGACCCTGTCAGCCGGCCCTATATTCCAAGTGCAATTTTGGCGCATCAGTATCAGAATTTGATTGTGAGTGGTAATAAACGTGCTGTCCGACAAAAGGCATTCTTCGTTTTGAGATAGACAGTCATCCTTTGTAAAAAAGTGGTTTGGTTGTTAGTACCGTTCCAGACGAGACCACGAGTCAAGTTTGAAAACTGTACAATCGCAAGTATCAGTCCACTTTCAGATTATAGTAAAAGGCCGATTGTATTTTAAATGCGTCGGTTTCGAGGTATCGAATATAAAGAGGTATCCTAAGATGTTAGGGAGCCAGTGAACGTTAAATATTGTAGACTTGAAGATTTATATTATTGTGCCTCTCGACACCGCAGTAGGCCGCTAATAGGCCTCTTATCGAAACTGCAATATTGGCTGTTAATCTATGCAAGGTCACAGGTCGCGAGGTGTAAACATTTCAAGAAAACACGTTGTAAGCCGTGGGGGAAAAGAGTAGGTGAAGTGCTTCGGATCCCATAACATTCATTCGTACGAATTCAAAAAACATTTAGCCAAGGTTACCATTTGTTTAAGGCAATGGCACTATTGTATGAGAACTTTCATTATTTCGAATTGAGTTCCAATCGACTTAAATGGTGTTTGAATGCACACCGTATAATGACTCTGTGACCGTAGGAACTGTTTCGACAACTTTCGGGGATTTCCCAAGCCAGGAAACTCCGTGAAACGAGTGTTTCCTTGTTGCCACTCAAAACAAGTCCTCATTTCCGTAAAAAAGGTTTTAAACCTGCCCTATCCCATCGTTTAATGTCGTCTAGGGTTGCCCCTTCTTTTAATTCGAATGATGACATCGGTTCTACGAATTTAAACTTTATATTTCACAAAACTAGTTTACTTGGCTGTCACAGAACTCAACGCGACGAACATTGAAATCGCTTTGTTTACACCCTTGACCTGTGACCTTGCATAGATTAAAATCCAAGATGGCAGTTTTCGAAAAGGCTTATTATTGCAGGGCTTTTAATCACTGATGTCGGTCCGGTAACGGAAATGTACGCCAACAACAAAAATAGAAACTACTAGACTCAGGCCGTATATATATTTGGTTATACTGCATAAGCTTCAGCGAATACCGGAAACCTAAAAATAGTTACAAGAGCAGTGTTCCCCTTTACCAGCGTACACTCCAGGACAAAGGGGCATGAACATTTCAAAGAGCCAGGTCTCTAGCACGATGTGATACGACAAGCTCTCAAAACACCAGGCAAATTATGTAAGGCAATTCGACGCTGTTAGGGTCTGCAATAGTCTAGTCCGTAAATAGTCCATCATCTTTGCATAGAAACGGGGAACGGTCGATTGGTACCACGGTCGATTGGTACCATCGGGCGGTCGATTGGTACCATCTCGAAAGTCGATTGGTACCATCTCGAAAGTCGATTGGTACCGTCCAAAAAGTCGATTGGTACCGTCGGTTCGGTCGATTCGCACCAACCGTAAGTCGATTGGTACCACTACAATTGTATGACAATTTTCCCCCAAAATGTTGCGTTTGAAATTTAGAAAATATTTTCAAAGGTTGTTTTCTCTGGGAAAGTGGGATTATTATCAAAACAGTCGAATGCAGCACCATCGAATACTCTGTATAGCCGATCATTATAAATTAAATAATTATGGAATATAGTGCATTCGATGGTGCCTAGGTTGGATAAAAACCGTGAACACTCAATGAATTCTGCCTAGTGGGCTTTGTGGGCTCGTCACTCAACGATAATGTTCACTCAACGACAGTAATAAAGTAATAAAATTGCTTCAGAAAAGTAATCATGACATCTTTTTTTAATTAAGTGGATCCTCAGAGTGGTCCACTAATTGAGCACACTGACGGAGATATTCTGACGTACTCATCTCCCTTTGTTCACTCCCATAAGCATCCCACAGTCTCATAAGTGTTTGGTGTTTAATCTGCGTGCTCTTTTTTTGATGACGATAGAGTTTCTTTTGGGAAACCAAGCGAACTTGAAGAGGGAGCATTTCTGACTCTCTGCGAAGCAGACTAAATAGCTTATACATATTTAAGGAGTTTGTTTTAGCCTGTGTATTGATGGAATGGTGCCATCCCTCTGCATCCTTGACAATGGCTCTCGCTGAGCATGTGACTGAAGAAGACAGATTACCTGGATGAATGTGGGGGTTCGGCCCACGACAGAAACTATTAACACCTTGTTGCCTAACTGTAGCATAACACTTTTTAGAAGACCTACTGCTGCATATCCACGTAGCTGCAACAACCGTTTTACGTTTCAATGCATATGTGTAACCCTGAGAATCAATTAAAATGTCTGCTCCTCTCTTTGAACCTCCTTTGACGATTTCGTATGTGGTTGGTCGGTCGTCGATTATATTTTCTGGAATCGTTTCTTCCTCAAGTGACTGCTCTGCTGCTGGTTGTATGTCATCAACGGGAAGCAATACATCAAACGATCCTTCTTCTGGTATAGCATCCGTCTCCATATCCGACTCTACTGTGTTGTTACCAATGTACACATAGTGGCGTCGGCAAGAAGAAAAAAAAACCTTGTAATAATAATGATTTCCATAGGTTGTTGTCAACACAAATCCTATTAGTTTCAATTAATAAGGCTCTTCAGGAGTGAGTGATGTCAACTACAAACGTCGCTGTTTTCATAATAATAATACTTTCCAAGAGAAAACAACCTTTGATTATATTTTCTACATTTATTGACAATCTATCACTCGAACGTAAACTACCAGGAAATTCTAACCGCGTGCATACCCCCTCAGACCCCATTTGAGGCAATAGGAAAGCTAGAGTGATCCAAGTGAAATAAAATAAGGTTAACCGGGTCGCAGGGGATTTATAAATCCCACATCGTCCCTGCGCGCCTTTGGCGCGCTAAAACCTTTCATTTCATTCATTCACATAATAATCCCAGAGAAAACAACCTTTGAAAATATTTTCTAAATTTCAAACGCAACATTTTGGGGGAAATTGTCATACAATTGTAGTGGTACCAATCGACTTACGGTTGGTGCTAATCGACCGAACCGACGGTACCAATCGTCTTTTTGGACGGTACCAATCGACTTTCGAGATGGTACCAATCGACTTTCGAGATGGTACCAATCGACCGCCCGATGGTACCAATCGACCGTGGTACCAATCGACCGTGGTACCAATCGACCAAGATTCCATAGAAACACTCGTCTGGAATATTTCAGTTGGTCGGGAAAAAGAACCTTCGGTTCACTTTTCCGACCAACTGAAAAACTTCAGACGAGTGAATTTAAAAAATACCACCCACATTCATTTTCTTTGAATCAATGCAAATAATATTTATCAATCGTGACTTGATTTCGCCGAATTTCTGATGTTATACCCGCGTTGCCGTTTTTCTACATTTCATGTGGTGGTCATGGAATGAAGAATTTATTTTTCGGATTTGATAGAAAGCAAATGCAAAATATTCTCAAGGTTATATATGATAATTAACCGCCAACACAGCCGTGGTGTAAAACTGGTGACATCATATTGAAACTGTATGTCTAATGTTTTAACAGGAAGAGCTCTTGATTTTCAGTATTTGCACTAGAACGATTATTGAATGCGTAGATCTTGGAACAAGGAAGCAATAAAGAATTAGTCTTATATCATATCTGTGTTTCTGTTTGTGAAATGTGATGTCACCTGGGAACCTCGATCTTGTTCCCTCGTATGCTGTCTCTGCCATGTCGTACTTCAAATTCATAAACTTTTCCAGTCCCTGAAAAATACAGCACGCAATTAAGAAACTCGATGTTTTTCTTTTTTTATTTTTGCATCGCACTGCAAAGATAAAACATGTAATAGTGTCGGGTACGATAGAGGTAAAATTCTAAAAAAAACTGGTCGAGTTTTTGGTCTTTGTTATTCTTGAGAGATATTACATTTGTGTTTGGAAATAACTGACCTCACAGTACAGTCGCCGTGGACAGGTCGTAATCCATGTCACAGAACTCAGGTATTTTAGTGAAGAAGTTGAATTGTCAGTAGGTCTGGAATCTTACAATCATAACTGCCAATGACAGGTCATTTTTTATTTCATTTTTTTCATTTCCTTACCCACTGATCTGTTTCAAATAAATACGCGTGAGAGAATCTTCTGTGAGGAGTGTGTGTGTTGTCGTCCGTCGAGGGCAGACAAGAAGTTAGGGATGTATGTGGGCTCTACAAGCGCCCTGTTTGAAGTAGGCTTCACACTCGGCAGTGGAGTATCAACGATAATGATAAAAGTCACCGTTTTGTGCAACAAGTTGAAGAGACATTTAACCTACACTACGTCGTATAGCCAGTGAAGCTCGGCATCATGGTCACCATTAGACAACATCAGTTTTGTGTAAAGAGCTAACCAAGCTCTTTGAACCTACAGAACATTGTAGTAAGTCATGCAGTGCTTTTAGGAAATGAGCTCCTTGAGCTACTGAACATTGTAGTCAGTGTGCACTGGTTTTAGAAAGTGCGAAGTACCGTTCCCGCTTAACAAACAGGGAAGAATAGTTATATCAGTCATTCTTCATATTTTGCCGCATACGAACAAAATCGGATCATCACGCCCATCGACTGGCGCCGAAGATTCAATAAGTGAAAAAGGCCTTTGAACATTTTTTAGGACTTTATTCAAACGAGGAATGTGAGTACAAAGTCACATCTTGTGACATTTGGCGAGGCTAGAAGGCTTTTCGTTTTTAATTCTGGTTGTAAAACTTTAAAAATTACTTTTCCAAAAGGTTTCATTGTTAATCCATAAAACGAGGTTCGAACAACCCATATTTTTTTCTCTCCTTTCTACGGTTAACTTGCGTATGCATGCATCAAAAGTTATGATTGTTGTGTTACAGATTCACACGAAGCCAATTTCTAAAGTGGTTCTCAAAGAAAATTAATTTACCAGTTGAAACTACCTAGATATTTCTTTTGAAAAACTGTCTGCATAGGAAACTGCAACCAGCTAGTGGGGTTAGGGGAAAAGATGGGTCTAAGTGGTGCGTAGTTGTCTGATTTTGTGAAGTGGGAACGCGAGGTCCAAAACGAAGAACTGCATAGGGAAGAGGCGAAGTCAGGAAAGAGGAGGCACAACTTAAAATCGAGGAAACTCAAACGGAGATAGAATTACTAAGGTTGAGGTCAGAGTTAGGTGTCAGTGAGGAAACTTCAAGACAAAGGGGCAACGTAGGTTCTGAATTTAGGGCACTGCGCCCAAAACATTCCAAGTTTGAAGAAGATAAAGATGATATTGACGCATTTTTAGAGCTTTTTGAAAGATTTGCCACTGGGCAGAATTGGAAAGAAGAGCACTGGGCAATATTTTTTATCTCCTCTCCTCACTGAGAAGGGGTTAGATGCATACACTTCACACCCACCGTCTGAGGCACCCAATTACACTGTGTTAAAAAATCTCTTCTCAAACTTTACGAGCTCACTGAAGAGGGATTTAGAGCTGAAGTAAAGCCTGATAAGGGGAAAGGTTTTTCAGTTCGTGCCTAGGTTGCGAAATTTTTCAGCAGATGGGTACAGGTAGTTAATGTTGAAGAAACATTTAAATCTTAAAAAGATTTGATGATAAGGGAACAATTTTTATCTAGCTGTAAAGGAAAGAAGGCCCAAGAGTTTGGAAGGACTAATTGATCTGGGGGCAAAAGTACACAGAAGCACATGCCACTTCGATCAGTTTAAGTGGGCACGTGTACAACAATAATGACAAGGTAAGTAAGAGGACATGGCAGGGTGACCACCGAAAGGAAACTCCCATGGGGAACCAGGTACGAGGCGAGCGCTCCTGTTTTCTCTATGGAAGGCGTGACATCTTGCGCGGGAGTGCCGTAATAGGCGACAGGCGTCATCTTGTGGATCAATGAATACTAGAGAATCCCGCAACAGTCAAAACAGATCAGGTATCGGTAATAAAAAACAGGTGCGTGCTGCCTGCGTTGATATTAAGAAAATTATCAAACACGGTCATCTGTTATTAGCTGACGGGAAAAGAGTTCCAATTGTTAGTGGTTTGTATCTCGAGCCTGCAGTTGAGAATGGTATGCCGACAACTAGAGGATATGTGGGTCATAAATATGTTACATTTTTTAAGAGATACGGGCTGTTCCGGTGTGACGTGTGACGGTTAACAAGGAATTGGTGAAAGAAGATCAGATGACTGATAAGGAGCAATTATGCTTACTCATTGACAATACATTAAGTGGGTTCCCCATTGCCAGAATTGAAGTTGATACTCCTTTCTTGAAGAGAAATGTTGAAACAATGTGTATTAAGAATCCAATTTATGACCTTGTTATTGGTAATATACCAGGGGTAACAAATACCCGGGGCGTAAATTGGGATGAGAGGGGGAACCGGGAGAGGAAATGGCCATGAGAAAGATGGGCAAGAATTTCCAAAGGCAGCAAAACGACTCTCAAAGCGAGAAGATCGATAACCTTAGTACTGTGTCTGGAAGCCAGACAGAACAGGTAAGTGGTAATGAGGTAGAGAATTGTGGTAGTAGAACAGGGGTAGTAGAACAGGGGAAATGTACAAGCGAGATGGGTACGGTCGGAACGAGATCTTCGTTCGACAGAATCCGTGGTCCAAGAAGCTTCTGCCGTGGTGACAAGGGCGCAGGCTGCGAGGGAAAAGCGGCCGATTGAACCACTTATCGTCCAACAGGATAAGGTAGGTAGTGTGGATGTGTAGCAATTAAAGAAAGCACAACGCGAAGATGAATCGTTGTGTAAGATTAGAGAGGCCCACCAAGGAGGGCTAAGCCATGTTTACTAGGGGCGGTCACAAATAAACATGTGAGATGAGAAAAGGGGTTTTGCATAAGTTTTACTACAGATGAGTTACAAATAGAGGTGAAACAGATAGTAGTACCCGAGGAGTTTAGAAAACAAGTTATGTCCTTAGCTCACGAGGCTATAGTGGGGGACATTTGGGTCAAAAGAAGACTTTGGATAGAATAACAATAAGTTTTTATTGCCCAGAAATCAACAATGATGTGAGTCGATTATGCAAGTCTTGTGACGTGTGTCAAAAATGGTTCCTAAGGGGAGTGTGCCCAAGGTACCTTTGGGCACGATGCCTATAATAGAGGAGCCATTCCAAAGGGTAGCAGTGGATCTTATTGGACCGATCAGTCCAGTATCGGAGAGAGGCAACAGGTACGTATTAACAGTAGCAGACTACGCAACGAGGTATCCCGAAGTCATATCACTACCTAACATAGAGACAGAGAGGATAGCAGAAGCATTGCTAGAGGTTTTTGCAGGAGTCGAATTTCCGAAAGAAATTTTGAGTGACAGAGGGAGTCAGTTCACCTCTGATGTAATGGCTGAGGTGTGGGGACTGGTGTCAGTTAAGCAACTTTTCACCGCCCCATACAACCCAAAGTGTAATGGCTTGTGTGAGAGAATGAATGAAGTGTTAAAGGGAATGGTTAGAAAAATGTGCCAACATGTGCTAAGAAAGACCCCGAGATTGGAACAGGTATCTATCTGCCAGCGCTACTCTTTGACTACCGTGGAGTGCCACAATCCGGCACGGACGTCTCAGCTTTGGAATTACTGTATGGCAGGGCAGTTAGGGGACCATTACATGCACTGAAAGAACTCTGACGGAAGAGGAATCTCTGGAGGTAAGAAATACTTATCAGTATATCCTAGACCTTAGGAATAGACTCGAGGAGACATGTAAACTTGCACGGAAAAGCTTATTACAGGCGTGAGGTAGGTACAAGCATCACTATGACAAGCGGTCCAAGGAAGGAAAAATAAATAAATTGTTACTGCAGTGGAGAGGGCCGTTTGTTGTCACGGAAGTTGCTGGAATTCGAGATTACAGACTAGAGGTAGATGGTAAGGTTAAAATATACAATATTAACCTTCTCAGGCCATATGAGGAGCGAGCCGTAGACGAAAGGCCGGTCGCGGAGACTAGGAGAGAAATCATGGTCTCCATTGCTGTCATCGAGCCAGAGGATGAAGGCGAACAGGGGGTGGTGGATAATGAGAGTTTACTTGAGTTGAGCAGTGTAGGCGGTCATGAAATGCATCGCGATGTGAAGGTAAGTTCAGAGCTGACCGATATCCAACAGAAACAAGCTTTAGACCTGATATTCGAGTTCGGGGATATCCTGAGAATTCCGGAACGACAGACGTAGTCGAACACGCAATAGACTTGACAACGATGGAACCTATTAAGGTAAGATCGTATGAGATTCCCTATGCCAAAAGAGAGGCAGTGAAGACTGAGGTGGATAAAATGCTCGAAGCAGTCATCTAATTCGGCATTTAATTCACCGGTTGTGTTGTTAACAAAGAAAGACCGGTCCAGCCGGTTTTGTATCGATTTCCGTAAAAGCAACGCGGTGGCGAAATATGATAATGAGCCCATGTGTGACACGGAAAGTATCGTAAGCAAGCTTCATGAGGCTAAGTAAAATTCAGTAAAATTGATTTCAGCAAAGGCTATTGGCAACTACATGTACCTTTGAAAACCCAAGATGATAACAGCGTTCACCACACCCGACGGCTGCTTTCAATTCCGGAAGATGCCGTTCGGTTTGTTGACAGCGGGTGTCTCGTCCAATCGAATGGTGAGACATCCCCCCCCCCCTTTTAGCTGTGAAAAATTGGGTACCTCTGATGGTGAAAAATGCTACCTAAACATTTGTGCGAGTGAGGATATTGTTGAAAGACTGTACAGGCGACGATCACTATGTCGACGATGTCCTAGCTCATTCTAAAGATTGGAAACGTCATTTAGAAAGCCAGCCTCAGGTACTTGTTTAGCGGAGTAAAAGCAGCAGGGTTAACCATAAAGCCATCAAAATGCCTGATTGGGTATAGGACAGTAGATTTTTTCTGGGACACCAAGTGGGTAAGGGCCAGGTTACCATGGATGAAGAAAACCTGGAGAAAATAAGAAATGGCGAGAACCCAACAACTAAGAAACAGGTGTGTTCATTTTTGGGTTTGGCAGGGTATTTTCGGAGATTTATACCCAGTTTCTCAGACATCGCAGTTCCATTGACAGACTTAACCAAAAAGCAGCAGTCGAATATAGTAAAATGGGGACCACCACAGGAGAAATCTTTTCGATTGTTAAAAGAGCTTTTGTGTAAGGCCCCGATTCTCAGATTACCAGATGTTAATAGAAAATTTATATTGCAATCGGATGTTTCAGATACGGGGATGGGTGAGGTTCTCTTACAAGAGTACGAAGACGGGCAGTTTCCGGTCGCTTACGCGAGCAAGAATCTGTTACCAAGGGAAAGGAACACTACTCGGTGACTGAAAGGGAGTGCATGGTGATCATCTTTGCAGTACGGAAATTCCAGTACTATCTGTATGGCAAAGACTTTGAGCTTTAGACCGACCATGTTTCTTTGTCATATTTAAGGGATTCAAAGACTCAAAATAGTAGACTACTGAGATGGGCAATGGACCTTCAGAATTACAATTTCAGGATAGAAGCAATAAAAGGGTCCCATAATTGGACAGCAGACTATTTGAGTAGGCAGTAATCCGTCATGCTTTCAAGTTATAATATGTTTAAATGTTAGGGTTATTCGTTTAATAGTATTAGTATCCAGTAGAGGAGTGACAGTTTCGATGTATTAGTATAATTGTCTTAGGTCATATCAAATTTGGTGGAGTTCTATGCTTTATGTGATGAACTGGAGATGTTCATCTTAGGTGGGGGCGTGTGTTACATAACTCAGGTATTTTAGTGAACAAGTTTGATTGTCGGGGTTAACTGAAATTCGAAATTCTCACGACTTTCCCTTACTTCCACTACATCAGCAGAATTGGTAGGTCTGGAACATTACAATCATAACTGCCATTGACAGGTCATTTGTTTATTTAATTTTTTCATTTCCTTTCCTATTGATATATTTCAAATAAATGCGTGTGAGAGAATCTTCTGTGAGGAGTGTGTGAGTTGTCGTACGTTGAGTGCAGACAAGAAGGTAGGGATGTATGCGCTCTGTACACGCGCCCCGTTTGAAGTAGATTTCACACTCGGCAGTGGAGTATCAACGATAATGATAAAAGTCATCGTTTTGTGCAACAAGTTGAAGAGTCATTTCAACTACATTACGTCGTGTAGCCAGTGAATCATGGTCACCATCAAACAATATCAGTTTTGTGTAAAGAGCTAACCAAGCTCTTTGAACTTACAGAACATTGTAGTAAGTCATGCAGTGCTTTTAGGAAATGAGCTCCTTGAGCTACAGAACATTGTAGTCAGTGTGCAGTGCTTTCAGAAATTACGAAGTACTTTTCCCGCTTAACAAACAAGGAAGATCAGTTATAACAGTCATTCTTCATATTTTGCCGCATACGAACAAAATCGGATCATCACACCCATCAACTGGTGCCGAAGATTCAATAATTGAAAAAGGCCTTTGAACTTTCCTTTTAGGACTTTATTCAAACGAGGAATGTGAGTTATATGAATGTTTTAGTTGTTTTGTTTGTTACATTATTCAACATATTAATTCCTTTCAGGTTAGTCAGTAGTTTAATTAAATTTTATAAGTTTTACATGAGCTTCGATTCATGGGAAACACAAGCACACAGAAAGTGCACCTCGGAAAGGACCTGGACCCCAAACATTTAATGCCCTATGTATTAAATAAAGTTGCATCTTGTGACAATCCACTCCTGGACAGTGATGTCCACGCATGCCTTTACCAGATAATAAAAATCAGCAGCAGCAAAATGTTAATTAATGATGCACCGGTTTGTACGTGGTACTTCATAAATTAAATTTTTTAGGATTATTCCTGTAATTAGTGTTTGCTGTCTAATCTTATTGCGACCGTGGAAATATTTCAGATTCTGCAGAAAGTTACCAATCCATGGCGGCCGTACTGTACGCCTATGGCTGCACAATTTGTGGCCTCGAATACACCTCGTTGCGGATCAACCTGTGTGTTCATTTTGCATTTTTAGTAGCGAGAATGAGTCTCATGTCGCCAATTGAGCGAATACCTGTTAAAAAGGGGGTATGTCTGATGGTGAGAAATGCTCACTAAACATTTGTATGATTGAGACTTTCGTATATTTGCCGCAAAAACGAACAGAGGACGATGAGTATGAATTCATTACCCCTCGATGTTTCCGACGTAGCATAGAATGATGGGCTCCTTAAATTCTCAGCAGATTTGTTTTCAATAGAATCGGCGACTGTGACTAAAGTACCTTATCCTCAGCTATGCTATAAGGCTCTGAAGGACAATAACCGATGAGGCATTGGTAACTTTCCCAATTGCTCCGCAACACCCATAAAGTAGTAGCCACATCTTGCTAATAAGATCATCACACCGATATATGCTTAACCCTTTGAAACATGGTGGTATCTTCCATGCCAGTTCCATGGTAGCAATAGGATGAGTCCATATTTCTTATTTGGGGTAGACCAATTAATATTTTCAACGTGCAGCCTTGAGGCTGCACGTTGAAAATAGTAATTGGTCTACACCACATTATGATGTAGCTTGTGGCCTGGAGGGAAAAACGGTCTCGGGTCTTCAAAGGGTTAGAAAGGGTAGATTAAACTCACAGGGATGGATAATCACACTGCTGTTCACTTAAACAGCGGAGATAATACTTATTGCGATGAGTACAAGTGGTCATAATTCGTAAAATGTGTACAAGTGGAGGTGGCAATGCAAAGCAGTATCTTTTATGAGCCACTAATCGTAGCAGTAGTAATAAGTAGCAGTAGGAGTAGAAGAGAAAGTGACCACTGTAGTGATGACGAATTAATGATGCTAATCACTTAAATCTCACCCAAACCTAATAGCAGACGACACTTGCAACAAAATGTCTTGAATAACAAAAAGAATTCACTTTTTGCTTCCATGGCATTGGAACGAGCACAACCAGCTCGTTCCAATGACGAGTCAAAAGCGATGTTTTTGAGGCAAATATTGAAAATAAAATTGGTCTGAAGAAGTTCGTTAATAGCACTGATCGAGTATGATTGTTAAGTACGCTAAAATGTTAAATGAACGAAGTGTAAGCAGATAATAGTCGACACACATAGCAAGTCAGGGGTGAGAATATGCATATGCATTGTTGAAGGTTGCATGTCTTAGAATTTGATTTCGTGTGTAAGAAAAATCGGCAGAAAACAGGTCCCTCCAGTGTGTACCCACTGTACCATAAACTGTTGAACAGAAAATGCCCGTCCAACGCGAATCGTTCTAACATACACGAAATTCTAAATGACGACCCTCATTTGTACTTGAGTGATAAAGGCGTGACTTGTTTCCGCGCTAGAACTAAATACAACAAGGGTAGCAACTCCACGGCATGCCTGTCCTGTTGGTGTACAATAACGAAAACGTAACCCACGGACGTGGCTATATGTTCTTGATTCGGGGGTTGTACCCCCTCTGAATTTCTGACTATATACCCTTCCCTTTGGGTGAAAATTTACAACTGCTGCCTGTGAATTTCCAACTACTGAAGAAATCAGAATGCACCCTGTGCCCTCATGTTCGAAATTTATGACCTTTGGGTTCTTGATTTCGTAATTTTATCTTGACTGTAACAAGGCGTCAACTTCAATGCCTCGGCATCTTATTGCACACACGGGACGAATATTGACTCCAGACGAAAAATCAAGTGCAACGTGGTTAAAAAATCACTAAATGTCACAGCCATTGATAAAATGCTATACAATCTGTTACCATAGGGCATGAAATTTCCAGCTGTTGGTAGTTCAAAATTTCTAAATTATGAACATTTTTGCCGAGATTGCCTACTGAATGTCGCCATGTCCCTTTCGCCATGTCCCTCCTTAGGTAACCTATCATCCATAACAAATTTGAAGTCATTCCTTGTCCCTCCATATGGACCGAAAGTTACTCGTTTTTAAACTTTGGTTCGTAGCTCTCCACGCGTCTTTCTAACAATAAAGCGAATAACGGCTTGTTACGTTTGTACCTTGGACTTCCTCGTTAGTTCCACGAAACTGAGAGATATTTTCCTTTCGTGTTTCGTTACTTGGGATCTCATAGATTAATCTAGTGATACACATGCTTGCACACTCATCAAGGCAGTTGACCGATGTTGCGTTGTGAAAACCTAATATTTTCTGGGAAAGGTTTTGACGTTCTATCTCATTGGCAGAAACTTTATGACAGTGACCAACACGACACCTGATCCACGAATACAGTACAGTGGCTTGAACATATTCAGCAGACACACTTTGCAAATGGGAGTGTCACTGTTGCCCACCCAAATGAGGATGGAAAAAGGTGGGCGGGATGATGAAGATTATTGACATGAGAATGGCTACAATTTCTAGTGGAAAAGAAGATTTGCTGCAAACGCAAGTGGCCATGCAGTGATAAATAAAGTTTTCACAGCAACACAGTGATGTCGTTTGATTTTCTATTTTCATTCTAACTACATATCATCCCCGAGTTCCAATGTGTTCTATGTGCCAGTAGACACATAGAACACAGTGGAACTCAGGGGCCGATATAGCATCGTGATCTCAAAGGGTATCTGGTCGAAATATTGTCGCGACACACTTCTACCAGTGCGTCGAGACTTCCTAAACATAATTATGCAGAATTACGTCAGAATCAAGAAACAAAACGAAAACGAAAACGAAATTTGCACCTAGATGTTTTCAACAAGTGAGATTATATAGTGTTATGTACAGGAAAATCGACAGAGAATTTCGGTCAGATCGCAACCCAGTCGCGATTCGCTCGCAATTCACTCTCCGTTTTTGTAATCATAGTGCGGTATATGTTCATGGTTCAATATTCATCTGAATTGAAGTCATAGATATCGATTCGTCCTTGCTTACAATCCTGTACCTTGCGAGACAAGATTTGTCACTTGGACTTATGTCAAAAACACGGTTGGTCATACAATAAAGGTCTGCAGAACCCGATTCGGACTGGAGCCAATACCAGAAAACATTTACAGTTATATTTTTTAGAACTGTATTTTCTACCTATTATATACTACTCAAAGTTTGCTAAGCACCAAATATTTGACACATCATTGTGAAATTTTCTTGTGACATATTTGCGATATTTTTGGTGGATATGATTGAGGAATGTATTGAGATGGTCCCCAGTGTTTACATTAGCTCTCTTGACAGGCAGACTTTTCGTGACAGTTATGGAAAGCATGTACCCCTTGATTTGTGATTTAATGAATATGACAAATGCAAATGTAAGAAGACATTTGTCTGAAGCAGAAATGTGGCGGGCTGTAGGGATGATGGAGCAAGGGGCTACCCATCGTCAGGTTGGTGAAGCCCTTGGTGTGCATCATACGGTGATCACCAGAGCCTAGGCAAGATTTCAGCAGTATGGCACACCAGTAAGACGGCATGGTGGTCGCAGAGACAGGGCAACATCTGCATCTGAAGACCGGTTTTTGATCATCCAGGCCCGCAGGAACCGCTTTGCCACAGCAACCCAGCTTCGCAGTGACCTTCAGAATGCATCCGGGATAAAAGTTTCGGCGCAGACTATCCGGGCAAGGTTGCAAGAAGGTGGTCTCCGATCGAGAAGACCATGTATTCGCATTCCGCTGTCCCAGAACACCACCAGGCACGATATGAATGGGCCATGGTCCACGTTGCGTGGACCAGAGAAGATTGGCGACCTGTCCTTTTTACAGATGAGTCAAGGTACTGCCTAGACCACACATGTGGGCGTTCTAGGGTTTGGAGAAGGCCAGGAGAGCAATTCCATGCAGCCAACATTCCTGAGCCTGACCGCTAAGGTGGAGGGTCAATCATGGTCTGGGGCGGCAACTGCTGGGGTGGACGTACAGAGCTCTGTGTCCTTGAACATGGTAAATTGACTGCACAACGGTATAATGATGAGATGCTGGATGTCCAAGTCAGATTGTATGCAGGTGCAGTGGGTGACAGATTCATTCTGATGGACGATAATGCCCGTCTTCATGTTGCCCATGCTGTCGGGGAGTGCCGACAGAGGGAGGGGATTGAGCGTATGGACTGGCCAGCAAGATCCCCTGACCTCAATCCAATCGAACATGTCTGGAATGAGTTGCAGCTTGCAATTTCAGCCCGTCCAGTCCAGCCAAGAAGTGTCCAGGAACTTGGTACCATGCTGGTCCAAAAATGGAACAACATCCCACAGAGGACCACCAGGAACCTGATTGGGAGCATGAGAAGGCGATGTCAAGCTGTAATTAACAGTAATGGGTCTCATACTCGATATTGAAGCCATACCAGTTCGCTCCGTCAACTTTTTGGCATATTGAAAAATTTCCTCTTTTACCAACAACATCCATTTTCCATGGTCATCGTATTCAAAAGCTAAAAAAATAATGTCAAACACAAATAAAATCTTAATTTCTGTACTTAAATCATTAAAGATATAATTATATTAAAAATATATACACTTTCGATTATAATATTTCAACGAAAACGTAAAACAGGTAGTTGGATGTACTTGGTGCTTAGCAAATTTTGAGTAGTATAATATAACTGACTAAAATTAATCATTAGCATTTTAAAAGATATAGTAATTTGTCAACTGGCAAATTATCACATCTTTGATAATGCTAATGGTTCATTTGAATCCATTTAAAGTCATAACTAGAAAATACAATTATAGAAAATACAATTGTAAAGGTTTTATAGTATTGGCCCCTGCTGGGGGCTCAGCATTACCAATTTGGAGTACTGGTTCGGTAAGTGTTAACCCTTTACCCAACGTAACGTCCAAAACCGGCCAGCGCTACTCTCAAAAATCGCCAATTAATTTTCATTATTTTTTCATTTTTTTGTCTCAAAAACATAGGTTATGACTCCTCGTTGGAACGAGCTCGTCGAGCTCGTTCCAATGAGGGGTCACAACTCACAACCTATGTTTTTGAGACAAAAATGAAAAAACTAGTTATTCAAGAATTGTTTTTGCATGTGTCGTCTGCTTTTCATGTTAGGTAAAGGGTTAATTAAATACGATGTTGAATCCTAGCCACTACATGTACACTTTATTTATCCACAAATATATTTCAAAGATGTCGTGAGTTTTCTTAGTAAAATCCTGACAAAGTAATATTCAATCTCCATCATCAAGACACGTCTTCAACGAATCACGCCTTGGTGAAGTCTTTGGAATATCTGGTCGTCTGGACTTCAGTCATCACATTCGGTACAAATTAGAGTCTTCCCATTACTTTGAGTTTAACCTTTTTATGCATCGGGCGCGGTGCAAGCGTTGTGTGCAATTTGATAAAAAATACAATCATTTTTTTTTCTCAGTCTAGACTCCCGACATACTACGATGTCTTCAATTTGAGCTTTGGGGTCGAGTAGAGACAGCAAAAAAGAAATCAAACCGAGTTCAAGATCCAAAACTGAATGTATATAATCACTTATTATAATTTAGACGCAACCGTCGCATCGATTAAGTTTGATACCGAGAAGTAAAATGATTAATTAACACGTTCATGGGCGTAGCGGGTGTGTCGCTTAAGGGTGTATCTAAGGGGGTGACACCTCCCCACCCCAACCATTTTCCAATCGGGACATTTTCGTCTAAATTGGAGTCTTAGTTTTAGAGTCGCTTTTGCTAGTAATCATGTGGTACTTTCCTACCAGACTAGGTTTGATACTTTGGCTAATTTATTTATTTTGGGGTTTAACGACACTTTCGACAGCCAGGGTCACATTGTGTCGGAAAGTTTTACGGTTGGAGGAAGCCGGAGTACCCGGAGAGAACGACAGAGCAACCGCGAGCAACTGCCAGACTCCCCAACGAACTAACTCCACACAAGAAGGGTTAGCATTGGTTGAAGACAAGTACACTGTCGACGTGCAGTACTCCTTAGTACACAGCGCCACCGAGCTCCCACGTGTGCAATGGGGGAAGGGGGTGAAGTGTCTTGCCCACTTTAGCTAATGCCACACACATAGAAGGGTATTCAAGTTGAAGGTCTGTGTTATCAAATTAGGGCTTCTGGGAGCGAGACATGACCAATTTGGAGAAACGTTATAATAAAATAAGAAGTTGCGTCACGAGTATTTCATGTATATTTTATTTATCCACAAATACATTTCTTATAAGGCTTTGATGATTTTTTAACCTAAAATCCCAATTGACTTATATTCCAAGTACATCATCAAGACATGCCTTCTATGATGGCATGCCTTGCTGATGTATCTGGAATACTTTATCAGTCGGACTAAAGTCATCGCAGTCGGGACAAATCATGTTTACACAGACACACCCATTCTGTTATCTTTGTGACGCACCTGGGTCGTACGAATTTACTTATTTCTTAATTGGGGTTTGACGACACTTTCGACACCAGGGTCACCTCGTGTCGGACAGTTTTACGGGTGGAGAAAGCCGGAGTAGCCGGAGACAACGGCGAGCAACTGCCAGACTCCCACAACGTACTAACTCCACAAGAGCAGGGTTAGCGTTGCTTGAAGACGCGCGCACCATCCACGTGCTGTACGCCTTAGTACACAGCTCCACCGTGACCCCCATGTGGGCAATTGGGATGAAGTGCGTACGAAGAATTTGGGACCACGTTCAGTGAAGGCCATCTACACACACTGATTGATACTACTGGTGGATCAGGTTTCTTTCTGTCATCCACTACAATACACGAACTTACCGTTGGCATTAACGCTCGTCTACAGTTGAGGAACTTAACGAATTTGTTAGATATAGAGCCAAAATATGTAATCCCTTAACCTTTTACCCAACGCAGACGATATCAGAATTTATTATTTTAAATACCATTTTTTTAAATTTTTCAAAGAATTTCAACAAAACCATTTCATGTGACCCCTCGTTGGAACGAGCTCGACGAGCTCGTTCCAACGAGGGGTCACATGATATGGTTTTGTTGAAATTTTTTGAAAAATAATATTTTTTCAACTGCTGAATTTGCATATTACGCGGGCGGATGCGGGCGATTCGTTGGGTAAAGGGTTAATATAGAGGCAACCGATGATACTAATCACATAAGACAATTCACGTTCGTATGGTGTCCTGTTAGAGCCAAGTATCGAGTGTCGCGTTTCTCATTTCTGTTTCTTCAAAACGCGACAGAACCGCGACAGTACTGTCGCGTGTCATGTTTTCGCGTTTTCAGGAAATATTTTATATTTGAATGCACTGACAAAAACGCGACAGAGCTATATTACGACAGAACCGCGACTGTACTGTCGTATTATAGCTTTGTCGCGTTTTCGTCTAAAATTATTTGCCAGACAAAAACAAAAATGCGACAAAGTGCACGACAACACGACGCTTCCGTCATGTGAAATGTCGTGTGAAATATCGTAATATAGCTTTGTCGACTTGCCTTTTTAGAAGCAATTTTACACGAAAATGAGACAGAGCGATATTACGACAGTACCGACAACGCGACAAAGCTATATCACGTCAGAACTGCGACAACGCGACAAAGCTATGTTTCGACAATACTGTCGCAGTTCTGTCGTAATATAGCTCTGTCGCGTTTTTTTCAGTGCGTTCTCATATATAATAATTCCAAAAAAGGCGAAAACACGACACGCGACAGTACCGTCGCGGTTGTGAAGAAACAAAAATGAGAAACACGACGCTCGGTACTTGGCCCTACAGGACACCATACGTTCGCATCTTCAGAGTCAAGATTCAGGGCACGTGCTTCCTGCTAATTCCTGATAAGATTGCAATGATAGTACCCCAAAAGAGAAGTACAGGTTTACGATGAGAGAATTTGAGTCGCAAGGGGCCCTTCGGTTCTCTAGAGGTGGTTGGTTTTATGATATATAGGATAAATATTATTCCCCAGAAGGTAGCGCTCAACGCTCGCACCACGATAAATATGTTACTGTCTCTAAAACTTCCATTATGTGTAAATACTCACGTGGATCTACATATTCTCCGACAAATTCCCGCTTTTTGATTGGCTTTGGTGCATCTATTTCATCGTCACTGTCTTTGCCATCGTGACGCTCTTCTTTGCGCCCACCAGAAGTGTAATATCGCCTAGGTGTTGAGATGGTTGGTGCATTTTTCCGAGCTGTGATTTTATTCTGCTGTGGAGACCTTTCTCGCGATCCACGACGTTCCCACTTGTGTCTCATTTGGTTTGCGTACGACTCGTGAATATCCTTTGACAGATGTTCGTCATCGTCGTAACCATGATAGGACATAGCCTTCCTACCTGGTTTGATTATCGGAGTCCCAACGGGAACGCTGTCTCTGTTACTTTCACTTAACACGCTGATTGAAGGTTGGGTATCCTCTTTGCCACGGCGATTACTTACAAAGGGTTTGTGGTTAATTTTTGTCGCTTCTTTTACCCTTATGAACGGAGTGGTCACTGTCGGAGCATCGTTAGTGAACTCTGTCTGTTGTGTTGCACCTTGAACATATCTCTGTTTTCTCGAATTTTCTTCACTGTACTTTTTCAAAACAGCTGGAGCTGTACCGGGGACGTTCCCATTTGGTGCCATTATCTTTTCTTCTGTACTATACCCGGGTGGTTCCGTTTCGACGCTGCGCCTTGGTTTCGAATATTGTGATAAGGGTGTCTCATCTTTTGTATGAGGGTCATTAGGATCGACAAGCAGCATGTCGTATGCAACTTTGTCCTCTCTAGCGCGTGGGCGTACGCCTTGTGCGGACCATGGATGAGTAAACTTGTAGACTTCTTCGGGTTTTATGTATGAGTGGTATGGGCATGGTTTCTTTTCATCGTATATCATGGTGGGGTTTAATCTTGTTGTGACATTTGGAAAACACGTGCATATATTGGGATCGTCAACGTTCTCTTGCAACCATTGCTGTACGTTATTTTTCTGTGTATTAATTTTGGACTGATGTTCTAATAAAACATGGACGTTTGCATCTTGTTCAACTATCTGTTTTTGTTGATGGGGTGTTTTAGGTACACCGTCTTCAAATGTATCCGGCATCAGATAATAAGGCATTTTCAACTCCTTACTATCGGGAAAACGTTTCCCACGAGTAGGTGGCGCCTCTTCAAAATATAATCCACTTAAATCTGGCTTTTTGGTTGGGGGCATAACGCGATTTGCGTCAATAACTGTTGACGTATACATGGTCAAATATGCGGTTGAGATTCCGGATGTGTAACTTTTTCCCTGACTAAAATCCAAGGTAAGAAAACCGTGTGAAGGCGTAATCTATAAAGAAAGAAAAATATATTGTTTGTTTACTGGTTGAGTACTAGATTATTTTTGGGGGGCGGGGGGAGGGGGGTGGTCTGAATTTGTTATTCAAAATTTGTTTTATTACAAATTATTGGAGAGTGCCCAACGGCACTCTCCTATAATTAGTAATAAAACAAACTCATATTAACAAAATATTATTTTTATTTAAATGAATGGGAAACACGAACAAGGAAAATGTTGGCTTTTGCTCTTGTACCCTCCTCCCTCCTATTTTTTAAAGCCCTGATAGTGGCTTCTAGCACTCAACCAGTTAAAGAGCTCTGGTTATACTATAGTAAATTATATTTATTGTTCATCTTAAAAAACCGTACCGAGGGTGAAAAGGCTAAAAAGCAAATCCACATAAACTTTCGCAACATTAGAAGCATTTAATTCAGAAATTATGGAAAGTGTGATTAAAATTTATCACACGATTAGTATGCATCACCCTACCTCATAATTATAAGAATACTTCGTTTATTATGGGCCCTGGGTATAAGTCTGTAAAAATCTGGAGTGAAAAAAAACAAGTACGTTGTTTATTGCGTTAATCCGTTACGTAACGTAAAGCACATATCCGGTCAAGAATCATAAACTATGTTTTCGAAGCTAACATTGAAGTACAGTCACGTTTTGGGGTATGGGGTTCACATATTCAAGTCCCTAGGTATACTATACGGAATAGAATATTTCAATCAAACCAGTCAACTTACTAGAATGTGACGGGTTGACTGCTGGACTTCTATGCTAGAGGTCCCGAGTTCGATCCGGGACGACCCGCGTTGTGCCCTTTGGCAAGGCCCTTTATGCCGGTTGCCTACATCGGGGCATGATGACGCCGTGTACTAGGGCGTACTGCACATCGATGGTGCACATGTCTTCATCCGCTGTAAACCTGCTTGAACGGAGCTTGAACAGAGTTAGAATGTTGAGGAGCTGACAGTTGCTCGTCGATGCTCGGTGGTTCTCTCCGGGTACTCCGGCTTCCTCCACCCGTAAAACTTTCACGGTCACGATTAGCCATTGTGCATAAGTATGTGACCTTAAATAAATAAATAAATAAATAAATAAATAAATAAATAAATAAATAAATAAATAAATGTGACAAGTGTTGTACTAAAACGTGATTAAAGCGCAGTTGTTGAAATAATAGGCGGGTACTATTTTCAGGTTTCAAAGCAAGCCCTCGGCCCACCAGTTCAATTCTGCAAGGAATTCTACGCTGTTGTAAGCTATTTGTTGCCCACTTTCGTGTTTTTTGCGCGCAGACTACCGTTAATGCAAAGCAAGGTGCATTTACTAACAAAGATATAGAGATATTCTTTTTCTCCAGTTATAGATATTCCAATCAAAGAGTATTCATTTCATCTTGAAGTCATAAAGATTGTGAACCACGGGGCATAATCATAAACTGCGGCTGTTGTGAGTATTCATTCATATTCATTTAGTAAACAAATATGTATAATAGTATTCGAAATGTCAATAACGATTCGATCAAATCATGTCTCGACTGAGAAAGATTTCTTGTGCTCATTCAAGGCAATTTATTGTTTATGACATTTTTAGATTCAATCAGCTGGAATATTCAGTTGGTCAGAAAAGCGAACGGTGTGACCCGGGGCCAATATTATAAAGCCTTTACAATTGTATTTTCGAGAATTGTATTTTCCGTCTCTCACTATAAATGGTTTGAATAAACCATTAGCGTTTTCAAAGATGTGGTAATTTACCGGTAGGTAAATTGCCAGGTCTTTTAAAACACCAATGATTATTTTCAGTGATTAATATTCAAATGTGAAAAATACAATTTTCAAAAATACAATTGTTTCAATTTTATATAGTATTAGTCCCCGATCGCGATCTGATCGAGCAAAATACCATATTGTGATCACCGTACTTTATATCACGAATTTTGTACGTATTCAAAGTTATGCGATACAATACAGACAGTGGTAAATATGCTAGATACACCATGCTTTGAATCCAGATTGAGTGTAAGAACGCATCTAATTGGACATCATGCGTCTGAGTGACATTATGGCGTGAACGAAATTTTTCGACACAAAACAATAAGCAAGAAAGTTATCAGTGACCGCCGAAGGTGATATTTTTCTTTAAATATATCAGATTCATTCACTTAATTCAAGTTTAATCGGGGAAAATACAGAACACAACTCGGATAGATTATCGGGGATAAGAATCAACGACCCTTGATGATTTTTTTCTGTATTTCATGCGCGCATTCAGCGCGCATGAAATGCTGAAAAAAACTTCACCTCGGGTCACTGATTTCAGTCTTTCGTGCTCCACCCTCGTTGTGTTTTGTCTTAGTACATGATTAGATAAAACATATTTTATTTGCAAACAAGAAAGCAAAGGGGGTGGAGGACAAGTGCTCAACACTTAGCCAAGCCTCTTCTCCATTACAACAATCCTGTATGTTCTGCTAGCAGCTGACAATGAACAAAAATAATAATGTTTTTTTTGCAGATTAATAAGACAAAACGAAAAGAACAAAGGCATTAACGAACAAATGTGTAGTAGAAAGATAAGGCAGAAGCGAAGGGAAAATGGCTCTAGTTAATTTCGATACATTGATAAAATAATTGGTGTATAAAACTTTCCATTAAACTAGGTTAAGTTGGTAAGGGTCGGGCTGGCTCAGGTGCACATACACGCATTCACAGACTCACACGTGCACCCACACAAGTACATGTGTTGTGATTCAATTAGTTTCATCTGTACCCATTTACGAAATTATCGCACAATAACAATTTCTATTGACATGGTGTGTGAATTGTGTTTTGAACAGAAAACAGGAAGCAACCAATCCTTCGATGGGTCCAAAACTATTTTAAAAAGACTTGTTGTTCATCAGGGAATACGTTATTCATTAAACCGGTTATAGATAAAGTTATCATATAGTGTTGAAAATATAGATATACAGGTTTTTTGTACAGGTAATTTTGTATGTCTTTACGCGAGGATGTTACATTAATTACTAACGAGGTCCGTAACAATCTTCAGATGTTGCGGAAACCGCGGACGGTGCGAGAGACCCATATTTGCCCGACTACAGCATGAATTTGTCAGGCGGTCCTTTCGTACACACAGCTATTCAGACAAGGAGTCTACAGCCACCAAACTAGCCAGGATGCCACGGGTTTTACGACTGCATTGTCGGTCGGCGTAACTAATTTCTAGTTCTGGTCCGGGGGAGGGGGGTGGGTACGCCAGTTTTGGAAAATAGCACTCTGTCCGATTACTTCCAGACGAAACGAAGAATTGGGGGGAGGGGGGCTATGCCACCAGCCACACACATACACACACATAATAACTCTAGGGACGTACGCTCCTGGTTACAGATATAGCACGTACGCGGAGATTCTAGTGTTCTGGGAAAACGAATTGAGAATTTGAATCGGTTCCGACTGGGTTGCGATTCGTTCGGAATTTTATGTGGCCTTTGTGATCACGGAACTGTAAACATTTACTTATTAGACTTGTAGGAAGTTAAGGAACGTACAAGCAAATCACCAAAATCCTGCATTTGAAAAAAAATATTCGATTGAAAATTAGATTAATTAAATTTAATACTGGAAATATCAGTGCTTTATGTCATTTTTGACCTCCGGAAAGTCAGAAACAGAATAAATGCATTCCCTGATTCCTTCATTAAAAACACTGATGAATAAATATAGAAAGAAATTTATCATGATTCTGGTTTTAAACAAGTTATGCGTATTACGTTTCGATTTTCATTTCGATTTTGTGATTATAATATCCGTGATTAAAATCCATATAAATATGTTGGGCTGTTTCACCATAAACATTAATTTACGTGCTCGAGATATATGAAATTGACAAGAAAACGTACGTCATATACCTGACTTTTCAGGACTTTTCAAATTCCTGCTGATCAGAATGTTCATTGTCCTTGTTACAAAAAATATAATGTGAACTTGATTCTCCTCTCTTCTTTCCACTATATGTTGAAACAACAGAAGCTACAGCGGAATGATCAATTTACAGAATTACTTTTATCCAAAATCCGACATCTTGAATTCCGTCAAAATATCACAACAGTTTGAAAACTATCATCATGTGCTTTTTCTTTCAGTTTATCCCGTCTTTTGGGTGTTTAAATAAACGTCCGCGTTTATATTCTGCAGGATAGCAACAGTCAGTTTGTTAGTGTGCTTTCTTCACCAAATTAAAATGCGCGTGACATTTAACGCATTTATGAAAACGCCATTAACATAAAATACTTCGTCCCACCGATAAAGACCGTGGTTATATTTTGTGTTTCACGTAGATATACAGTGATCGACAGAATAACTTTCACTTGCTGACAAGTCACAGAAGAACCAACTCTGTGGTACGCTTTCAACGTAAATAATACGTTTTCACGAATTATCCTCAATGGCTTTGCAAGACACAAACTTTCAAATATTGTGATTGTTACTTCTAATATTAAAACAATTATAAATAATAATAATGTATACTCAATTTATTTCGACTCCCCCATTCATTCCTTATACTGTGTTCAATAAGAAAGGCCAAACAGGAAATTTTCTTGGTTTTACAATACAAATGCGGTCCCATGAATTTAGTTCATTTTAACCCTTCACACACTGATGTCAAAACATCCTAATTGCAAGCAGCAAATTTATTCCATAATGCAACTAGAAATTTAACTAATTCAGCCTTGTTTGACAGAGCTCAATGAGCTCTGTCAAACAAGAGTGAATTGGTTATTCCTAGTCGCATTATACGAAAAGTTTGCGGCTGGAAAGTTTAGTTTTTCAATATCGGCCTGCAGAGGGTTACATTTCTTCATTAGATTCAGGGATCACAGTCACAATATAACCCTTTTTCATCCCAGCATAAATAATTTCGTTAAGAAAATTTGGTAGTCGCCGAGAAGACGATGTAGTGAACAGCAAATTTGATGTGATAAGAAAGTAGTAATTTAATTTTACAGCCCTTTAGAAATGTAGGATTATTTATTTATTTATTTATTTATTTATTTATTTATTTATTTATTTATTTATTTATTTATTTATTTATTTATTTATTGGCGTTTAAGGTCACATACTTATGCAAAATGGCTAATCGTGACCGTGAAAGTTTTACGGGTGGAGGAAGCCAGAGTACCCGGAGAGAACCACCGAGCATCGACGAGCAACTGGCAGCTCCTCAACATTCTAACGCTGTTCAAGTTCCGCTCAAGCAGGGTTACAGCGGTTGAAGACACGTGAACTGCACCATCGACGTACAGTATGCCTTAGTATACGGCGTCATCGTGCCCCCATGTAGGCAACCGGGATAAAGTGCCTTGTCAAAGGACACAACGCGGGTCGTCCCGGACGGGAATCGAACTCAGGACCTCTAGCGTAGAAATCCAAGAGTCTAACACTCAGCCACCGCGTTCCCTAGAAATGTAGGATTAAAATAGTTCCGAATCTCACCACAAAAGCAAAAAAATGGATTAGTCAATTTGCTGGGGGCTTTATTTATTTATTTATTTATTTATTTATTTATTTATTTATTTATTTATTTATTTATTTTTTTTTTTTTATTTTTTATTTTTTTTTTTAATTTTTTTTTTATTTTTTTCATTATTATTATTTAACAACACTTTCGACAGCCAGGATCACCTCGAGTCGGATAGTTTTATGCGTGAAAGAAGCCGGAGATCCCGGGGAGAACAGCCGAGCATCTGCGAGCAACTGCCAGACTCCCCAGCGTTCTGACTCCACACAAGCAAGGTTAGCATTGGCTGAAGACAAGTGCGCCATCGACGTGCAGTACGCCTTAGCATATGACGCCACCGTGCCCCCACGCGGGCAATCAGAAAGAAGTGCCTTGCCCACGGACACAACGTAGTTCTCCCATGTGGACAGCATTGTGTTAGGCTAAACAATAATTCAAGGACTGGGGGTTGTGTGTCTGAATATCTGGAGAATGTCAGGAAATGTCTGAATATCAGCATTTAATAGTGGGTTTGTTTGATAATTTATTTTTATTTTTTATTTAATTTAATTTGGGGTTTGATAAGGGGTTCCCCGTATCCGCTTTGATATTTAAACTTCTGTGAACTCATCAGCAGTTCAAAATCTTCTGTCGACTTCACCCTGGAACCTGGGTATTCCGAGATCTTAAGTCTGCGTTAATTAGATTTTCGGATGTTTTAGAGCTATTCTTCAAGTCCAGCTAACGTATTTCAATGAAATACACGCGTGACACGTAGATTGGTCGTTGGTTGGTTGGTTGTCGTGTAAAGATTATTTTCAGCTATCAGGGTCATTTCGCGTCATTTTATAGGATATGCGGAGAAAGCCTGATTGCCTTAAGAAGTTTGCCTGATCGTTCACGGCTCTGTTGCCACACAACAAACGGTAACTGTTGTTGCGCTTATTGAACATTCATGTTATCGCCCTTGCTAGATAGATAAAAAAAAAATTCGAGATTGTGGGCGTATTGATTGAAGGCGTGCTTACGATCGACGCGATACACATCCCAGCAATTTGCTGTGAGCAAAGCAAGTCGGTTGACGTGTTTTATCCAAGAAAATTGCGTGAGTAATTCTTGTCCGATTCGAACCCAAGATCAGAAGTCAGGTCGATAATTTTGAAACAATCGAAACAACGCCATAGACAAGACTTTAAAGTTAAATTTAAAATATTTAGCAGTGGTATTTGTGCATTATCGTGTAGGGTTGTCCTTTGTGCTTTCCATAAAAGTCAAATTCATGTATGGTGTTACTCTCAAGATCATTTATAAAATCGATATGGGTGAATTCAGCCAATTAATACAGAGAAGATAAAGTTACTTTCGTTCGTTTGTTTTTTGGGCTTCACGACACTTTCAACGGCCAAGGTCATACCGTGTGGGAAGAAAGTTACTTTTGAATACGGGATTGAAGGGTTTTATTAATGCTTCACCTACTCGGAGACGCCATTTGTAGAATTGTTTTCAGGAATATTAAATCACAGCTTATGACCCCTCATTGGGACGAGCTCGTTGCAATGAGGTGTCATCAGTTGTGACGTGGGCAAGCCAGAAAATAAGCAGACTGTCATTTGCAAAATGAGGTCCACAGAGGGTGAATTTAGTGATGCTACCCTGCACGGCAGGGTAGCATCACTAAATTTACCCTCTGTGAACATCAATCTGAATCGGGTTCTCAAAACTGAACAGAAAGAGGTACCCAGAGGATAAACTGACCCGCTGTATGGGATAGCATCATCAAATTCACCCTCTGGGGATCTCATTCTGCAAATGTCAGACTGCTTATTTTCAGGACTGGGTGTGGGGTCAAAAAATGAACAATAATAAACATGAATGTCGATTATTACCAGTGCTGGCCTTAAACTATTGCGTTAAGCAAAGGGTTAACTGAACAAGAAATTTTGAAAATTGCAATGTTTTGTCTCTAATATCTATATCTATACCTATATAAACAAGTACAACACAGAAATATTTATAACGGCCTATAGCTTTTCGAAACGGGTAGATAGTGCCGTTTTAATGCACTTGAATAAACAGTCAATAAGTACTTAGAATTCCAGTGTTGTGAGTGAACAAAGGGGATTATTTGCTTCGATTGACCTGTTCTTTCAGTACCCCAAGTATAGTGGATAATATGAACGCATGTTGAAACGCGTTGTATATTTCAAAACCAAAAGAAGTCGCCACGTGCGAAAATGTAGAGAGAGGTTATTTGCCTTCAAATTGTTCGAGTTTAATCGCTTAAAATGTTTGACGTATTCAAAATTGACAGCATGCATTGGCGATCAAACCTACGCTTTAAAGGCAGGGAACGACGGATATTGATATTGATATTGATATTTTATTTTCCAGTACACTAAAATATAGCAATATATACATTATAGTACATATAATAAAAATATTGAAATTTCAACAAGAAATATTGCATATTGTACATTAAATTACAAAACATTCCAATTAATTGTTGCATTGTGTACTGGCAGGGGAAGGCATAGAAGGAAGAAAAAGAAAGAGAAAGAAAGATCAACAGAAAGAGAAAAAGGTGGATATTACACTTCAGCAATTCCAGTTAATGAATGGGTCTCATACAGCATGCGCGCAAAGTGTCACTGATGGCCAACAGCGAAATGTCGCTCCCTTAATTCTGCTGATACCATTCTACGGAAGCCGGTTAGTATCACCTGTAAATCAATTTTTATGTCGTAATTACGACATAGTATGTCGTAATTACGACATACTATGTCGTAATTACGACTTAGTATGTCGTAATTACGACTTAGTATGTCGTAATTACGACATAGCTATCTCGTAATTACGACATACTGAGTCGTAATTACGACATAGCTAACTCGTAATTACGACATACTATCTCGTAATTACGATATACTACCTCGTAATTACGACATACGAAGTCGTAATTGCGACATAACTATCTCGTAATTACGACATACTATGACATAGCTATCTCGTAATTACGACATACTAAGTCGTAATTATGACATACTATGTAGTAATAATGACATAGTTAACTCGTAATTACGGCATACTATTATGTCGTAATTACGAGATAGTATGTCGTAATTACGAGTTAGATATGTCGTAATTACGACGTACTAAGTCGTAATTACGAGTTAGCTATGTCGTAATTACGACTTATTATACACACTTATTATACATACCATGTCGTAATTACGACATAGCTAACTCGTAATTACGACATGCCAAGTCGTAATTACGACTTATTATGTCGTAATTACGAGATACTATGCCGTAATTACGAGATAATATGTCGTAATTATGAGTTAGCTATGTCGTAATTACGACATACTAATTCGTTATTACGAGATAGCTATGTCGTAATTACGACATACTAAGTCGTAATAACGACATAATATCTCGTAATTACGGCATATGCTATGTCGTAATTACGACTTATTATGTCGTAATTACGACTTAGTATGTCGTAATTACGACATAATATCTCGTAATTACGACATAGCTAACTTGTAATTACGAGATAATATCTCGTAATTACGACATACTAAGTCATAATTACGACATAACTATGTCGTACTTACGACATACTATGTCGTAATTACGACTTAGTATGTCGTAATTACGAGATAGCTATGTCGTAATTACGACATCCTAAGTCGTAATTACGACATAGCTTTCTCGTAATTACGACACAGTATGTCGTAATTATGAGATATGGTATGTCGTAATTACGACATAGTATGTCGTAATTACTACATGCTATGTCGTAATTACGACATAAAAAAACTATTTACAGATGGCACTAACCGGCTTCCGTACCATTCCTCCCGTTATCATGGAAATAGTACAAGTTTGAGCAGATCTATGAAATGGTTGGTGGGAGCTGAAAGAGAGGAGACATGGACGAGAAAACCAGACAACAACAACAATTACTGTGGACAACAAATCGTTAACCGTTTACCAACGTAACCTCCGAAACCAGCCCGCGCCCTTAATTGAAGTCCCTATTCACATTTTTGTCACGGATGGTGTGAATTAAAACATTCCAGGATTCTCCATCAGACCATTATTAACCCTTTATCCAACATGTTCTAGCAGACGACACATACAAAGAGAATTCTCGAAGAACTGAAAATTATCATTTTTGGCATAAAAAAAATACAGCTCACCACTCCTCAGTGAAACGAGATCGTTGGGCTCGTTTCAACGAAGGGTCACAAGCTATGGTTTGGAGGTGAACATTGAAAAAAAGTAATAAAATTTGAACGGCGACTATTTATGAATAGCGCTGGTCGGTTTTGGTGGTTATGTTGAGTTTACTTTCAGATGATGGACCAAACAAAGGAGCTGAAAATTCACTACCTTTTGTGTTTTTTTTTTCTCATAACTCATGAGTATCTGTTTTGGTTGTAACCCACTTCCGACTATTCTGCGCTATTGATAAAAGTTCATCCTCTGACTCGAGCAAACTGAAAGTCTTGCACATTTCTCCACTAAATTATCATTCATTGGCAGGGGAACTGTGACTCATCAGTTAATACGTTGGGTTATCGGGAGTTCGTGTTCTTGATAAAAGATACCTAGCCTCACATGCTGGCGTTTGAATAGAATGGCGCAGTGCATTAAAGCGTGTACTACATACACTCGGAAGATGTGAAGCTGGCTCGGGGTAAATTTTCAGCCAATAAATATTGTCGACGGCTTTTTCGACTTAATTGGTTTAACACTTTGCCTGTATTGGATATATATTACTCACAAAATTTTTCCTAAAAGTCATTGCTTATTTCCCCTCAACTGAATGAACTCGAGAAGTCATGTGCTAGGAGTTTAAGAAGAAGATGAAATATTTCGTTTCGCACGTGACCTGGTATAGTGGAAACGTAATTTTACTAGCTCCGATCAGCAACTGAGAAAAATCAATGTTTTAATGGCGCAAAATGTAAGGATCGGAGTTCTGTTGGGGTGTTTTCTAAACACGATGGCTGATGAAGGTCACAACCAAAGCTTTGCGTACGTCTGCAAAATTGATGAATTTGATCCCTCTTTCCTCGAGTTCGTGTCTGCTTTGTTCATATTGACGACCGTTGGAGTGATGTTCAGTGAGCATATACTCTAATATGATGTACTGATCACACACTGTTCTACTAAAACTTTCAAACTTTCGGCGCTTGTGTACCTTTGTGTCTACTAAAAGATAACTTTTAGGATAAGACTATCGGCAGGGCTGGGAGCAGTTAACGTTTCAAACGTTAATGTGTTAAATTATTTTAACAACGTTAAATTTTTTTTAATCAAGTTAATAACGTTTAAGTTTGAAGATTATAATTGTATAATATGTAGCATTGCGTCGTTATCTTGTATTTACACCAGCGTGCCCATGACGTCGAATTTTACGCCATTTGACGAAATTGAAGAACACGAATAATTTAGATGTCCCTCAATTATAGACGACCCATTGTTTTGGCGGAGAGACCATGAAGCCCTCCTACCAACGTTGGCGAAGTTGGCCCGCCGATATTTGGCTATACAGCAAAATCCGCTTCATCCCAACCCCTATTTTCCATGTAAGGACTGGTATTCGAGCAACGGCGTATGTCTCTTTCTATGGATACAACCGCAGCGATTGTATTCTTAAATGAAAACATCGCTGAATGTTAGAATTTACGATAACCTGCGAGAACTATATTAACTACTCGTCTCCTGAGTTCCAATGTGTTCTATGTGCCAGTAGGCATATAGAACACATTGGAACTCAAGAGACGAACTGTACGTAATATACATGGCCGAAGTTATTAAAATTTTGTTCATTTTAACATTTAACGTCATTTAACTCCTTAACGCAGAATTATTTAACACGCTAACGTGTTAAGGAAAATTTTAACTCCTCCTAGCCCTGACTATCGGACAAAAAACTGTTTATTGGTTTTGAAAATGTTGAAACGAAATGCGTCCTGAAACTATTTGACAGTTCATGGCCGACTTGTGAGGCAATTCATTTTGGTGTGGACTGTATTTCCATCGCTCGCCTTGCAGATCAATGAGTGATTGACAGCCTTTCAGCCAATATATTGTCGACGCTCCACGTTCCGCGCATTGAATTCCGAGGATCAGTTATCCAACACATTCTATTGTGTAGTGATCGTTACTTGTCTAATTGTTTGTGGTTCAGTTGGCCTGTCATTATTAATTATTAAGTTGCTACTGATTTGACGAAACTGCTGTGATGCGGTAAGTACATTCCTTGCAGTTTTGAAAGGCCCATCGGACCAGTTTATTTCGAAAGAACTGATGAGTGCTGCTGTTTCAGACCACCTAGTTTCACTTCGAAACCGTGTAGAGGCTATGAAAGAACTCTTGATGAAACATCCGCAACCATACTTAAACTCGAAACAGATCTTGACGACTTGCGGCAACATGGGATGAGAAAATCCCTGAGAATTTCGGGTGTTCTGGAGACATCCAAGGAAAATACTGTTGAGATTGGTTTTGACATTTCCAGGTCAATGGGGGTTACTCTTTAACTCGAAGATATCGAGAGGAGTCACAGATCAGGTCCACCCAGAAGGAAAAATAGAAGTATACCAGCAAACTTTGTTAGTTACCGGTCGCGGGATAGTTTCTATCGCGGGAGAAGAAAATTGAGAGCGGACAAGAAGATGCAAAATGTGTATATAAATGAGCATCTTACAAATGAACGTTCAGCTCTAGCTCGTAGAGCTCGAGTTTTGACAGGAAAATAACTGGGACATGGACTCATGATGGAGTCATCTTTGTTAAATTTTTCTATGACTCAGTTCAACGAGGGGTTTCGTGATGCGGTTTGGTTGAAATTGAAGGTTTAAAAAAAAAGACATTTCAAATAATAAATGTTGATAACGTGTTCGATGGGTAAAGGGTGAAGCTCCTCCAGACGACCTGGAATTCGTTAGACACATTTAAGCTCCCCAACAACCTAGAATTCGCTATACATAGTGCGTGCGTGCGTGCGTGCGTGCGTGCGTGCGTGCGTGTGTGCGTGCGTGCGTTCGTGCGTGCGTGCGTGCGTGCGTGCGTGCGTGCGTGCGTGCGTGCGTGCGTGCGTGCGTGCGCGTGCGTGCGTGCGTGCGTGCAAAAGTTATCCTATCTTGTGAGACAAGGCCCTGATACTCGCGAAGGTGTGCTTAATTACTGAAAGAATCGAACTCTCCTCGGTTGTGAGTTCTTGTCTGCTTGTTCATAGGCAGCCAGAAACTCACTGAAAACCCGTCACTAATCACATACTGTTACTTGCTACAAGGCTCTATTGGAAAATGGACTTTGTGAAGCCTCGTAAGGCCGTATGGGTCACTTTTCTTGTTGCACATAGTGCCGGATTATTTATGTTTGTAAGTGTGTTTTAGTGAGTCTGTGCCGAGTGCATATTATTGTTTCATGTAGAGAACCGCAAGTTTGGCTCACTCCAGCTTGTCTGACAGATGTCACTGAACTCTGTCTGACAGGTTGTAGTCAGTCAAACTCGAAATCTCACAATATCCCGTAAGAACACGGGTCGGCAGGATAAGCGGAAGATGGCTAAGAGTTTATGGGATCTGACGTAGCCGGATATAGTCATATATGTACCGGTCATAGAGTTCAACTCAAATTGGTGTACTTTGTTTCGTTTCTAGAGAACCTGTGCCGTGTTTATGAGTGTGTAACGAGGGCATGTCACTATAGATTGTGTAGAACTGCGAGTTTGACTCGCTCCAACTTGTCTGTCAGGGTTCACCGAAGTCGGTCCAATAGGTTTTAGTGAGTCGAGCTCGCAATCTCACAACATGTTTTTGGATCACGGGTCATCATGGATGCCTAAGATCTCATGACGTCTGATGTAGTTGTGCATAGTCATATATAGTACCGGGCTGAGAGTTCATCCTAATTTTGTTTGACCTTGTTTCGTTACTCGCGAACCTGCGCGGAAAGCCTGAAAGAATCTAAATCATCCCGGCCGTGAGGTCTTGACTGCCCATTTAGCCAGGAATTCAATGAACACCACCGCCACCAATCACAGAATGTTATTCTGTCTCAAGGAGCCGACGGAAAGTGGAGTCTCTTGTGCCCGTGACGCCTCGGGTGACGCGCCTCTTATTGTGCAATGTGCCTGAGTTTTAATATTTGCACTTGTGCATATGTGTGTGTTGCGAACGCGGAGAACCGTGAGTTTGACTCACTCCAACCTGTCTGGCAGAGGTCACTCAACTCTGCCCGGTGGGTTGCAGTCAGTGGCGTGGCAGTCTCAGAGCTGAAACACGGGTCATCATGAAAATATGGAGATGGGTAAGTGTTCAGAGTGAAATATCATGGCTTATTGCCCGGATCAACATGATTTTCTGTAGCTACCGTATTTTTTTCTAAGTATATATTTCTGCTCGTGTTTATGTGTGTATATGTGTAACGAGGGCATGTCAAAATTGATCTTGGAGAACTGTGGGATTGATTCACTCCACTTCTGCATGGGTCAATGAACTCGGTCCGATTGGTCTTAGTGAGTCGAACTCGCAATCTCACAATATGCTTTTGGATCACAGGTCAACGTGGTAAACTGGAGATGCCTAAGATCCCATAGCGTCTGATGTAGTTGTACATAGTTATATCTAGGACCGGCCTTTGAGTTCATTTTAAATTTGTGTGACCTTGATTTGTTTCTCGCGAACCTGTGCTAAAAGAAAGAACCGAAATTACCTTGGCAGTTAGGTTTTTATTGCCAAAAGAGCCAGGAATTCATTCACTGTGTTTATGTGTGTGTGAAGAAGGCATATTTCTATCGATTGCGGAGTACCGTGAGTTTGACTCATTCCAGCTTATCTGACAGAACTGAACCCTGGCCGGCGGGTTGCAGTCAGTCAAACTGGAACACGTGTCATCCCGAGAAGCCGGGAAAGCGTTCGTGTATGTGGTTATATATATCTGGAAAGCGCCTCGATAATAAGGAGGCGACTGAGTGTTCATGGTAACTGATGTAGTTGTATATAGTTGTACATAGTGCAGAGCCTAGAATTAATTCCAGATTGTGAGTTTCTGTCCTGATTCTCGCGACCTCAGCAGTAGGTATGGATGAATCTAAATCACCCCGACGGTGGAGCTCGTCCCCCTATATATGGGTGGCCGCGAATTCCCCGAATATCCCTGTTATCAATTAATGTTTTATTTTGTCATAAGGAGTTAACGGAAAGTAATCTTCGGGAAACTCGTGTGGCCTTAGTGACCTCCGTTGTTGTGCTATCTGGACTGATGCAATTTCATATATTCGTGCAAGCGAAGGTTTCTCAGTGCGGTGTCCCGTGTACTTGACAAATACATACCGCTTTACAGGCATATTATATGGTTTTCTTTCCGAACAAGTTAAGTTCAAAGGAAGTGGTGATCAGATTATGAATTGTATATACCCTGTGGCAACATTGTTCGCTGTGGTACACTTCATTAGCATCTCTGTTACCGCTTTGCCCAGTGAGCTTCCAAGTACAGCCCCAATAGACTTTGAACGAAAACGGCGATTTATTCATCGATGCCCCACTGCGATGTCCTCTGAATTCCTCCTTGTGTTTCGACAACTTTCGATTTTTCTTCTTTCTTTTTTTTTGGTGGGGGGGGGGGGGGGTGTTCAAGGAGGAATAACGATGGGAGGTAGTTTCACAATGGTTTCCTCCTTTTCTCTCTCTTTCTCTCTCTTCTTCCACCCGCAGCCAGTACTAACAATTGATGTATTTTGGCTGATACGTCCCAGTAACGCTTTGGTTGTGTCGTTGAGTGCCATATTGGGAGTCGCATCGATGGTTAACTCGCGATGTCATGAGAACCAAAAACGTAATAGTTATGTTCGAGGTTTTATCACTGCCTTTCTACTTTGAAATCGTACTTTTAAATATATGTTCAATTCGGTCCTATTTGAAATCCTCAACTCACCTTTAAACAAAAAGCTACTACGTGATAACGTAGGTACACGATCTTTCAGTCAATTGGATGACCTGCCGGCAAGGTGAATGGCCACTCGATATATTTAATGAATTGGTTTGCAAGGTGGCTTTTCGGCTTGTCAGTTGATCATAGCGTGGTGGTGTGAGTACATACGTATCTATCTTATAAAATCAAACGCGCCCCATGTGAACGACAACGAACCTGATCATAAGGACGATAGCAACAACATCTCAGTTGCTGAGCTCCCCACCGAAAGTTTAGCCACATTGAGATGTTACACATACATCTTGTACATATTGTTTATCTTTACATTTTGACTGTTTTATGTTTCTTCCTTGTATCCTTCAGCTCAGTAAATTCTTCTTCTTTATTTAAAATTCATTACCATCTATCTTCTAGAACCATCTCGAAAACATTTTGCTTTCATTATGAACTCATGTTGCTAAATGTGATCTCCATTAACACCTATATCCGAGCAGCAAATTTTTCATACCACTCACAGGTTACATGATGTGTTGCCTTGAGTTATACCGTGCTCGAATAGGTACTTTTAGAGTTTATACTCCCAGCTTAAAGCACAGGCTCTTGAAAGACAAATCTATCTGTATCGTAAATTATCTGAGGTTACGTCTCTATGGATTTGCGCTGGATGAAAGCTTCACCATCATGGTTGCATTGTTTCTTTGTCAATACACCGTATCTCTCAACTCAAATTATAATTGGCTTTTTCATAGTCACCGAATGGTAAGTTGTACAAACGTCAAGCGGAATCCAACTAATAAGCCCAAAGCCCTGAATGCAAATCTCTTGCAAAAAAATTCATACTCAGCCTCCGTGGCAATTCTACTCATTTTCTACTTATCTGTATTATTAGTACTCTCAGATGACATTGAAACAAATCCGGGTCCCAACTCTGTCAATTCTGAGCATGACTAGAACACCATTGGAATTCTCCTTGTCAACATCCAGAGCTTGAAATCCAAATAGATCTTGTCCAGTGTTAATCTTCATCCTCCAACATTCTTACCCTCACCGAGATATGGCTACAAAACAATGACTCTTCAACAGACATCATTATTCATGGGTTTCATGAACCATTACGTTACGACCGCCCAACCAGAGGTGGCGGGGTGGCTTTGTTCATTAGAGAGGGTGTTTCATCACGACACAGACCAGACCTTGAGACGCCGAATACTGAGTGCTTGTGGGCCCAAGTATTCACAAAACATAATAGGTCGCCATTGTTAGGGGTATTCTATCGTCCACCCAACAGCCCTCAAATCACTTGGGATGCCATAATCATCCTCTATTGAAGGAGCAAGGGACACGCGAGTCGAAGACATAATAGTTACCGGCGATTTTAACGATAACCAGCTGTGCCACGCAAGAAGTACCTTTTCTGAAATAATCAGTTACTTTAATCGTAGACAGCTTGTGAGTCTGCCAGCATGCTTAACTCAGTCGTCTGCTTCGTTGATAGATTTCTTTGCGGTCAGCAACACAATCATCGTGAAAACTTGTGAGGTCTTAGAAGTGATTATCCCTGGCATGGTCCGCTACCACTGCCCAATTTCAGTGGACGTTAAGCTTTTTGTTCCACGATCCCGCCCTTTTAAGAGACGGATATGGCTGTATTCCCAAGGCAATTATGACGCATTAAATGCTGCGCTCTCTCATGAAAATTGGAATTCTCTTTTTGATAACTCATATCTAGATACTATAGTTTCTAAATTCACTGACAAATTACTCGATAATGCATCCGAACATATACCAAACAAATATATTACTTCGAGGTCGAATCAGCCGAAATGGATGCATAACCAAATATGACTACTAATAAGACAAAGAAGAAGGCTGTACCGCACAGCCAAACGGACTGGCCATCCGAATGCATGGGCAAAATATAAAATTAAAAGGAATGAAGTTGTATTAGCTATCAGGAAGGCCAAACTTTATGCTTATCCAAAGTTCACTCTATTTTATAAAGTAACGAAACCCCAAGTTCACAGTGGTGGAAAACGTTGCAAACATTTTCCAGTGGCCGTTGCCTAGCAGAGATTCCTGTTATTAATTACATGAACGAAGTATACACCTCGAATGTTGAGAAAGCCGAAGTGCTTAATGAATAGTTTTGTTTCATCTTAACAGTTGACGACACGCACGTTTCCTTGCCAGAAGCCATATCCCATTCTACACGAACAATTGATGTTATAACCCTTCACTGCAGTGAGGTGTACGAAGAACTGAAGTCATTGAAGGTGTCCAAATCATCAGGTCCTGATCTTGTCAGCCCACGTCTTCTTAAAGAATGTAAAGTCTCTCTATTCGAACCATTATCGATTGTATTCATTATACTGCTAAACAATTCGTATTTCCTTCATTGTGGAAAAGGGCTAATGTTTCGCCAGTTTTGAAGAAAACAAACCGCGAACGTAGTCAGTAGCTATCGCTCCATATCTCTGATTAGTTGCCTTGGTAAAGTCTTTGAAAAATGTATCTTTAAACGACTAAGGCAATTCTTGGTAGACACGAACGTTCTTAGCTAATTTCAGTCAGGATTTTCGCCAGGTGATTCTACTGTCCTCCAATTAACTGATATATATGATGAATTCTGTAAAGCGCTTGATGACGGAAAAGAAGTTAGGGTTGTTTTTTGCGATGTCAGTAAGGCTTTCGTCAAGGTATAGCATGCTGGTCTCGGTCATAAGTTGGAGAGTGTACGCGTCTCGGGTGAATTGTTGCTGTTCTTAAAATCGTACCTCTCAGATAGATCTCAACGCGTAGTTGTGGGATCGGAGGCTTCCTCAAAGCGGCCTATAAATGCTGGAGTTCCTCAAGGTTCTATACTAGGACCCTTACTGTTGATAAATTACATTAACGACATAACCGGACATTTACTCAGTAGCACACGCCCTTTTGCATATGATACATCGTTATATCTAACTGTAGAAAATCCGAACCAGGCCTCGAATTTAATTAACCATGATACAGCTGTAATTAAACAATGGGCGAAAACATGGTTAGTCGAATTTAATCCCCCGAAAACTGAGAGTATGGTTATATCACGCAAAACGAACAGAAGTGCTCATCCACCCTTATTTTTATGTGGTGCTCAAATAAGCGAAGTAAATAATCGTAAGCACCTAGGGGTTGTACTAAATACAACATGTACTTGAACCAATCACATTGAATACATCTGTTCCAAAGCCTGGTCTCGACTAGACTTGTTGCAGAAACACAAATTCGAGCTTGATAGCAATGTTATAGAAAATATATATTTTGCCTTTATCAATATGGTGATACTGTTTGGGATAATTGTTTCTCCGGGCCAAGTCGCCGACTTGGAAAAAATCCAGATCGGTGCAGCAAGAATAGTTACAGGGGCAACAATTAGTGCTAGTAAATCCTTATCATACTCCGAAACACGTTGGGATACTCTACAAGAAAGACGCCGAAAACATATGCTCGTGTAGTTCTTCAAAATGCACCACCACTTAACGCCTCCTTATATTGCCAATAAAGTTCCACCTCTCATATCCTCAACAAACTCATCACTCAATATTCCAACACGCCAAAATCACAGAGTTCCATTTTGTCGCACACAGTTATACCAATCCCCTTTCAATGCTAATGCAAATGACCAGTGGAATAACCTGCCTTTATCTGTTCGTGAGAATTCGTCACTGAGTAATTTTAAGTTAAATGGTGGCAAACTCCGACCACATCATTTTACAGTGGCGCGAAATCTCGCACGGCTCAAATTTACCACTGTAGACTGCGGTTACCTTGTAGTAGCTTTAATGCCCATTTATATGATAATAATCTCGCACCTAGTCCACTTTGTCAGTGTGGTGAACTTGAGACTCCTGAACACTCCCTTCTTCAATGTTTCTTAACGCACGCAATATAACCATCAATTTATTCCCTTTCACCAGAGACATCTACACACCTCTTATTGGTTCAGAATTTTTCAGTAACGAGGAGAAAAGTCTAATTTTTGATGCAGTGCGTGACTTCATCTTACAGAGTGGCAGGTTCCTCCGATGAAAACTGATTTCCGAACATACTTCTTCACTAAAAATACCTCTCTCGTTGTCCGCACGATTAAAGCCATGTACTATCTAGTTATTGATAGAGCTGCTTAATTTCAAGATTTTCTTTTCCATTCAACTTTATCTAAACACAATACCCCACGTATTCGGGTGGCTTCTTCTTTTTACTTCTTCTTCTTCTTACTTCTTCTTACTCTCTGTCTTCTTCTTTTTATTTATTTTTTATCAGTTTGTCAACTTTTGAGTTCACACGTATGTGTAGTTTAGACAATCGCGTATATTGCTGGCTAAGGGGCTGAGCCTGTTGGTCAACTTGTTCTACGCATGAAATTAATATAAATTGACCTTTTCGAATTTTCCTGATGAGCTGTCGGCGCCCTTCAGCTGTACTTGTTGATGTAAATAAAAGTGAGCCATAACGTAGTTGCAGGTGATTGAGCGTACGCACCTAGAATGCTCACCTAGTATGACTCGCGTCGGTGGTCGGCTTGTTCAAGGTCAGAGGTTCAACCAGATTCACTGGCCCGCTAGGTCTCACGCCCCTTAGGCTGCGCTATACATGTTTCATTCATTACTTCTGACCAGTGCCATCATCTTTACGAAAAGTGCTATTAAACGTAGAAGACGACTCATATAAGCCTAAGGCTTCCTGTCGAATCATAGTCTACCTACCAACTTGATTATAACTGTTGCTGTTATTTCGTGTACTGCTTGTAAAACTTTTTTATTAATCTATTATACAGTTATTTTATGTATATCTTGAATACATATTGTTTAAACTATATATTTCTTTGCTCAGAAGAAGGGTATTGCTACTATCGTCTGCAAAGTGTGTTTACGAAAGGGACAAATAATAGTATTGGAGGAAGATGCAAGAATATCCCGTTCTTTGTGTAAGATCAGTTTTTCTGAACTGATTTGGTGTCTTGTTCATTGTCCAGACGGTTACAGATTTCTTTGCAGCTCGCAAATCCTGTCACGGGTAGTTGAACAAAAACGGCTCTGTCATCTCTGGCTTGTATCGTCATGGAAATCGACTTCCGATAAAGTTTTCTCACTTGAAATAATTGAACGCGTGTGGACGGTCCATTTAAGATGCAAGTAATTATTGAGAAAACGCCTGTGACATCAGAACACAATAAAGACAAGTTTCCTTTTGTCACCTTTAATAAATGAAAACAACAGATCGTTTTCTGAGCTATCTGTAAAAAGTAACAAACGAAAAACTTTTTATGTCAAGCCAATTGGAAGCAACTACTTCACAGATAATCCTTCATTAATAATATCTATCAGTATCACATTCACCGACACAAGGTTTTTCTTCTTCCCGGTAAAAATATTGACAAAATCTCACCTCCTGGACTTTTATATTAATGGAAAGGACAGTGTCTGCATTAAAAAAGTTACAGAATATCAAAAGATGGTAAAAACACATTTTCTTATTTTTAACTCCTTTGGCGCGGAATAATCCGAGAAACAGAATTCTTAGCGCCTAATATTCATCAGGAATTTTACAAAAAGTATAGGTTGTTTGATTTAAAGCGTTATTATTTTAAAAGATCTTCTAATGATCTATCTCATTGACAGTTTTTCAAATGATTTTCTGCATATATTTGAATGGCACCTTTATACTTTCATGGGACGATATCGTTGTTCATGGATAGGTCATAAATGGTGCATGAAACATAGGAATACTTATGTTTGTTCAGCCCGTTACCCAACGAATCGGCCGCATCCCCCGCGTAATATGCAACTTCAGCAGTTAAAAAAATATTATTTTTCAAAACTTTTCAACAAAACCAGCTCGTTCCAACGAGGGGTCACATGATATGGTTTTGTTAAAAGTTTTTGAAAACTTTGAAAAAAATATATTTAAAATAATAAATTTTGATATCGTCTGTGTTGGGTAAGGGTTAAAAGCACTTGGAAATGACATTCACAGTTGGCTAAAATGACTACTGCAGTTCCTTTCCGCGGTCTGCCGTCTGTCGACTTTAGTCGCCTGTCGCGCCAAAAGAGTTGAAGGGTTTCCTAGAGAGAATAATTGGCAAACGTTCAAACTGATTGGGGAGGGGATGTGAAAATCCAGCTTCCGTCCTTTTATACTTCCGTATATGATAATGACCAAGGATTATGAAACGAGGATACACATTCGCCGCCGACATTCCAAAATTTCATACTTTTTATATGAAATTCCCGTATCCTCAGTGTGAAATTTATTGACCACTTCGGGAATATAAGGGGAGCTAACTTTCCTGGAAATCTGATCCAATGAAGAAAATTGTCAGCTGTGTCATTCACGACGGCCGCGTATTCGGGGTCTAAAGCACGGCAGCTTGATGCTACACCAGCTTTCAACCAAAGAAAACTGTGCTTAAGTTCAGTTATTCGTCAATTAGTAAGTGGAAACGTATATTAGTCTCTTATCGCTGCTTGGCGATCCTCTCTGCTTTCCTTCTCCAGTTAAACTGTCTGTCCTCATATCATACTTGCTGCTGAAAGTGTCGATAAACTTCAATACAAAGGCAAACGTTTGAACTCTCTTCACTGGAAATGGCATAGTAGTACACACTATAAGCAGCGGAAAATACTGTTCAATTTGCAGTATGCACATTACAAACGGTAAGAAAATGTCTGAAATTATTGTAAAGGGAGGATATATTTGATACCGTCTTTCCCGCGAATACGGGTAAAGAAACCAAACAATGTTGCATTGAGAGAGAGAAGGAAATGTGAATTTAGTTATTCATGCAGCACGTTATCGTACCCAACAAATCACTCCACTGTTCGAATAACGGAGTTGGACGAAATCAGCAGCTACGCTGCGTAGCTACCAAATTCCACCCATTGTCCGAGTTCTTGGTTTATGGTATGAGATTTGTACGTTCGGTTAACGTTTTGATTGCTGAAAGTCTTTCGCTTCTAAGTTTATGAAAAGTTCTGGTACAGCTACTGAAAGGCTTCCTGTTCTCTAGTTAACCCTTTATCTAACACGAAAGGCAGACGACACCTGCAAACAAATTTTTTGAAGAACCATTTTTCTATATTTTTGCGTCAAAAACATAGCTTCTAACCCTCATTGGAACGAGCTCAACGAGCCATAAGCTATGTTTTTGAGACAAAAAATAAAAATATAAAGAAAACTGAATGGTGATTTTTCTTAATAGCGCTGATCAGTTTTGGCCAATACATTGAGTAAAGGCAAATTTTGGTTTTGATTCATTTGGCTTACTCCTCTTACAGTTTATTGAAGAATGACAACAGATACTCTCCAATAATTTGTAACAAATCCAATTCATTTCAACACGTTCGGGCAAGCAAATCTATTCCAGCATACCATCAGTTAAAGATCTATAATCAGGTGAAAGCCTTTAGTATTGTTCTCATTTAATTATGGAACCGATTATGTTAACATATTAACAATAACAAGATTTTTGAGGGCGTTACGTTTTTTGTGGTCCGACCCGAATGATTAACAATCATTATAAGCTGTCCGAGTATTGATTTATGTTATTACAGTTATTACTTTTTTCCTTGACGTCGGTAGTCCAGATCAACATTTAACCCTTTGCCCAACACAGACGATATCAAAATTTATTATTTTAAATATCATTTTTTCAATTTTTTCAAAAAATTTCAACAAAACCATATCATGTGACCCCTCGTTGGAACGAGCTCGACGAGCTCGTTCCAACGAGGGGTCACATGATATGGTTTTGTTAAAATTTTTTTAAAAATAATATTTTTTCAACTGCTGAATTTGCATATTACGCGGACGGATGCGGGCGATTCGTTGGGTAAAGGGTTAACCCTTTGCATACTGATGTCAAAATACCTAAATTTCTCCCGATAGTTCCTCAACTTAGCCAATTCATTTAATGGGGTGTTTTTGAACTAGTACATGCCTTGTCTGTGGGGTTAGCACTACTGATGTACTGCGATATGTCACGATACCCGACGTAGAGGTTCCACTGTGTGGAAACCACATCAAACAAGGGATGTACAACTTGAACTGCATTTTAAGAGTTGATAGTAGTTCAAAACTTAGAGACAGATTTAGCGTGGTGTAACTTTAGTACATACGGCGGCAGCACCATGTCTTGAAATTAAATTTCTGCCCGACTGTCCAACATCTGACAAAGTTCGTTTATACTAAAACTGCGCGTTACAAAAAATTACTCTTCCTAAGGTCGAGATCCATTTCTATTGGAACAAATGCACCCCACTTCAAGCATTCGATATGGTCTTCCAAACTTGAAGCGCAGTAGAAAGTGGTGAAATGGTCTGGCGAGTGTCTGGCCAATAACCAAATCGATTTTTAGTTTTAACGCCGCATGCAGTGTCCTTTTGACAGAGCACAGGTAATATTTATTTATTTATTTATTTATTTATTTATTTATTTATTTATTTATTTATTTATTTATTTATTTATTTATTTATGTATTGGTGTTTTAGGTCACATACTTATGCACAATGGCTGATCGTGACCGTGACAGTGGAAGTCGGAGTACTCGGAGAGAACCACCGAGCATCGACGAGCAACTGTCAGCTCCTCAACATTCTAACTCTGTCCAAGCTCCGCTCAAGCAGGGTTACAGCGGTTGAAGACATGTGCACCATCGACGTGCGGTACGCCCTAGTACACGGCGTCATCGTACCCCCATGCAGGCAACCGGGATAAAGTGCCTTGCCCAAGGACACATCGCGGGTCGTCACGGACTGGGATCGAATTCGGGACTTCCAGCATAGAAGGAACACAGGTAATAACGAACGACCTAAATGTTGTTAGGAACTAGAAGGCACTCGATTGCGAAAAGTTGAAGCCACTATTTTGTCTTGATCGCAAACAAAACCTGGTAATCTGGCAAATTTACCACCATATAGCAATAATTGTCTTGCACAAATAACAAATAACATGAACAGACCACTTTAGAAACAACAGGGCCGGAAACATCCTTACACAGATTTATCTGGTTCTTTGCCTCCAGACAGTGACGTAAATACCCAAATTATTGATGCTAACCGATGAAAAAATAAGAAAAAAAAATATTTCAACCCAGTAATGATGGAATACGGAAAATATGTAGTATTGTAAGCGTTTTCCACGCCGCCGTCTTGCCAGAATATTTTATACGTAACGTGAATCTTTTATTATTGACCGTTAAAGACCTAATTCTGAATTTGATCACCTGACACTGCAATAAAATATGAGCCCCCAACATAGATTCGCCGGGTAAACTTAAAAAAGTTACCTTCTGGCTACGTTGGCAATGATTTCTAGGTAAATATTGGCTGCCTATATAGGCAGCCAAGACTTGCCTAGAAACAATTGAAAACCACATGATGTAGACTATATAGGAAAAACGACAATGCATAAAAACAACCTCCAGCCCTTTTATCTTTTATTTGTAGAGAAAAATAGTTGGTATTTTTAAAACACAGCCAAGGCTTCGGGCTAAAAATATTTATTTGTCCCTCAACAAATTTGTTGCCTGTCATTTACTTCATTAAAGTTCTCATCAATCTTCGTGTACTTGGCCGCAAGCCAGGCGATGGTCCCGAGTGCGTGACTGAAGAGGCGTGGAAGCTCAATCTAAATCGCCGAGACATCCAGGCTCACTTGTAATCACAGCCACCCTCTTGAATATGAAGTTACTGCCACAGGGTAGTATCATGACAAACAAAAATGTTCGTAAAAATAAAGATTACAATGTGATAATCCTATTCATTACACATCCATTCAAGTTTAAACCCTTGTATTTAAAAGAATGGCCGCTATGACATAAATGATTCTGTATTCAATGAGTGATGTACAAGCCGGAACATTTTTTCTCAGCACCGTTCTACTAGTTCCTTTCCCATCGAGTCATTAGTTACACTTCGAAAAGTTTCCAAATTTCGTTATACAATTATCGACCGTCTGTCGCATAGTGTGAAAATGAAATCGTCCAAAGCAAAATGAAGTCGGTTCACAAAAATTAGTTAACCAAAAATGAGACAATATTTAAAAAAAAACAATCATTTCCAACCAGAACATCAGCCCAGTCCGTAGCCGTCTCGTTTTGTGGATCCCGTTATATCTAAATTGGTCAACTTTATTTCAGTAAATCTTGGTACATCTTGACATCCTTCGAACTTCTTTTAAAAATGTTTCTCCCAGCTGTTTTGCAAATCTGCACAAATTTGTATTTATATTTTACTAACAGTCATAGCCACCAAATCGTTAGGCGTGAATGGGCACCAGCCGAAGAGAAACAGCGATACGAATTTCAACAAACACTGGTTCCGAAAAGGTTGTTTTGATTTTTTTATCGATCCATTTGATCAGTACAGCTTCAGTCAAAACAAACGGACTCTTCACCTTTGGGTTTAAACATCGGAATTAAAATTTGTTTATTTAAATGAATTTTAGTGCATGGGTTGTGTAATAAACACAGAACGCGATGTGTGTTTGAATTGGTGGGTGATTTACGTAACTCGTTGGAATGGCGTAATCATATTTCGCGAGAGCCGTAGGCTCTCGCGAAATATGACTACGCCATTCCAACTCCTTATGTAAAACACCCACCGATTCAAACACACATCACGTTCTGTCTATTTATTGAGAAACAAATATGTTAAATACTTAATGCTGTCCGCAAGTATGTATTTATTTGAAAATTTGGAGACTTTTAGTTGGAGCTTACTCGCGCGAAAACGACAATGCAAGCGGAAGGCAGTGTTAAACTAGTCAAAGAAAGCGAGAGATTAATACAAATATCGGCACAGCACTCCTTCCATCTGCGTTATATGAATACGCCGTAATATCTAAATCTATAGTTGACCCCCACATAATAGAACTAAGTGCAGAATCGATGTCCATACTCGCCCTTGAAACATATTATTCGTAAATAGAATAACAGACAGGGGCTTGGAACGCAAGATCGATTTCACAACAAGTAGTTACACAGTTGGATTGTTCGTTGATACCGCTTTCCTTTAACGAAATGTGTATAGTATTTGAAACAAAATTGTATGGAATTAATGCCAGGCTTTTGCTATTGTAGGCAGAGGTGTTTGAAGACAATAGAGTGCTAAAATGATATATTTCTAAATAGCTTAGCCACGTCACAACATGATTTCAAGTTACATTTTACCCATCAAATCAACCAACTTCACCCAATACTTTAAACGTGATGTCCATAATTTACTATTAGCATTCCACATACATTTTCACTGCGAAATATCATTTGTGATTCGAACGACACTGTCGAAGTTGTTCCGATGAGGGTCAAAGTTCACTTTAAGATAAAATTAAGAAATAAATGTATTATATGGTAGCCTGTGAATTATCGCCAATTATCTAAAAGATAATTCTCGATATCCATCGACTCGATGGATGTCGCGAAATATTCCTCAGCAGCTTCCTAAATTATGTCACTCTTAGGCGCATGACGTCGCCTTGGACGTCGCATTGAAAGAACGATTAGCAGCTCTTTGTTATTGTCTTGAAACTGTTTGCAGTCGAATTGGGCTGAATAATGCCAGTAAAATGTTACGTAGCATATAATAAAAAGAAAATCTACGCCATTTTAGTGAATATCTGGAATAATCTCATGAGTGTTGACCTGAAAGTTCTATTTTTCACGAGTGTTTGCGCGAGTGAAAAATAATACTTTCAGGTCCACATGCTTCGGTGCATGGCGTCGCCTTGAACGTCGTCTTGAAGGAACGATCAGAAGATCTTTGTTGTTGTCTTGAAACTGTTTGCAGTCGAATTGGGCTGAATATTGAGGAGTAAATTATCACGTAGCATATAATAGAAAGAATATCTATGTCATTTTAGTGAATATGTGGAATTATGTCATGAATGTTGACCTGAAAGTTTTATTTTTCACGAGCGTTTGCGCGAGTGAAAAATAATACTTTCAGGTCCACATACTTCGGCGCATGACGTCGCCTTGAAGGAACGATCAGAAGATCTTTGTTATTGTCCTGAAACTGTTTGCAGCCGAATTGAGCTGAATATTGCGCAGTAAAATGTCACGTAGCATATAATAAAAAGAAAATCTAGGCTATTTTTAGCGAATATCGGGAATTCACTCATGAGTGTGGACCTGAAAGTTTTATTTTTTACGAGCGCTTGCGTGAGTGAGAAATAAAACTTTCAGGTCCACATTCATGAGAGAATTCACGATATTCGCTAAAATAGCGTAGATACCCTCTATGTATTTAGACTTATAATACATTATTATGCCTCAAGTTTGTAACATCAGCCGTGATTGGTTAATTTGACACCTTCTAAAAGTCATAGTAGTATTAGTACTGGAGTTTTGGGGAAAAACACGGGTACTATCGGATCGTTTTTTCCCTGGAGACAAGAGAACGAAGAAAATGTAAGCGCCACTTCCATTGATCAGCGTCGATTGGAATTTCTCAACACCAAACGCTGCCTCCGTGTCCGTTGAACTTTTTTCAACACCGGTAGACACAAACTTACCAACAAATATATCATCTTCAGTGGGTATGTTTTCAATTTTAACTGCAAACAATGAATTCAAACGAATCAGAAATATTAAAAAACTCACTCACGTGTTGTTCACCACTTCAGTGAATCCTGAATATGAGTCTCAGTTATGACTTCAATCAATTATATATAAGAAATAACTGTTGTTTTCCTTCGGTTTATGCGATATAAACCGAAAGTTTTCAGCACAAGCTTCATAACAAGCATTAACAATGAATTATAACATGAACAGCATGATGCAGTTGTAAACATTGACATTTGTTGATATAGAAACTCCCAAAGCGACGGCACTTGTGACAATTCATTTTCGAAGAGACGTCATTCGTTCGAAATGACGTCATGTTTTTGGATTCGACTACATTGTTGTTACAAGATTGATGGCATATTGCAGTTAACGCTTAACAATGAAAGTCATATTTCGTTCGGCATAATAACATAATTAGAACGTTTCTTTTCATGTTCTATCGGTCGATAGTACCTGAGTTTGTGTGATTTCTGAAATAAAACCTGAAGCAGCTTCGCTGCTTCAGGTTTTATTTCAGAAATCACACAAACTCAGGTACTATCGACCGATAAAACATGCAAAGGAACGTTCTAATATTATATTAGTACCAGATTCTCCATTTGACTACATCTGATAAGTGGTAAACTAGTTATGTAATTTGATTTTCCAAAAAAAACAGGATTATTTCACGAGTCGTGAAACTTCAATAAGCAACTCAGATGAAATCCTCCAAACCCTTTGAGGTACTTCACATACAGTGGCCTTCCATTCTTCCTGATATGAAGGAAACATTTGGGAAGGAAACATTGATGGGATTAATGACACTTTCGACAGTCAAGGTCGCCTCGTATCGGACAGTTTTACGGGTGGAGGAAGCCGGACTACCCGGTGAGAACCACCGAGCAGCGGCGAGCAGCCGTCACATCCCCAGCGTACTAAATCAGCACAAGCAGGACTAGCACCAGTTGAATACAAATGCCCCATATTCGTGAAGTTCGTCTTAGTACACAGCTCCACCGTGCCCCCATGTAGGCATTCTGGACTAAGTGCCTTACCCAAGGACAAAACGCAGTTACACTATGGCAGGGATCGAACCGTGAACTTTTCAATCTGAAGGCCAATACCGTAACCACCGAGCCACTGTGCTCCCATATAAAATGGTTTCCAAAAGAAATGTTTATGTTTGCGATTATGAACAAAAATGCAAAACAGGGTGCACATTATTATTTGTGAATTTTGCACAGAAAACCGTCTTTCTCAAACGCTTTACATATATCTGCATTACAAAGAAAACATTCTTTAGCATAACTGACGCCTCGTTGAATATAACAAAACAGCACGTGCTGAGCTGACTCGAAGTGTGTGTGGGAGGGGGAGTGTCCAAGCTCCCACGGGGCAACGATGGTTCGCCCCGCGGGAAGAAAAGTTTGATAAATTAGACCCAAAACACTCAGTTTCATTGCTTTTCAGTATCATTTTAACTCAGAAACACTACGTCCTCGTGGGAAGAAAGTTTCAAAATCTAGATCGAGAACGTCCCCGGGAGCCCGATAAACAAAATTGGGCATCTGACGATTAAGCTTCTACATCGTCGGTATACAAAATCTCGACTCGAATATTTTGACACCTGATAGCACAATTGTCGGACATTCTGTCTGAAACGCCCGTTATTATGACTGAAACATCACAACTAGTAGAGAACATTTGTTCACATTATTATGTGATGTTTTAGTGAGAATTGAGGATGTTTCCTAGACAGAATTTCCAACAACAGTTTAAATTTTCAATGGAAAATTCCGTTTGAATTAGAAAATTCAACAATGATTGAGTCAGAACAGGGCGTCGAATTACAGTTCGGTACAGTTTGGTATTTGTCCACATCCTCCAAGTGCACCGAATCAATATTTTCGTCTGCATGTGTTTCGGATATTTAACCCTTTACCCAACGAATCGGCCGCATCCGCCCGCGTAATATGCAAATTCAGCAGTTGAAAAAATATTATTTTTCAAAAACATTCAACAAAACCATATCATGTGACCTCTCGTTGGAACGAGCTCGTCGATATGATATGGTTTTGTTGAATTTTTTTGAAAAATTTGGAAAAATGATATTTAAAATAATAAATTTTGAATCGTCTGCGTTGGATAAAGGGATAAGACTTTTGTAAGTCGGAACATTTTTCATAGTTATATCCAACACCGACGGTTCATCTTGCTGGTATATTGAACGATGATGCCCTTTTAATTCAACTGAAAAATAGAACACTGAACTCCGACCCTAATGTTGTCAAATATTTGCACAACGGGCGGCGAGAAACAACGAAGTTTGTGGTTTCCACGAGTTTTGTTCAGGAAACATTCTAATGCGATATTTCAGGAAAAATGCAATCGACAAACAAAGTTGAGTTCGAATATGCAGAAACAAAATTGTTTTTAAAAGAAAAAATGATTTTTCAATCTCGATTTGGTACCGCCCGACTACCCGGTAACCGGTAACCATTTTGTGTGAAGGTTTTCATTTACTTACCTATTTCCAATACCCTTTAACTTCGCGTCATTGTTTTGTTTTCATTCCATTCTAATTGATAAACAGAGGATATGGAATGAGTGTTTTTCTCATATAATATTTATGAAACGAGTCTAAGAATTTTCCGTTTTGGCGAGCCACTGGCGAGCCCAAACGGAAAATACGGACGAGTTTCATAAATATTATATGAGAAAAACACTCATTTCATATTCTGTTTATCATATGACATACACCCTCACAAATTAGCCACTTAGGAGGACTTTTTAACCCATCACCTGACTTGAGTTGCAGACGGCACTTGAAAAAAACATCTTCGTATAATAATTTTTTTTCATTTTTTGCTTCCAAAACATAGGTTATGACCCCTCATTGGAACGAGCTCGTCGAGCTCGTTCCAATGAGGGATCATAACCTATGTTTTGGAAGTAAAAAGCGAAAATATAAAAAAAAATGAATGGCGTTTTTCATGTATGTAAAAGATTAATACAATATAACCCACCCTAAATAGGATAGATAACGTAAATTCTCCCTACAGAAATTATGCAAATGTCACCCAGTTGTATTTTGTTTAGCCAATCAAGTTGTTCAGTTTTGAAATTGACCAATGAAAGTTCCCAACTTTAATTATGCAAATTATGAAAATGTGGCCCAGTTTTATTTTGTTCAGCCAATCAAATTGTGTAGTTTTGAAATTGACCAATGAAATTGACGGAAGGCTTTATTTATCACTGATTAATATGAAAACAAAATATCAAATGTTTTAAAGTGAACAAAACGGACGAGTCATATGATAAAACTATTTCCCCAATCTGAAAAATTCGAATCACCTGTCGAACTGCTCAATCTTTTGCGTGGTGTTTGCATCTGGTTGAATTCAACACCTCGAACACCTCGAACAGACAAACAGTTTCCGGAAGGTAGATAATCTACCGATCCGCATAATATTGATTACATGTTGTGAGCATTGCAAGACTTCAAACTAATCAAACTTCATTTTCCGAGAATTGGTTCGTAAACAACATAATTCGACAGACTTCAAAGGCTTGTAACACTGACTGCTATTTTTCTTTCGCTCATACATTTCGTGGAGAATCATTTATTGAATTGCGATATTGTTCCACTGAACTATACTATTCAAATAAAGTATGGGATATTTGATAAAAGTGAGATATATGAAGAAATATATTTATATTTTCACCAAGAAGAGAGTTGAGGTATTGCACGGCGCCATCTGGTGAATGATTTCAGCGATATTTGGGTGTCAGACAAGCATACATTCCACGCACTGAGCTGTAGAAGACATGGACGGTCAGTCAGAGAATTTACCACATTCAGTCCAAGACTTCAATACCTTGTAAATTCTCCTCGGTTCGCGAGATAAGCTCGGATCCGACGTGGCATACTCCTCACCAAACGTCCAATATCAGCTTGACTGATGTTATTCCATTCTTCCTGCAGTGCACCGGCGAGTTCCTGGACATTGGTAGGGTGCTGTTGGCTTTGTCGTACGCGCCTGCCAAGCATATCCCAGACGTGCTTGGCTGGTGAAAGGTCTGGACTTAGTGCTGGCCAAGGCAGTGTAGTGATGTTCTGCTCCTAGGGGAAATCTGAGGCGACACAGGCCCTGTGTGCTCTTGCATTGTCATCTTGGAAAATGAATCGATGGCCGTGACGTCGCGCAAATGGCACCACATGAGCTGCTAACATGTTGTCACCATAGTACTGCCCTGTGGCACGCCTTTGGATGACATATAATGCTGCTCTGCTTGTTATGGTTATGCCTCTCCACACCATAACCAATCCACCACTAAAACGACCGTGCTGCCTAACGTTTACGTCATGGTATCGTTCGTTCCGCCGCCGCCGCACTCTGTTTCGGCTGTCGTGGAAGTCGAGAGTGAACCTCGATTCATCGGCATCGGAAGACATGACGTTGCTCCACCGACGATTGTCTCTGCGATGTCGTGCTCCACACCAATTACACCTTGCTGCGATGTGACGTTCAGTCAAACGTGGAATTATTTGAAGTCATCGAGCGTACAAATTCCAGCTGTGTAGGCGATTTCGGATAGTCTGACCACTGACTCACACACAACTGTTGCTCGGTGCAGCTGCTGTCCAATGTCTGAGGCACTTTGCTGGCGGTTACGTAATGCAGTGGTTCGGATGAAACGATCCTGGTTAGCAGTTGTCGCCATTGGACGAACTGATCGACGTCTGTCATCAACATTGCCTGTCTGACGGTAGCGTGACCACAACCTGCTAATCACCGATTGTGTAACATTGAGAATTTGAGCCACTGCAGTCTGTCTGTTGCCAGCTTCCAACATGCCAACGGCACGTGAACGTTCGCATACCTCAAAAGTTACGTTTCGACCAGAAACTTTTGATGAACGAGTTTATACCAAGAAAAGAACGATGAGACCTCCGAAAAAGCCCGTCCAGTACAAAAGAAAATTTCAAAACGAACCTCACAGACATTGACGCGGCGCTCGTGCGAAAAACCTGCACGAAGTTTTCGTGGACCGGTGACATTCATGATCCACACTAAACTTGGTAACACACTGATGTGTCCAATCACGCGTATCCAATACCATTTTCCGGAAAATATCAAGATCACTTTGGATATCCTCTACTTTTTTTAATAGTAAATTTCAAATATTATACCGAACTCAAATAAATTTGATTATTGCATCGAAAAGCTATTTCGAAAAATTTGTTAATATATTTGGAATCCCTACTTATTTGAAAACATTTTCATGATGCCGCTACTACAATCTCTTCATTTGGTGGAGAGCAGTTTTTTGTGCGCCTCCCATTTTCAAAAGTGCAAGAGTGCTTGGAAATATAAACAAAGAAAAACTGTAACAAATCTCCTTGTTAATTTGTGTTTATTTCAGCGGTTGCCGTAGCTCGACGATACAAGAAATTTCCGAATGGCAAAATTTATACAAACAGATGCACATGACAGCTCCAGCTGGCACTATTTATGTCCGATTACTACAGACTGTCAACGGGAGATACTTCAGAACACTCAACAATAGAACACACTCTTCCCAAACCAAAAATTTATACTTCGTTGCACTTTGTAGGATATTTTCACCCACTCGCTCCATTATGTCGGGCCCCAAAGATTCGGCCCTGGACAGATTTTTGATGGAGATGCAATTTCTTCTGTTCCAAAATCACGGAATTGAAGTTATAATATCGTTTCACCGCAAATCTCACTTATACGATAATCATTTATCATCTTCACCTTTGTGCCAGTGTGGCGAGAACGAGATGTCCGAACACTTCCACTGTCCAATTTTCTCAAATGCTCGCTATTATAGGATTATCTCATTCCCATTTGTAACAGATAATTCCGCACTTCTTTTTGGTTCTAATATTTTAATAATGAGAACAAACGCCTTGTATTTGAAGTAGTACAAGACTTCATTTTACGAAGTGAACGATTCCAATGAACTGCAACGCAGCGGCAAACCATAAATCATTCCCATCCCAAACTAGTCTCCTGAGACGAATATATGTAACAGTAAATATGATCCCCCTGGAAAATTTATCCAGCGGACTAGATTTCCTAGGAAATACCATCTGGGAGAATGGATTTCCTAGGACATCCATACCCAAAATAGGAAAGAAAATCCTGGTACAAATGTAAACACTGATTACATAAACAAAAACACTCAAGGAGGTAAATATCATGACTTGGATATTATTTCTTGGTGATTTCAATGGTGAAAATTTTTCCCCTAAGGAAATTCGGTTCTATCCATGAAAAACATGAACAGTTTCCTGAAAATAAACCCTTCAACTCATGTTAGTATTTTTACCATAAAATAATCTTTTGCCTGAAATAATGTTTATTGAAAGATGACGTTGTTTACTCTTTATTCTTATGCCCTTTCTCTGTGACCTATATTGGATTAAAATACACATGATCTAATTTCTGACATCATTATTGGCATTCTATGGTTAGCTGTTAACAAAAAATAAAGAACAGTGTTACTGTATTGTTTCCTTGGACAAAATCATGTGGATGAAATACACAAGAAAATCAATTTGTTTCTTCCATTTTAATGGTCATAGCACTGAAAATCTGGGTTTTGGGGGTTTTTTTTAAAATTAGAATCATGTTCATGATGTAATGTTTCAAGAACGGGAATGAAAATCCCACCTCTAGTTGGGATGGGTGGGGTAGCATCTTGCTCATTCATGTTAAGCCTGATCAGACCCTCTCATTGAAGCCACATTATTTATCCATTGTTGCATGTATAAACTACAAAGAACACACACCAATACCAGCACAAAATTTTCATGGAGAGTAATGACCCATTTTCACCTTAATTTGTTGGTGTTAAAACTAAACAATAATAACAACAACAATACAGGATAAGATTATCAGTGTAGAGAAGCCTCTCTGTGAATTCTATCCCACCCCACATTATTATGTGTTTGTTGTCTTAGAGAATATCAATATTTATATGGGAGTATTGACAAACATTGCATTAATATTAACATTTTTAGAGGATATTTTGTTCTATTTTGAGATGGGATTTCCTAAGGAAATCCTATCTGGGTGGATACTATTTTGGGAGGATAGAATCTCCTCTCACATATATACCTCCCTTGTCCCCTACCAATATTATTTTTAGTCTTACGTTAGTTAAAGTTTCCTTTCCTTTATTTTCAGGCTCAACCCGATGATTTTGCTTACTGGACACTCTTTAAAAATTGTACATAATCTGCTCACCTGTGACTTTCTTGTGTGTAAAGTCAATGCATCATATATTCAAGCTGGTCTTCACCGCTCTTCTCTGTTTTTCCTCAATTCTTTCCTCTCCTCAATTCTTTATTTCGTTACACTCCAATTCTTTCCGAAGTTTAAGCAATCTCACTCATCGCAGCCTGGTGGTCGGGCTCCCCTTGCCCCAATGTGTTATTGAATGGAGTTGGCTACGGATGTCTCCACGCTTTGTGCTGGGTAGGGACGTCGAACCGCATAACAGCTTGTGTATGTGGGTGTGTGATATTGCTAAGCAGTATAACAACAACAACAACAACAATTTATCTTCCATAAGATTGACAACTAGAGCAATGCCGTTCGGCTGCGAGTGAGAGGCGCGGCCTTTGTCTCAGTGCTGGGCGTGACGACGACTGATGCCAAACACATCCCTGGTGAAGGGCGGTGGTCTTGACCCTCAGGCGGCGAAGTGTGAGTTTATCTAATGATCTACAACACATTCTTGCATTCATTTATCGAATTCCCTCTTTAAATAGTAATTTGTCTATTTGTATATACTTATTGTTTTGTATACTGTTGTTAAGGTGATAACTTAGAGTTGCTATTTTTATTTTGTTTAAAAGTGTATATATTTTCGACAATCTTTCTCACTGGGCTAAATATAAAGCGTAAAGATAGGTATATGACGAACCCCGAAAACCGATTTGTCACCTAAACAGACCAGCAATAATTCAAGCGCTGCTAATTAAGCATGAAATTTAATGTCCATTATTGACCATTTGTTGAACACCACATGGGCTATCCGATAAAGATTAAAAGAAAGCGAGACCAGTCGTCTCCTGCAGTCATTATCTGTGTAATTATGTCCAGTTAATAGGTAATTGTTGTAAAAACAGTACATAGCACAATGTTCCGGACACACACCCATATTACGCATCTAGCCTGTCACCAAATGTCAACATATACTGAAATACGAGTCTTCCAAAGGAACTTTAAAGCGAATATTAAATTAAGATAGATCTAAGCGGCCAAGTTCAAGAGAGGCAATTAAAATGAGAATTGATGTTCTGGCTGTGGAAATAAAAATCGGGGGGTTTCTCAAGAAATTAATTCCAGTCTGAAGAGTGTAAGGCTGTGGGTCACAGAAGAAGGTATGGGGATGTTCCATGCTATAGGTTAGTTGAGGTGCCGCATCGGTGCGAAAGTATAGGCACGTTGTAGTGTAGAGGAGCCACAGAGCTCATATTTAAAATAGGAGCAGTCGCGGGCCAAGTCGGTGGCCATATCTGAGTGTAGGATCAGAAATAGACAGTGCGAGCTCAGGAAGCTATTAGTGTTTAGGAAGACGGCATACCTGTTGCAGAATGCAAGACATACCGTCCCCTGAGTTCCAATGTGTTCTATGTGCCTACTGGCACATAGAACACATTGGAACCCAGGGGACGATACGTAGACAGAGTAGGTTGCCTGTATGGATATAAACGTAGGGGAGAGTTTAACTCCATTGGTGGCGACTGCTTAAGTGAAAAGCATTCAGTAGAGGGACAATACGTTAGTGGCCGTGCGACGGCAGTGGTAAAGTGACATTCCGTCACTAGTTCGAGGGAAAACGATATAGTAAAGTGATAATACGTTTGTGGCCGTGCGACGGCAATGGTACAGTGACATTCCGTCACATGTTAGAGCAAAGGCATCCGGTGAAGTGACAATACGTTAGTGGCCGTGCGACGGCAGTGGAAGAGTGAAGTGAAGAGGCGACCGAAGAACAAACACCAGCGAGAAGGAGGAAAAACCAACGACAACAGAGAATGCGGAACCGCAAGTGACTCAAAAACTGTGTGGGTAGACCTGATTAACGTTTTGTTTTCTGATTCATTGGGTTTAATGAAAGTCACAAATTACCATATTTATTTTTATAGAAATGTATTACAATTGTTGTTTCCAGTAATCTCCTGTTGATTTATGCTTTTCGAGGACAAGTTATTGGCCCCTTCAGGATAAGAACCACTCCAACAAAGAGAAACGGGCGGGTTTGTTACGGCGAGACATTGGTTCACACACGGATTCAGGCGACACTCTTTGAGTTTTGGCTGAATACGCGGCGTGAATCTATTTCCCTCAGCAGCGACAAAGCCCGGTTTCCGACAACTGTTCTGTCTTGTGCTGATTGTTTTTTATTCTTCTATTGTGTGATGTATACATACAATTTTATCCTTAAAAAATAATGTTAAACTAATATATTTTGAACAGCGCGATTATATGGTAAGACAGATCCCAAATCCGTCGAAACACTACACGAAATTTATTAACCGCCACCGCCCCCCCCCCCCACCCCCTATTAAACCTCGGCTCGAGTTGAATTTAGTGAACTCGGTTCATAGATGCTGTATAGACATGCGACTCAATAATTCCTAACTTGCTGAGCATTTTTCAGGAAAAAGAGTATTGACGTAAGTGATGTGAATGTATCTCAGACAATAAAGACATAGTACTCAAAGTTCGAGGTATGGTGGCACTGTGTACTAAGGCGTACTGCACGGCGATGGTGCACTTTTCTTCAACCAATGCTAACCCTGCCAGTTTGGAGTTGGTACGTTGGGGATGTCTGAGAGTTGTTCGCCGTTGCTCGGTGGTTCTCTCCGGCTACTCCGGTTTCCTCCAGCCGTAAAACTAGCCGACACGAGATGACTCTGGCTGTCGAAAGTGTCGTTAAACCACAATAAATAAATAAATAAATAAATAAATAAATAAATAAATAAATAAATAAATAAATAAATAGGTAAGTAAATAAATAAAAAGAAATAAATAAATAAATAGTCAAAGTTCGATATATACATTTGTCCCTATATCCCGATAAACTCTGTCTTTTGATTGGTCGGAATGCCCTAGGCAAATAGCCATGGCAAAGGGTGCGCACAACATCCAAGGTATATGAGAGCGTGCAACACCCAGGGTATAAGCGCACGCGAAACATCAGGGGTATATAGTTTCAATGAAAGCTTTTCGCTTCCTCTCGCCTTATTATAAAACTCGAACCAAAAAAACCGAAAATAGCCACAAATATCATCAGATTTCCGACAATACAATCATAAAAATAAAATAAGAGCAAATAATTCGTCACCTGAGTACCAATGTGTTCTGTGTGCCAGTAGGCACAAAGAACACTTTTGAACTCAGGGGACGATATGTCAACAAAATTCTGTTTACTCGTTTCCTTAACGACCCAAGGGATGTAACTCTATCTGTTGTCTTCTGCGATTATAAAAACAAAATTATTATCACGAATTTGGTCCAAATATTTGTGGAGCTGAGAAATGCGTCCACAAATTTATTTCCACTAAGTTGTATTGTGTTTCAAACAGGACAAAAACGTTATCTTCGCCAACCGGTATGGTATATGGAGATTTAATATCTGGATGTCTCATTTAAATACCGCGCCTGCGGCTCGGTTTTTAAAAACCAACATCCAGGTATTAAATCTCCATATACCATACATGTTGGCGGAGATAACTTATAATCATCACCACTTTGTTTATGTACAAAGTGTTGTTTCAGGGTATAGATCTTGTTTCTAAGTTTATATTTCGACTAGACAAGATATGGCACTCAAACAACACGGAGTCACTCTAATACAACAGTTTGTACTTAGACATAATGCTGATGTTAGATAGATTTATGCAACAATCCTCTATGGTAGATCTGATAACTTGATTAACTAGCATTTAATTTCGGATTTCAGTGGGAGTCGAAAAACGCTTGTCGCCTTGGTCGAAATTGTTTGCGGCTGCCTTGAACTTTCCCACTCCGGGGAATCTCACTCAGAGAGTTGTTGAATGGACGCTAAAACTGCGTGTTGTTACAACTTGAATGCTTCCATCGACTCAGATACTGAAATATAAAGACAGTGTGCTTTCATAATTTAATAATTATGGTAACAAAAGTATTTATTTCCCTTTAAAATATAGAAATGTACACGGTATAGACTCGCAAGCTTGTAACGTTCTATAAATATTAATGTAAACAAATCCTAACTAAACACTCGCTTGTATAATGCAGGTGAAGGAAACAGTTTGTATCAGAGGGCCATGATGCACGATGTATTCGGGTTATTACGCACTCAATACATACACAGTGTGAATGGGTCAATCGATATGGCACGAGTGCCAGCGCCGAAGGATAAAACGAGAGGCCGCCTGTGTCGTTCTATGTTTATTACATGCCTTCACGTCTAAAGCAATTATTAGAAGGACACTCAGCAATTCATTTGACAACTATCAACAAAAAGAACACATTTTATCACCAACCAAATTTTCTAGGAGAACCCGTGTTACTATTTCGTCCCTTGAGTTCCAATTTGTTGTATGTGCTTACTGGCACATAGAACACATTGGAACTGAAGGGACGATTTTCAGCTATCATTAGCTTTTCAAGTTGTAATTGCATTGCACGATTTGCAGAAAATTCCAGTAAAATTTCGCTTCTATTTAAAAATAGTCCGTCAACGATTTCCATTCCACACATACATGCGGAACAGATTTTCATTTTCCGCATAGTTTAGTGTTGCTATAGATGGAGATTTCATCGAACAGGCGTGTAATAAATACATATTATAAGATAAATTATTCTCCTTAGGGCTCTCTGAATATTTGGTATTCGAAAATGTATTCGATTCGAATATCTATCGAATGTTTTCGTCCTTGATTTATCGCGTCTCTGCTTCCATAAATGCCAGAAATTGACGATAGGTTTGTTGCTGATATCAGTCACGACAGAATATAACAATACTGTGGCCGGCCAGATCAAATTTCTCTTTCTCTTTCTCGATATTTCAATTTATTATATAGCTCAGGAAAACGTTTCCAGAAATTCAGAACGTCGTGCGTTGAAGCAGTGACGGAGCAAGTTCAGCGTAATAGTGATTGAGTGATATATAATAACACTTTGGCCGGCCGCTGATTTGGTGAGAAGACCTTGATTAGCCTTCTTATCCCCGCGCCTCTATAAGATGAGCAAATGTTATCCCGGAGGGACGGAAGCCTGTTCCGCAACACATACAAGGAGTAATTAGTAATCGTCACCGTGGTCTAATTCCAAGATAAAAAACAACCGCTATGTTACAGGAAGCTCATACAACCTCATCAGTACGTGATACCAAAAACACACCTTACAAGTGTCCGTTTTTGATTCCGCGTAAGTCTCTAAAAACAAATGGAATTCCCTTTGACGTAATCGGGAAGTTTCTTCTTTTGCGTGATAAACAAAAATCAATCACGGCAGCTAACCATGCTGCAGGTCATAATTATTTCTTGAAAGATGCGATGGGGGCGTCTATAGATGCAAGTCCTGTAAATACGTTTTTAAGATACATACATCAAAAACTACATCCTATCTGTGGAACCATCTGACGGTTAAACTGTTTATCAATCATAAGACTGCTGCCTTTAGGTTGGCAATTTCTACCGATGTGGTGATAAGAATTCTATCGGGGAAAGGTGTTCAAATATTCGATTCGATATTCGATTTGATAGTGTACGAATATTCGCAGGGCCCTAATTCTCCTCCTACTGTTGAATCTGTTGCTGTACCATCTTGTAAAGATGTTACTGTAAGTGCATCAAATGACGGTATTATAGAAAAAAAAACAAAATGCATCCTCGGATACGGTTGATAATATCAAAATACTTGTACGTACTTGCATATGTACTTCTACAATAAGCTTGCAGTTATATGAACCTAAGACCAGTGAAATCCATAATTTATTTGCAGGTGCTTCATTCAATTACCGTTCTGTAAATATTTATGGGAAGTGAGTGCCATACCCGCACTTACACGCTACATCTGTTTTGTCCAATATTATTTGGTACATTCATTGTATTCGAATACTTCTGTAATCAGGTCAATAAACTACACCCGTTAGAAGTTCTTCATGCTTGGTAATTACTGCTGCGATTTCGATTTCTGTTCTTTGTATCGGACTTTAAGTAGGTTAAAATGCTGTATACATTGACAGAGAACTCATCTAAGAATTCAGATGTGTGTCACATGTGCTGTCAACTAAAGACAATGATAAAATTCTTCGCGTCGAAGCAACTCTTCGACTTCCCGGCCTTTTTGGTTCCTGTATTTATTGCTTGTTTTACATTTAATTTAGTTATTTATTTCCTTTTTGTTCACACTTGTTCAACATTTTACATTCAGAATGACGTGTGGAGCCGTCTATCGAAACGTATAAGAGTACTTAACAGATACAAATGTCCTGATGCCAACAAGATCAATACCCAGTAAATGCTGACCACAGATACTATACACATCCGACAAGAAGACATCAGGTATTTAGAAAAAATTTTATCAATGCAATTTTGACGCAGAAACAAGCAGATGTCGGACTAATTGTAAGGTGCGTTGTTAATTAGTTGGTTGGATAATTTTTTATTACGGAGCAATGGACTATTTCTGTCAGCAATGATGACAACAAGAAGGACTGACCAAACGCATAGATAGTACAAGATATATTTATCTTCATGTTTTCGAAAAGATTTTAAACTACATTGATTGTTTCCTTTTTGATACTTCCCTCTGTGTTCCCTGTAATAGTGGTGATTTTGAAAGCGTTTCATGAGGTCCAGCATGCAAGTCATGTCAAAACCATCAACACCAAGTGGAATAACTATATGAGGATTGGCCTGTGACAGGTAACTGACTAACACTTCGTCGAATGATATGTACAGAGGACTAGGGTGTCTTCTTTGACACTTTCTAATATATCAGCATCAACCGTTTTTACCCAAACTGACTGGTGGAATATCGTTTCCAGCAACAAATTGCGCAGGACTGGTACTTTCTGATATATCTTTTATACGAAGCTGGCAGTGAGCTCTACTGACTAACGGAATATCATTCTGAGCAACAAATTCCACTGTAAAGCAGCATTCTTTAACCCTTTACCCAACGAATCGCCCGCATCCTTCCGCGTAAAATGCAAATTCAGCAGTTGAAAAAATATTATTTTTCAGAAAATTTCAACAAAACCATATCATGTGATCCCTCGCTGGAACGGGCTCGTCGAGCTCGTTCCAACGAGGGGTCACATGATATGGTTTGGTTGAAATTTTTTGAAAAATTTAAAAAAATGTTATTTAAAATAATAAATTTTGATATCGTCTGGGTAAAGGGTTAAAGAAGTCTATGTATCAGTGCGTGCACTCCATAGAGGGTGCACATCATCTGAAAACGTGACTCACTTAAACCTTTATTAATTAACCCCTTCAAACAGAGGTCAAAATGTCAATCCCCAAATCTTTCACACCATGCAATTAGAATTTTAACCATCTCAATCTTGAGATTAGATTCCTAGATGCATTATGGGAAAACATTTGCGCCTCGAAAGATCTCCATATTTCGACATCTGTGTGGAGAGGGTTAAAAATAATTCTGTAATTCATTCACACGTTTCCAATTTTTAGAAATGAAATGGCGTAAATAGGTCGCACGACAAGGTTACTAGTTTTAGAATCCAACCTTGCTATATGGAAAATGAGGCCTTTATTTTCTTACTTGTAAAGCGGCCGTGTGCGTTATGAAACTATTATTATGATGAACAACACAACATATGACTCATTCAAACCACAAAACGGTTATGATTTACCCGTTCATGGTCTTGGTACGGGAGAATTCCTAGAATTTCACCTCATAGCGCTATCTTGCATGACTATCAGTTTATTATCATCCATTGCTGTATGTGTATCTGCTTTTGGGAATGGAAGATTCGTCCGATTCTTTTCCTGGAGTAAAGGAGAACGTTTTGTGATATACTTGACCATCTGTCACGGAATTTTCAATGTGTCACACAGCTTGGACCACGCTCACTACTTGATTCTTAGAGACCATGTGCGCCCTCCATGGCTGTGCAAGTTATACAGCTTTATTCTTGTGACACTTGTTGACGCTCAGCCCCTAATGGTTAACTTGATTGCTTTCTGTACATTTATTTTAATTAAATTCCAAAGGAATGTCAAATTCGGAAGCAAGGACTGGATTCTACTATTATACACGTTCGGTGTTCCCTTTGGATGTGCACTGGTTGCGTTCTGCACAGATCAACTCGGACCAAGTGGAGCATCGTAAGTATGTACGGGGCAATTATTTTGAGAGACGAGATCAAAATTTGTGAAAATATCGACGTGTGTTCTTAGTTCTGTGGACCAGTTGCGGATGTATGGCAAATTGATAAATATCATTTCTTCATCATTTTCCAGCAATGTATATCAACGTAAAACACCACATGTTCAATCCCTTCCTTAACCCTTTACCTAACATGAAAAGCAGACGACACTTGCAAAAAAAATTCTTGAATAACTAATTTTTTTCATTTTTTGTCTCAAAAACATAGGTTATGACCCCTCGTTGGAACGAGCTCGACGAGCTCGTTCCAACGAGGGGTCATAACCTATGTTTTTGAGACAAAAAATGAAAATATTTTGAAAATTAATTGGCGATATTTGAGAATAGCGCTGGCCGGTTTTGGCCGTTACGTTGGGTAAAGGGTTAACACGGCTTTCAAACAACAAAATAAATATTTTGGCAAAGTTGACTAAACTGTTTTATGTTTGCTTGCAAAAGGTCGCTTACATGGGCGGATCCAGGAGGCGCACCCGGGGCTCTCCTTTCCTATTTTGCTTAGCTCAATTCTTTCACAAGCACCTAGACCAGGGATACGGTACATTCCATGATAACACAAGGACATTCTCTGGTAGTGGATAACCATGTTATCCACAGCTACTGCCCCTGCTCTGTTCTCCTTTGAACCTGTATAATTCTTTTTTCCAAATTTGAATGAGTTTCGGGAATTCTTTGGCTGAAATAAACATTGTGGTTATGAATAAAGAAGCCACCGTGGGACCACACTGCACTTACACTCCCAAACTTTTTCCGGGAGGCTTCCAGGCACCGCTGACGAGAATGGGACACCCACTCTCGTCCTGGTTCCCACTTGCCGCAACACGCGTGGAATGCTGCAAGCATCACGACCCATGATCGAAATTCCATCCCTTCAAAACAACCCGTTCCAATGAGTGGCCACAAACTATATTTTGGAAGCAAACAATTGAAAATATAACATAATATGAATGGCTTTGTGTACATGTATATCGAGGTGTGAATTTTACTGATACGTTAGGTGGGCGGTTAGTAAAGGAAATTTTAAAAAACTAAGCAACTGATTCCTGGTCTTGCCAGAATGACCTTCGTACCCCAACAATTTAGTAGTGTATTTCCAGTATGTTATCGGGGTTTAACCATATTTTTAGCCGTTGGGGTCATATCGTGTCAGCCTGATTTGCGAGTGGGAAAATAGACCGGGGTACGAAAAGAGAAACAATGGGTAACGGCGAATAAATGTCGGAATATTCAACTTACTACCTTGATAAAAGAAAGTGGAAGGCAGGTGTACGATGAACGCATCCCATGCGTTTGCTTACATCGACACCGTTCTCCCACATGGGCAACTGGGATTAAGTATCTTGCCAAGTGACACGACATAGATAACCTGGGTCAGGATAAATTCCTCATTAGGTATATATGTTCAATTATGATTCTTTCATCTTGCAGAACTAATACAGACTTGTTGGACGGGGTGGGTTTTCTTTTAATTTCTTTGGAGTTGTCTCCAGTTAACAGTTTAGGTGTCCATTCCCAGATCTCATAGTGTGTGGATATCTACAACGATAGATGAGACAAAAATGAATAAAAAAAACAGTTGTTCAAGAAATTTGTTTTCAAGTGTCCAAGCTCTCAAGCCACGAGTCAAATTGGGTAAGGAAAGCGCCTCTGGTTTGGGCTGGAACCAGTCTGGTCATTAAGTCGTCCACCGCCTGTGTTTACATTCAATCGTCTGGAATGTTTCAGTTGGTCGGAAAAGTGAACCTATCGTTCCTATATTCCACCCGACTGAATCTAGAAATAAATATATAGCACCTCACAAACGTTTAAATTGCTTTGGCCCAGGATATCACAAGAGCCGAAGGCCAAAGCATCGTTGTCAGCGAGACATCACTGTAAGTTGACCGATTACCAACCATAATTTGCTTTTTAATTTTTACAGCATTCAATTGGTGGAAATCAATACATACCGATCGTTGTCACGGGTCACGATGGTCGAACTTCAAATATTGACTAAACTGCGGAGAATAATACAACAAAACGTTTTAAATAGCTGATAAGTTTAGCACTCTCCTTCATTATATGACCAGTTGTGGAAAGTATTTGTCAAGGAACAAGCAGTCAGAACAGGACAGAATGTTATTTTTATTTTGTAAATTTTTGACTCGGATCTGATTGTTTAAATAACCCGGGTAAACAAATCTAAATGAAGAACTTAGAATTTTCAAGCGATCTCGACTCCGGTGCATTCGACCAATGATGACGTGATTTATTTAGACGGGTTCCTTCTCTGTTAACGTTGGAAACGAAATCGAACCGGTTTTGTATCAGAACATGTGCGATACAACTTTGTTTTATTGTACAGGCAGAATATTGGAAATCTTGTGATTTACATTAATAGGTTTGTGATAAATACCATAAACAATTCATTTCTTTGAATCTACGCAAGATATGTTTCTCAGTCGAGACTTGAATTGACTGAACATTTAATAGAACTTCCAATACTATTAGAGATGTCTGTTTATTAAATAATTATGAACGAAGACTCACCACAGATGTAGTTTTATGGATACGCCGCGTAGTTACACCAGTCGTGTTAATATCTTCATGTTTTGAAATACGATGTACATACTTATTGATTGGAATACCTGTAACTGTAGTACGAAAGAATGTCTGTATACATAATAAAAATAAATGAATATCACATGTTTGCGTGGGGTTAGTACTTTGGCGAGTCACATTTGCTCGCCTCTCCCCGGTAGTTATCTTCGGGTACTCCAGCTTTCTCCATCAGTTAAACTGTCCGACACGAGGTGGTCCTGGCTGTCAAAAGGGAAATCAGATTTCATCAACGGCAGTCAGCACGAAACCTCCATGAAAAGTTAGTAAACAAACAACCATAACAACGTCGGATTTTTACATAATTTCACTGGTGGCCTGGCAAAATTTGACAAGTGCCGTTTGCTATTCTAGTTGGGTGACGAGTTAACCCTTTATAACGTAGCGGCACAAACCGGCCAGCGCTATTCATTATTTTATCCCCAAAGCATAGCTTGTGACCCCCCATTGGAATGAGCTCGTTCAGCGTATGTTTTTGATGCAAATAACGACAAAATTTAGTTATTCAAGAATTTTGTTTGCAAGTGTCGTCTGCCTTTCATGTTAGGTAAAGGGTTGAATAAAGTAGCAGATATACGATTCTGAGAACGAACGTTGTTTCTGCTACGCAGGCAAGCCAGTATATGTTGATAGAGAAAAAATCCATCCTTCTTGTGCAGTATTTTCTTTACATCACCTCTCTGTTATTCTCTGCATGGCAGGCGGATTAGGATGGAGCGACAAATAACAAGCTCCATCGCTTCCGACCAACTATTTCCTGTCACTACCTTTCCAGTAACCTTTGTAGAAGATCTTGCAGTTTTGACGTGGTGCCGTCATATTGGTCACACACGACTACCACATTCCTTTTTGTTAGAGGGTAATATGCGACCAGAGTGTCTTCCCTGCCAGCAGGTGTTGCCAGTGGAACACATTCGTTTACGTTGTACTGATTTTACTCGTGTTAGAGGGCAGTATTTTACAGTTGGATCTTTGAGAGATTTATTTTATCTATTTCACAGGTTGATTCACACAGCATTTTTGTACAACTGTTCTCACTTACTCATTATGGTTAACACTCATTAGTTTTATTTCTCAGATTTCATATTTCAATGACTCTTTTATAATTATTTCATATTGGATGATGTGTTTTTTTTAGATGCATACTTTCATCGCCACGATATAGCCTTAGCTGCTGATGTGGCGTTAAGCACCAATAAATAAATAATATTATATGCCCACTTTGTGCTGTTTTCTTCTATAAAGAAATGAAAGCAAACGTTGTGAGCCATTTCACGTATACACTTATCAGTTTTGTCAGATCTTCATTATCTATTCAACTGATACGGAAAAACGGACAACCCAGGGACGACCCGCAATGAGCGAGAAAGAACTGCCCGAATTTGTCAACCCAGCACAAATGGCTTCCAAGAGTTGAGGAAATAATTGTGAAACGGGCAACTTCATTTTAAATATTTCGCGTGGTGACGTCAAACGATAAAATATGTTGCTGAGCCGTAAACAAATAAAAAGCTGAGTGACCTCTCGTTCAACCAGATGGCGAGAATTTTAGTCTTTTTGGAAAACTGTAGTACATTGCATTTACACGTGCATTTTCACGCCCCCCCCCCCCCCCCCCCCCTTCGTTAACGCTTCATCTGGCTAAAGTCAAAGAGAATGCACTTTGTCCTAAAACACATGGTTTTCATGTGCTAACTAATATCGACAAGGTCGCAGTCTTCCTCCTTTACAAAGCTTCCAGTACCGCTTTCGACATATTTTCGTGATGTCAAGTTTTTAATTCGAATCCATGTTGAGTCCTATGTTTCGGGCTTAGTCACTTATCTCTGTGACTGAAATGAATCATTCAATTTCAATTTTTAAATCTATCATCAAAATCGCACCCGAATTATAAAAGTTTCCGGTTTGATGAGTGCAGTACATGAATCACTTACAATGGGCGGCTTAAATGTAATATACATTTGGCTGTCGCGTGTATACTAGGGCCCTGCGAAGCTTCGACAGCCAATTCGATTTCGAATCATAAGTAGATATTCGATTCGATTCGAAAACGGTTGCCCGATTCGTTTCCTATCGAATCTTTTTCATAGGAATGTAGCTTGGTATGAGTCATCTTTATCGTCTTACAAAAGGTATAGTTCAGATGGTGATCGTACCTAAATAATGTTGAATTATGTTGAGCCATCACAGTCGGAATAAATCAGGTTTACAGTACCAAGCCCCCCCCCCCCCCCCCCACCCCCACTGGTGATTACCAAGACGCCGCTGTTTCGATTCGAGGTTCGGTTCGCTTTCGATTAATAGGCGTGATTCGATTCGAATAGAACAACAGGGCGCTAGTGTATGCTCGATATAACATGCCTTGTATTTTAACACTTTACCTAACATGAAAAGCAGACGGCACTTGCAGACAAACTTTTTGAATAACTATTTTTTTTCATTTTTTGTCTCAAAAACATGGGTTATGACCCCTCATTGGAACGAACTCGATGAGCTCGTTCCAAAGAGGGGTCATAACCTATGTTTTTGAGACAAAAAATGAAAATATAATGAAAATTAATTGACGATTTTTGAGAATAAAGCTGGCCAGTTTTGGCCGTTACATTGTGTAAAGGGTTAAAGAGAGCGGCGAACGAAAAAGGCTTTGGGAGCAACAAAAGGGGGGGGGGGTGGGTGGGGGTGTGCGAACTGAGTCCTGAGGAGCACCACGCTCTAATATTCTGCTTTTCCATCTGCCTTTTTCAAGATATATTTGCTGACTGTACTTTTCTAAGTGTGATGCAAACCATAATAATAGAAGTCCATATATGGTAGGCTGTGTGTGTCTGTATGAGAATATCATGATGAACTGCACAAGCGAATACAGGGCGTGCGAGGGAGGGTAGAATTATCCTCCATCCACCCCACCTCCAGCATGTTCGCTAACACCACAAACCAGCATACGAATATCAATTAACCATCTATGTTACACGACTAAAAGACGCCACGGGGGGGGGGGGGGGGGGGGTGTGTAAGTTTTTGTCATTTTGCATAACTACAAAATCCTCAATTTTGCATCAAAAACATAGCTCAGGACATCTCATCAGAACGAGCTTGTCGAGCTCGTCCCAGTAAGGGATTATAAGCTTCATTTTGGAGTCAAAATATCATTTTTTAAAAACCATAAAATTTGAAAGAACATTTTAGTGAATAGCACTGGCCGGATATGGCCCTTACGTCATGTGAATAGTTGGTATGTTTGTTCAAAAACGCATTACAATGCATTATTTTAGCTCTTATTTTTTGCTCACCTGACTGAAAGTCAGGGTGAGCTTTTCTGATCACTCTTCGACCCAACTAAACCTGTTTAGGAGCTATTATTTTTAGGGGGTATCTCCAAATTAGAGTAGTATTAGGGTTAGGAGAGGGGTGGGGTTAGGGTTAGCCCCAGGGCAGGGCTTAAGGTTGCAGGGGGTTAGGACCCAGGGAGGTAGGGGTTGGAGTCAGGGGTGGGGTTTTACTTTTAGTAGCCCCTAAACCAAAAAATAGCCTCTAATCCTTTTGGTCTCGCTAGGGTGGGGTTAGGGTCAGGGGTGGGGTGGGGTTGGGTTGGGTTGGGTTGGGTTGGGTTGGGGTTAGGGGTAGTCCCAGAGTAGATCTTAAGGTTGGGGAGGGTTAGGTCCCAGGGGGTGGGGGTTAGGGTCAGGGGTGGGGTTTTAGGGTTTAGGGTCAGAGTAGGGTTAGGGTGTGGTTTTTGAGTGGACGGGGTGGGGTTAGGGTTAAATATAAGTTCTAGGGTGGAGGGGGTGGGGTTCTGACTAAAATAAGGTTATGGACATATAAAATGTTTTTTTCGTAGCCCTTAAACCCAAATAGTAAGAATGTCCATCCGTCCGTCGTCCGTCGTCCGTCGTCCTGCGTGAAGGTGGTGTTTGAGCCTCTTTCTCCTAACCCACTGGCCACATTTTAATTAAATTTCATGTAAATAGTGATTATATAGGGGCATTTTGATTTTTATGCAAATTAGGTTTCGGCTCATATTGAGCAGAGGGGTGGGGAAAAAATGGCCAATTTTTTTGAAAATCTTCTTCTAATGAACCACCAGTAGCAGAGACTTGATATGTGGTATACAGAGTCCTTTTGAGTTGAGAATCAAGTTTGTTCAAGAGAAGTTTGTCGGGCATTATTTGCCTTCCTTATGGGAGGGGCAAACATTTTGGCCACGCCTAAAATTTCTATTTTCAGAACCGTGAGGTCGATTTGAACCAAATTTGATATGAGATGACAATGGGTCATAAGTAGTTGATTGATGCAAAAAAGATATTTTCTCATTGCCCCGTGGGAACCTCGAGAGCTAAAAATAGGAAAAACCTTAAAACTGCCACATCTCCAGTTTAAAAAGCTTACTTTTATCCAGTAGAATAGAATGGTTAAAAAATCCCTATCGGTTTGATCACAAGGTACTCTTTTCAGGACTTTTGAAAAAGTGCTGAGACAGCACTTTTTAACACTGTAGGCAATGGTGAAAACATTAAAAAATCTTCTTCTCCAGATCCAGCAGGCAGAATCTTTTGATATTTGGCATGCAAAATTGTAGGGTGGATCTGATTCAAGTTTATTCAAAGCGCCCCCTGGGTTCATATTTGGGCTCAGTATAGGAGCCCGATATCGAACTTAGTGCATTTCAGACAAATATCTTCAAAAATCTTTTTCTCCAGATCCAGCAGGCAGAATCTTTTGATATTTGGTACGCAACATTGTGGGGTGGATCTGATTCAAATTTGTTCAAATCGGCCCCCTGGGTTCATATTTGGGCTCACTATAGAAGCCTGAATTCGAACTTGGTGCATTTCAGGCAAATTTCTTAAAAAATCTTCTTCTCCAGACCCAGCAGGCAGAATCTCTTGATATTTGGTATGCAACATTGTGGGGTGGATCTGATTCAAGTTTGTACAAATCGTCCCCCTGGGTTTATATTTGGGCTCAGTATAGGAGCCCAAATTTGAACTTAGTGCATTTCAGGCAAATTTCTTTGAAAATCTTCTTCTAAACATCCAGCAGGCAGAATCTTTTGATATTGGGTATGCACTATGCTTATGGGGTGAGATTCAAGTTTGTTGAAGCCAAGTCCCTGGGTTCATATTTGGGCTCACTGTGGTAGCCCGAATTATAACTTAGTTCAAAATGAAGAATTTTCTTTAAAAATCTTCTTCAGCTCCAGTAGTCGGAATGTTTTGATATTTAGTATGCAGCATACTTAGGGGGTGAGATTCAAGTTTGTTCAAGCCATGTGCCTAGGTCCATATTTGGGCTCACTGTGGGAGCCCGAATGATAACGTAGTTCAAAATGAGGAATTTTCTTTAAAAATCTTCTTCTTCAGATCCAACATTCGGAATGTTTTGATATTTGGTATGCAGCATCCTTAGGGGGTGAGATTCAAATTTGTTCAAGCCATGCCCCTAGGTCCATATTTGGACTCACTGTGGGAGCTCGAATTGTAATTTAGTTCAAAATGAGGAATTTTCTTTAAAAATTTTCTTCTTCAGATCCAGCAGTCGGAATGTTTTGATATTTGGTGTGCAGCATCCTTGGGGTGAGATTCAAGTTTGTTAAAGCCAAGTCCCTGGGTTCATATATGGGTTCCCTGTGGGAGCCCGAATTATAACTTAGTTCAATATGAAGAATATTCTTTAAAAATCTTTTTTTTTAGATCCACTGGTCAGAATCTTTGGATATTTGGTATAAGCTTTTCTTAGGAGGAGCAGATGCAACTTATTGAAATCAATTCTCTGGGTTGATATTTAGGCTACCATGTCAGGTGAGCGCCCTCAGGCCCCTTGGGGCCTCTTGTTAAATATTCTGCGTGAGATCCCTGGCAGTCCCGAATGGTTTTTCACATTAACAGAGCTTCCGAGATCAATCGCACCCCTTCTTCCGTATCCCATTTTTTTTATTTCAATGCTACTGACAAACCCAGGGAACCAGCTGTACAGTCTTTCCCTTGCATACTGATTTAACAATGTCATTGTGTGCACACAGCAAAGCTGTGTGCATACCGCGATTGGCTTTGTATACAGACTTGAAGGGCTTAAAAATCATTTTCATGCAGATGATTTCTGCGTTGTGAAAAAGCAACACTTTTCAACAAGTTTTACACTAAAGAGAGGTTTTATAGTGGCCGATAATTTTTCCGTTATTTTGAATTGAGTTTTTTATCTAAAGAGCTCGGATCAAACCCTAATGTAAAATTACTGATACAATAGTCGTTATGGCTGACATATGGTTATAAATTGTCTGTTTCAAGTAACATTTTAGTATTTGATTCAGATTATTAGATTTATTGGATGATGACATATATTTGGTATATCTTCCTTTCATACAGATGAAAACCTTAAGCCCTGCTGTGATCGATGACGGAACAAAATTGTTTAATCAAGTGTTTCTATCACAACATTATCCTACCAAATGGAGTGAGTCAATATTGACAACACTACATAAGAAAGGGGATAAAAAGGATCCGAACAATTATCGGGCAATTGCTGTCAGTAATTCAATTGGGAAGCTGTTCAATAAAGTTATAAATTTTAGAATCAATTTGTATCTTGAGCAAAATGACATTATCAGTCACAATCAATTCGGTTTTAGGGAAAAACATAGTACCGTTGACAGTATGTTTGTTCTCAAGACCGCAATTGATAAGTACAAAAAGAAAAATAAACAGCTGTTTGTAGCCTTCGTCGATTTTAAAAAGGCTTTTGACTCTGTTGACAGACACATTTTGTTCAAAAAATTAGCAAGTGTTGGAATAGATGGAAATATGATGAGCATACTTGCATCTATGTACGAAACGAGTAAATATTATGTTAAGACGCCGAAAGGCCTTGGACCACCTTGTGTATCGAATATCGGCGTGAGGCAAGGCTGCGTGATCTCTCCGACACTTTTCAAGGTATTTATTGACGACATTTCAACATACCTCGATGAATCGTGTCAGCCAATAACTCTTAATAATGCTTCAATAAGTCACCTCCTCTTTGCTGACGACTTGGTTTTATTGTCCGAAAGTGCAACTGGTCTTCAGAAGTGTTTGAACAACCTCGGGACGTTTTCGTATCAGAACAATCTACGCATTAATACAGCAAAGACGAAGGTCGTAAAATTTTCGAAACGGAAAACACAAAATATCGACTCCTTCCATTATCAAAATGAACCCTTAGAAGTGTGTGATGATTACTGCTATCTTGGCCTATTATTTCATAGGAACGGTCGACTCATCAATGCACAAAATCATCTCAAGGTTAGAGCGCAAAAGGTGCTTTATAAGCTACAACGTGCATTCTCTAAAACATACACACCGCCAGTGAGTGTTTACATTAATTTATTCAACATGTTAATTAAGCCAATATTACTCTATGGATGTGAGATATGGTCTCCCGATCTAACCACAATGGATAATTCCGCTTGCGAAAATGTACATCTACAATTTTGTAAATCTGTCCTCGGGGTGAATAGGAAGGCCTCAAATCATGCGGTGCGGGCTGAACTTGGTCTCTTCCCATTATATATTTCCGCTACGACTTCAATGCTGAAATATGTCATGAAACTACAGACTGGTTCGGTTAACACCGTACTCAATAATGCTTTTACTGAATCAATCAAGTATGCAGGTACTGATTCTTTACAGAAACGATTAGCTGTGTTGGGAGATCAGTTCCAAGTAGAAACAGAAAATCTGAATTCCCGTGACGTATTCGAAATACGAGACAGATTAAGGGACGAACATATTTCTCAGTTGTACGAGTCTATGCACAACGATAATCGATCTTGTGGCAAAAGTAAACTTCGTACTTATAGGTTATTTAAGAATGAATACACACTCGAGCCGTATCTAATACACACTAAATCTGTAATGAGTAGGCATCTATTTACTCGGCTACGGATAAGTAATCATTCCTTAGCCATAGAAAAGGGTAGGCACGCACAGCCACCAGTAGCTCTAGAAGACCGAACTTGTTCATTCTGTGACCACAAAGTGATTGAAGACGAACGCCACTTTGTGATGGAATGCCCTAAGTATAATGTCGCACGACAGAAGTTGTGGGGTTTTATACAACATGGGGAGCGAACATTCCTTGGTATGAATAACAATAATAAGTTTCTCTACATCATGGGAAATGCAGATCCTGCCCTTTGCAATGTGATCTGCTGTGCCGTGCGTGAGTTTTTTCTCTTTCGTAAAAATTCGTAAGAAATATTTGTTGTGAGTTTTAAATGATAAATGTAGGCCTAACATTGTCTACTGTATTTGTGCATACTGCCCATGTGGGTGTAATATTGCAATAAATCTATTCTATTCTATTCTATTCTATTCTACAGATTGAAAACAAAAAAAATATTTATTTTTTTTCGAGGCGATCAAACTCTGTAGGAGCCACAATAATATACTATTCATAATTACCTTACTTTTCATTTCAAAATAATCAATAATTTTTTCAAGAATTCCTCCAGTACTTAGATGATTCGTTTAATATCAAGACTATTCGTCACAGGAAACGACACCTTTATATTTGATGTGCAAGGGAGTCGCCTGGGAAGCCAATTGAGGGCTGTAAACCTGATTTGTCCCGATGTTGATGGTTCATATCCCAGCTGCATCCATCAAGGCTTTCTTTTGGTGATGTAGTTGGAATATGGATGCATGTAGCTGGAATATTGGTCGGGATTATAGTTCAAAAACTCCAGACTTCTTGGAAATTTATTTGTGTATTTATAAAATTTATTATACAAATATAGATATTCTCCTCCAAATACCGATATAGTTTGTTGAAAAACATTCTGACACATCGGAAAGCTGCAGTTTGATCCGTTGCCGTATCAGTATAGTTTGAAATCTGCACCTGTATAATTTGACGGCCAATGTACGGGCACTCGATCTTACTTCAGCGCGGCACCAGCCCGTGATGTTCGATTGCAGCGTCAGACTAATTCGTACTGAAACGCATGCTTTTAAGATAATAAACATCAAACCGGAAATAACGGATGTGTTTACTTGAATTTTTTACTTAGAATTTGTTGTTGTTGCCTATTCATACGCGTACCGGGAATCCCCGAGGAAACTTGGATTTTTTTAAAGAAATCTCGTTTTAATCAACTTTGTCTGACGGATCCGACGTTAAGCAACATCGAGCCCGGTTAGTCCTGAATGGGTGAATGGGTGAGCGATCGATTCGGACTCGCGCGCTGTGTCCTTGGGCAAGGCACTTAATCCCGATTGTCTACATGGGGGCACGATGACGCCGTGTACTAAGGCGTACTGCACGTCGATGGTGCGCATGTCTTCGACCAATCTAACCCTGCCTGTGCTGCAGTGTGGAGTTACGATGTTGGGGAGCTGGTAGCAGGCTCGTCGATGCTCAATGGTTCTCTCCGGGTACACCTGCTACTTCCACTCATAAAACTGTCTCCGACACGATATGACCTTGGCAGTTATAGTGTCGTTAAACCTTAATAAATAAATAAGTCTCGTTAATGAGGTTAGATCGTAGGATCAAAGTTAATGCCTTCAGCAGCTGGTTTGATCCGGCGATATGGTCTCATCAATTCGACGAAGTAGATACTGAAACGCTGATCACTTTACTGTGGCGATAAAATGTATATACCACTGGTAGTCGCGCGGTGCAATTTCGTATTTAATCAACGCGTATCAAAACGGGTAACGCTGGGCCCCCAACTGCCTACAGACTTATTGTGGGCAGTCAATCTGACAATACTAGTATTGGGGGTGGGGGGAGGGTAAAACGTTAGCGTGGTAGGTAGAAAATAGTTTTGCTTGGCACATTTGGCACGTGCCTACTTACAAACATATCGACACTTGGCAAGAGGAGATGCCTGTTTATTGACCAACGAATCCATAAACACGAAACATTAAAAGATACAACATTCATGTTCTTAAGAACTTTCATCAAGAAATCCATGTTTTCCTTAAGCAGAAAAGGGCAGTAAAATCTAGTCCACGTCAAAATTCTTTGCCAAACACGCCGTGTTTCGTTCTGAAGATCTGAAGCAGGAAGCAGGTATTATTCCAGGGCTGCTATCGACACATACATTAGAGTCTACGTGGACCGGTCGTAATCCACGCGTGGGCTGTGATGCCCACGCATGTGTTTACCAGGTGATAAAGTCAGCATCCGCAAAATTTTAATCAAGGGAGCACTGGTTGTACCTGGTGCTTCATTAACTAAAGTTTTGCTGATTATTCTTTCAATTAGTGTTTGGAGTCTAATATTATTGCGCCCGTGGAAACAATGCCCACCCACGAAAAGTGACCAGTCCACGTACCGTATATCTAAGTATCGAACAGGAAAGGTTAAAATATATTTTGCAAACGTTTTTAATGGGAGAAAAACGCTCTGCAAAGAAGTCGAATGGGAAATTATCTTTAAAACCCAAATCTTATCTGGTGCTATGCATACTGAAATATTGAACCTTTGTATTTTTTGTTGCAGTTGTGGTTTTGATGGGGTGAAAGGAAATATAGGCCGTACACTCCTGCTAACAGCGCCCATGGTGACGGCTGTTGTTGTGAATACAGTCTTGTATGTACTAACGTGGCGATGTATTACGAAAGAATGTAAGAAGATAACTACAACAATAAACGAAGGAGCTAGTGTTTCTAATACTGCTAAATCACCAACAAATGCTGCCAAAAATATGACTCTGTTTGTCGTATCATTCTTCTGTCAGTGGTGGGCATCGTCGATTTTTGGTGTTTAGGGGTTGTTCGAGAACACCGCCTCTCCTTCTGCTGAAACTTGTTACTACATTTGCCAACCTTGGCGGTGTGTTTAATGGAATAGTATATGTACTCATTCATCGCAGAAAAATGTCTAATAAGAAGCAAAGAGCAACCACAGTTACTGGAAGCAACGAAGCCAAACTTTGATGGCTTTCATTTTTCTTGGAAGACCAAAAGAACTACATTCCTAAAATTTCCGAGAGATTGATTTTTTGCATATAGATTTGCAGAGAGCTTTCTATGATAAGCAAGCTTCTGGGGCCCTGCAGACTTGATTTCACTGGGAATAAAAAGAATAGCGGAATCCGAATGAAAATACAGAACAGTGTGCGATGATAAATAGTGATACATTGAAAAAACAATCGTAGATTTTCAATCCAAGCTATGTTTAAAACATTTCATAAAAAACACTGCAGGTAATAGCCAATGGCCATCTTTCAATCAAACCACAGAAAATGCGAAGAAAAGATGCGTGCAAGTTGGGGCACGCAGCAAAGTTTTTTTTTGCATTCCTGGTTTGTGTTGAAATGTTTACTGATGCTCTTGGTGCCCAACAAGAGAAATCTATCCACTCCACTTACCGAGAGTCAATCTACACCTTATTGTCTTCAAGGCAGACGACACATGCGAAGAAAATTTCGATGACTTATTTTTTTTCTTTTTTTTGTTTCGAAAACATAGCTTATGGACCCTCATTGAAACGAGCTCAACGAGCTCGTTCCAATGCGTGGTCAAAAGCTATGCCTTTGAGATAAAATGCAAAAAATAATGAAAATTGGATGGTGATTTTTGTGATTATCGCTAGCTGGTTTTTGTCCGTTATGTTGGGTAAAGAATTGATGCATTTTTTGTTTGATTGCAATTATTGCCGATAATCTTCGAGTGAAAATTCACCACGTGATGTATGAGGTACAATCCACACACCACTTCCTGTAATTCACAGTCTATACATATGATGCCATTCCTGATCTTATTAGGTCATGTCTGGAGCGATCGAAATGCAACTGTTAGGACAAGTGATATATTTATAAACGGCAGTTACATTATTGATGGGAGGACAAGCGCTTCAAATTCCACGGAGTAATTTTACTCCCATATAATAGCACCACCAACCCGTAGATTTAAAACAAATTACCCGTTGCATTATAGCGACATGACATTAGTTTAGATATTGTTTTGAAAATAAGTTATCGTTCATTCTGTACAGACTCGAGCAAGACATATTATGATTTAATATGATTTTTGATTTCCAAATTAGTTTTCAATCATGCTTCACCAGATGGATTTGTTGATTGAGTTTGTATGCCTTTTAGAAGAACATGTAGTAATGATCGAATGGATACTGCAGTCCATGAGTGTTTTGATTATAATTTTTCCCCGTGAAATGCATTTCGCCCAGGAAGTTATGATTTTTGGGGATGAGACGGCGCACTCGATTCCAAATTCCTTGTTGTCAATTGACATTTAAAATGTACTAAAAATTAACATTAATGAAAGTGGGACTATTTTTTATGTTTGAGTGAGTTTGCTAGTACGTGATTGAAATAACGATCAGTTGATTTGATTATTGTTTGTTGTCTGAGTCGAAATAGGTTGAATATTGCGCAGTAATATGTCACGCAGCATATAATAAAAAGAAAATGTACGCTATTTTAGTGATTATCGGGAATTATTTTATTCGTGTGGAAATGAAAACTTTATTTTTCACTCGCGCAAGCGCTCGTGAAAAACAAACCTTTCAGGTCCATTTGTATCCCAGCAATGTATATTGACTAATATCATACAGTTGGACAGCGGTAGGAATGTCACAAAGAAAATGTAATCTATGTCAGTCCGATATTGGTGACGAATATCATAAAAGCCTTGTCCGTGACAAGTTAAAGGAACTAAGGAATAAATACATTAAACAATACCTTAGACAACACCCGAGTATGTATAAAGCCCAATCTCTATTTGCTAGTACAAACATCAAGCAAATCTGTAACCTCTCCAAATTTATAAAAAAAACTGAAACCAATTTTAACGCTTAATGAAGACTGATAACAGAGCCCCCCCCCCCCCCCTCCCACCCCTATCCCTCCCACCCCATCGCGAGCGTATTCGCACAAAGAGATCTAGATCTAGAACCCACATATAGTGTATAGGTGTGTGTATGGTACATATGTGATATGGGTGTATGTTGAGGTGCACAATCATGCATACACAGATATGTCTTTAATGTGTATCTACGTTCATGTACGCGGGCACGTGCATGCATGTGTAAGTGTCCGCGTGTGTGCGTGTATGTTTGGTTGTGGATGTGTGTTTGTCTTCGTGTGCATCGTACACCGCACAATATTAATGATATAAGGTATCAACTATCAAACGCCTAGCATCCCTGAGCTCACCCTCCTGCAAATTTGAACACACCCAACCCTTTCGCGACAAGGAGAACTCTCCTGGTCATGTTTCGCAAAAAGAGTGTTGTGCAGGAGGGTGAGATTTCAGGTAAATGTTATGTGCATACAATTTAGATTGGACATATCTTGCATGCTGAAATGTAAGAAATTTTCAAATGAATTTTAATTTCGATGCAAGGACCTGCGTACAACATTATGCCTGTTTTACTTATCTTAGTAGCCCGTTTCCGATAACGCCCATAAATGAAGTTAATAATAATTAGAAGGGATGGAATTATGTCGATTGTATCATGCACGGAGGAGCTCATTGAGGCCTGCCGTGCATGACATAATCGATCGAATTCTAAATCACTGCCTAAACCCCCACACACCGAACACATTATAGCCCGATTTATTAGGCAATTAGAGTTTATATACCTTCTCCGGAAGACTTCCTTCATGTAGCCCCCCCCCCCCTCCCGTGGGGAGGTTTGGCAGAAGTGCGGTCCCATAAGCCAAATAGGTTGTGTGACGGTACTGTTGACAACACTCCTTGATTCTTTTTAATCTTAGGATTGCGGTCGTAATGTCAGTATGCTGAATAATCGACATACAGCGCTGGAGGGGTTGCATGTAATGTATATACTGACTACCCCGGACATGCAGTGTATTATATTTTTGTTATCGACACCTAGCTTTACACCATGTAAATGGTTAAAAGTGAATAAATAAATGAAATGAAATACCCTAAACTATGTATAATTATAGATATTCGCAAACGACCACATATTTACGATTGTCGTTTAAATTTGGAGTGAGTTTATCCACCCATTCACTTTTGATGCTTCGCGTGTTAGTGGATAATTTTGAGTTCTTGTGCAATTCCGCTGGGTAATCTAGATCTACTTCTAAAAGACACAAATAATGTCTCCACTACTCTAACTCTCTAACTCTTCTCTTTTCGTCATCCATTTCAAATTTCCCGTCGGCAGCGGATGACTCATTGCCCAACCGTACAATTTTATAAATTATTGCAGGGCTCAAAATAAGCGGTGTCGCGTCGCTTTTTGCTATGCAAAACTTGCAAAAAGCTACACAATGTTCAATTATGTATAGCATTTTGCGATACAATATAATCAACTGCAGCTTATTAGGCTGCAGTTGATTATCTTGTATCGCAAAATGTAAATGAAAATTTGCAAACAAATTTGAAAACTAGTTCACTGATGCTTTACTTCTGATTGTGGAACATTCCAGGCATAACTCAGATTAAGTCTTCATCAAGCATCATTAGCAACTTCATATGTAAGATGAATTCTATTGGTTTAAATTCTTCCTGTTTTTACAACATTTTGCATAAAATGTCCATTAAAAATAACTTCAAGCCTATCAAATTAAAAGTCCCAACTTCCATTTTGAGAACTCTATTAAACAACCAAGACGCCATTTGAAAATATCCAAGTCCATACAGCCCTTAAAGGCAGTTCAGTTTAAAAAAACATAGTAAATGTTTCATGTGTTGTAGATCATTTGGAAATGCCCAGAAATGGATAGAAACTATTCTATCTACTTAGAAAAATTCAATACAAAACAGCATAACATAACTCTAGTATACAAAAATAGCTATGTAATTTTTACAAAATGCTATTCATTTTTTGGAAATGCGTAGAAAAAATGTTATTTTGAGCACTGAATTATTGGCATCCAAGTACATGATGTATTTACTTAGTTCGTTCGAAACGAATTGTTTCATGTAGTTTTTATTCGCTTTCGCATATCTATGAGATATCGTGGATACTCTCCCTCTGACATTTTTTTAGAACATGAGTAACATATCCACGTTTGATAATAATTCCAACTGGATTTCGATCGTTTTCAACAGAGCATCCCAAGCCAGTCCGTGAACCTTGTAATGGGTGGTTCTGCGACAACCGGACACATTTGATTTTGAAATGTTAAAAAATATATTTTTTTCTGGGGATAAATCTTTTTTGTGATAGGCAAGTGTTAGCATGCTGTTGTTCCACAGAATGTATCCAACAGAGCTGAGTTCACAGTTGCTCCCTCAAAGACATGTGACTTTATCAAGGCCACGTGATAATCATGTCTTCAAGGTCACAAATTTCAAACTAGCAGAATTCTAAAAAAAAAATCATTTTTCAAAGTTTCTTTCAGATACTCTCTAGCAAAAATATGTCTCATCACGTTCCATAGCCCCTCAAAACGGGAGATGAAAGGAAGATAATGCTTAAAAGGAAATGAAGGACAAACCCTGTATAAAAACGTATCGCGAAAGTAATCATTTCATACAAGTGTGTGATTATAACTGAAATCACGATTTTTTTCCTATTAAATAAAGTTGACAGTAGAAAGGAATGAAGCAACTGCATATGTTGACGGGAAAACTGATTGAAACGGTCTGAGTATGGAATAAACCGGTATGCGACGGTAAAGAAATATTGTTGCGGAAAAGACGTTACAGTAAAGACCGCAGTAATGGTGAAGACATTGCGTATTCTCAGCCTTACATAATACAGATGAAAATAAATGACTCTTCCCCAAGGATTACTTCTTGGCTGGAGCATCCAGAAATAATTGTTTTGGGGGGTAGCCCGCCCACTCCCCTCCACCAGTGCACGTGTCATCGGCCTTTAACGTGACTGTCGTGACATGCCCCACCCCAACTTTTACTGAACCTTCTTACCTATGAATCCTGGCTACGCCATTGAACTTAATAGAATGGCGTTGCCAGAATTCATAGGTAAGGGGGAGGGGGGGGGGGCTGAGTTAACGTTGTAAAGGCATATCACACTGAAAGCTAGTGCACTTCTGGGGGTCCGGAGGGCGGCTTCCGTGAAATTCTTATTTCTTGATGCCCCCATGTGGTTTCTGGTGTCATATGCCCTACAATAAGCTGATGGTTCGTGGAGAAAGTATGCAGTATGCATTTTATTCTTCTGCTATATTTTCTAAAATTTTATTGAGGGGTAGCCTATAGGTGCTGACATCATTTTGGGGTGCAAAGGCCCCTACCCCATTGCTACGCCAGTACGCCACTATTATAAAATAACACAGAGGATATCTGATGTTTTCTTGTGAATACTGGGATTTATCTCACGAGTGAGTGAGACAATTCGAATTTTCACGAGCAGTTCGGTTCGAGATCGATCCTGAATCATTTATGAAATTCGTATTTTTCGAATATTTTTGTATGCGCAATTTGTTACTCTATGTGAGATCTACTTTACCTTCTAAACATAATCGGCACATATTTATAGCGCTCGCAGAAGAGACTCGAAGAAATCCTACCACAAAAACTCTTAAAATCATTCCACTGGATTGACTCCGATACAGCAGCTTTAGGAATAGGGGGACTTCCCTACACGGGCACCATTGGCACTGAGCAGGTGGGGAAAAAACCCTGCAATTTGGATCGAAAACAGACAAGTTTCATTAAATTTTGGAGGGTGGGGGAGACGGCTCCCCAACAGCAACTTTGTCGGAAATGTATCGGCGTTGTTGGAAATAAATACACATGAGTGATGACTTTATTTGGGTTTAGAGAATAAGAAAACAAACATTTTGTCAGAAACATCAGAATCAATGTGCTTCAATTGTACCTTTCCGACAGGTGCAACGTGTCTTTCCCGTGATTAACCTCACTCTGTATGCTTTTGCTTGGCGTCCATTCAGACTTGAAGACTAATGATGCGGTTCCCATCGCGAAATTAGTGGTTATGGCCCTTGTTGTCGTCTCGTATTTAACTATTTATCTAACGCAGTTTCTTTTTTTAAAACAAATGAAACTTCATATTTCAAGGAAAGTTTGGTTGGTTATTCTCAGTAAAACCATGCAGAAAGGAAATTCATTGGAACCGACTTGAACAGCCTGTTCCAATAATATCGATGTTTGCATGATTTTATTGTGACATTCCCAAGATATTCTAGCCTGTGGGAATCCTATTTAAGTTAATTTCCTGGGCAGTTTTTGCCACTGCGTTGGCTACGGGTTGAATGTCGCTGTCGGAAAGTGTCGGCTTGACACCTCCCCCCCCCCCCCCCTCCCACCGAAAAAAACTATCTGCGCCACTTCTGGCGGATTGCTGGCTTGGGGTTCCAGCCTTGAAATGTCATCGCCACCACACAGTGGGGATGGCCAACACCGGATATAGCGAGCCACGAGACGGAGATTTTCACCCGAAATTTGTCACCAGTCATGCAAAAATAATATTATTTCAGTGTAATTTCAGCGAAATAGGTCAATGAACTGTTGGCTGTATTCATTCTTTTTCAGACAACAGAAATATATCCTGCTGACACTTTCAGTTACTTTATCAACTAGCCCGCGCCGTTTCATGGGCGGGTCGTGGAATTAAAATACGGGGGGGGGGGGGAGGGGGGGGGGGACTGATGTGATCCAACAGAGTCCTAGCATCAGTCGCCGACTGCCGCACGTGCTGAAGGGACGTACATTTGTGTGGGGGGGTCTTGGAAATTCGATCTCATTCGCACAGAGGAGGTCATCAAACTCGGTCGCATTCGCATAGAGCAGATTATCAACCCCCTATGCGCGAATGAGATCGAATTTTCGATGAAAAGGTCTATTCGTTTCGGCGCCATTACCGGGATATTGGTTTTACTGTTTTATATTTATACAAAAACATGGCCGATTTCGAAATCTCCGTTGACGCCTCACGAGTACTCAAATGACGATAATTCAAGGATAAAACATAGTTTGGATCAATAAACTCTGCCCAAATGTAAGGAAATACGTGTACTATCGATTGCAGCCGGTAATATAGGCGAAAGCTTGAAATATATTCCTAATTTCGAGTTTTGAGTTCCCATAAAAACTTGATGGGAACTTTTTCTATAGGATTGAATGGTAAGAATCTGAATGTAAATGGGTAGCCACAACGTTGGGATCGCTGAACTATCGATTTTGCAGACAGTGGATACTTGCAGACGTGACTGTCGTCAGTTCTATAAATAACCGATATTCTGTGAATTCTAAAAGAGGATCATGTCCCTTATTAACAACGTGGTGTCATTAGTTAAGGAGGGGCGTTATAGGACAAGATTGTGTGGAATAAGAGCATGACTTTTTTAGTCGGCTCAGGGAGAGGGGGGGGGACTAGTCCCCCCTCTGGATCCGCCCTTTCGTTTGTCTTTTTCATCACACAATAGTCTTTACCGTCACGGCCAAGACTGTGACGGTGAAGAATGTGACGGTGAAGACTTTAATGCAAAAAAGAAAATATGTTCAGAAATCGGTGAAAATACGCGGTCGCCATAATCGGCAGGAAGTTTTAAGGCGGCAAGTTTTCAAATGTTCTTTTAAAAAATAATCAAAAAATTTTTGCTGTTTTGGCAAAAATAGATGATCGGTAAAGACAGCGAATAAACATAACTTTGAGATTTTATATACTTACGCGTACTTTTTCACACTGTTCATATCATTTAATGTCTTTCGTTTGTTTTCATTGCTTGTCTTTCTGTTTGACCATCAATTCGCGCGATAAAAATAACCGAGCTTGTCAAGGACGACAACTCTCGGAGCGAAAAAGTGCATCGTTGCGGTGAAGACGTTATCTTGCGGGACATCATACTTTTTAGCAAATTGATAATTTTCTCCTGCTCATATTTCTATTTTCCCAAAACTTGTTCAGCAAATGGTAGTTTGTATAATACTGTTGCGGTTGCATACGTTTTATCTATCGTGAAACGTGCGCCATAAATTTATTTTTGATCCCCAGTTTACAGGCGGTCCGCGGGGACCTTTACCGTAACGATAAATTTTACACATGACTAAACGGACTGTGACGGTAGAGAAAAAAATAAAAACAGAAAAAAGTACATCAAAAGCATGATGAACACACATTGAAATATCGTTCACGAAGAATATAAAACGAAATGTGGTAATTAGCGTTGTCACGATGTATTTCCGGTGATTAGTAAAAAACTACGAGTCGCGGGACGCTTAAATGAAGGAAAGTGTGCGGTTGTGGGAGACCCACCCTAATACGAAGCCGAATCTAGATCGTAAAGTGCAGAACACACCATTCGAAACTTTTGGAACACATCGGCCAAGAGAAGCATGTCGGTTTTCAAATATACATTGTGGTAATCTCTCGTGAATTTCATGTCGAATAACGTCGGCCACACTTTTTGAGCATTCTCGAAATTTACGTCGGAAAGGTGAGCGTCGTATAATCTTGAATAAAATTCTTCTCTGTCAGATTATGAGTTTTGGTCGAATCCTTCCAAAACATCCATATGCCGACATACTCCTTACACCAATAGGCTATCTAATTGCTCTCTCATTTCCAAAGTGTTCGGTCGGGATTTTAAATTGCATTTTCTCTAAATTGTCGACTAGTTTCTCGAAATTGGAAGAGCTGAATTTAAAAATGTCCATGAAACATATTTCTCGCTTGAACGAAACTTCTTTTTTCCGACGTCTCTTCATTTAATTTTTCGAACCTATCCACAACAGTCCATTTCGCGAAAGAAATCTATTTGACTTCGCTGTTTGCGACAGAGTACATATTCTTATCGCTAATGCTGAAATTCCTAGTTCAAACGGTATCTATTTCAGAACATATTAAAGAATAGCATTACAAGGTAACAAGACAGTATACAAATTGAAGGTGATTCAACAATAAGCTCAGAGCTTAGCAGTAAGCTTGGAGCTTATACAAAGTTGTCCCCAAAACGCACTTTAACCCTTTACCTAACACGAAAAGCAGACGACACTTGCAAACAAAATTCTTGAATGACTAATGTTTTGTCTCAAAAACATAGGTTATGACCTCTCATTGCAACGAGTTCCACGTGCTTCTTCCAAAGACGGGTCATAACCTATGTTTTTGAGACAAAATATGAAAAAAATAATAAAATTAGTTGGCGATTTTTGTGAATAGCTCTGGTCGGTTTTGGCTGTTACGTTGGGTAAAAGTTTAACACAGTAACTTTACACAGCTCATACAGGACTATTGTTCAGTGTTCTTTACCAGGTTGCATATTTGATATTTGTTACATATAATAATATATATAATATTTGAAATTTGAGATATAGTATTTGAAATCTGAAAGCATAAAAAAGAGCAAGAAAAAGAGCAATAGGAGTAACAGAAGAATGACCCAAGGAGAAAATGTGATAAGAGATTAAGTGGCGTGCACAGTGGTACTGTGGAGCCCTGTTGATTGAATAGCCAATTTACCAATGAAAATTATTCAATTAACCAATTAATAGGGATTGTGTTACTTAGCTGTATTCTAGAGATAAGCTTAGCATTTATTCTATTATATCTTGTTTGACAGAGCTCCGTGAGCTCTGTCAAACAAGATATAATAGATTAAATGCCTGTATTGGATGCACTGAGGCCAAATAGGTCTACAAACAAAGGAAAACTGGGGTGAGTCAAGGTAATTTCTCGACATGTTACAAGATTTTTATTCAATTAACAGGCGTTTACTCTATAACCTTTATTCAATTAACAGGTCAAATTTGCACTGGAGGTATGGTAAATGATTTTGTGTTGGGAAATTTTATTCAATTAACAGGGATATACAATTAAGAGATATCCAGTTAAGTGGTCTTCACTGTAGTGTGACTCTCGTTGAGGTTATCATAGACACGTTTCGAACTTAGTGGAAAGGTTTGCTTTGACGGGTAGACTGCTGAACTTTCTCGAATTTTGACTTATGGGTTTCCAGATTATAAAACTCACATCCCTGTAGTAACATGTCTGTCCTAATGGAATGGTGTATGGAACCTAAAGTTTGCAGTCTACTTTGTGAGTGTAAAAGGCGATTGATTAAGTGGTCGGCGGTTTCGCGCTCGCTACAACTGCACATAGGTGATTAAGAGAGAAAGATGACATACAAATCATGGTTCATATTGCTGCAATTCGGGCGTAGCGATAGTGTAGTATTTGGGCAAGACGTGAGGAATGGTTGTACAAAAGGAAGGTATTCGTTGTCTGTTACGGCTTAAGTGAGTCTTAAAGTTTGGGTGTGGTGAGTTTCTCTGATTTGTGAGATAATGCTGTTCCAGACCAGCGTTATAGTTGAAAGGAATGAAGTGTGATGGGTATTTGTTCTACAGGTGGGGGCAATATGATTGTCGCGACGGAGATTATAGTTGTGGGTTTAGGAAGTGGAAGTGGAATCAATTTGGACAAACAAGAAGGTACCAAGCCATGATACAAATTAAAATACTGAATGAGCTTGTGGTTTGCCCTACTCATTTCTAGGATTTCTCGGCCTGTTTCGACGTAAAGGCGTTGTTTGTTTGTACTTTTTCTGCCCTCTGTGACCAATCGTGCTGCTTTAATCTGTATTTTTAAGATCATTTACTTCGACCGCGCCATTTTCTGCGCCACTTTCTTCAGTGAACATCTTGATGTCAGTGGCATCAAACTCTCAATTTCACACTACTTACCCATAGTTAGATAGGCAAACGGGTTATGGCGCTGAGGTTGCAAAGGTCGGCTATTTGTTCATTCGAAGACTTGCCATCTACAGCTGTGTGCGCAGTGCTGATTCACTATGTTTGACAGTACAACACTGTTTTATTCAGTTCAATAAAAATTAATATATGGCTTATTCCTAGACCAAATAGTTTTTTTTCAGATACTGGGCATGCTCGTCTGCACATACCTGTGATGGCGATCGAACTGTGGAACTTTCAGTTCGAAGTCCAATACCTTCTCATTAATAGTTTATTTACTGAAATACTGAAACTAATTTAGTGTTTGACTGTTTGAGATTTCTTTATTGATTGAATAACTCTGTTGACTTTATTCTGGCTTTTAAATGTCCAGTCCTTCATATGTTGGCCATGTAAGCAATTGGGGGGGGGGGGGGTGTCTAATGTTTATAGCATCGTATGGTTTCGCCCATATCTGATATTTTGTTTTTTAGGAATAATCACCAGTCCATCTTTAATACTTCTTGACTTTTTAATCTAGCTTTATTTTACACTTCTTTAAAGACACCGCGTTGTACTGTACGGCGATGGCAAACTCTGTCACTTTCTCGATCAGATCGCGAAATGCACTTAACCCAGTGGATCGAGATTTTGTTAACAAAATATTGCGGAAACAAAGCTAAATCAAGAATAAAGAAATCAAGTTGACTTCTGAGATTCATTGTTCTGGCATTTCTTTTTCAACAGGTGTGATTTTACGGTGTCGTGGGACGGAACGCGGGCAGAAAATTTCAATCAGGTTGTGACCAGGTCGAAATCCGGTCGAAATTATCTATCCATTTTTATAGTCACGGCGCTGTTTGCTGCATGAGTCAATATCAGTTCTCGCCGGAAAAGTTGTCCTTTGCAGCTACACTGCAAAAAATATAGGTTCTCTTTAGAACCAAAACTGGTTCTAATCTTGTCCCTGAGATGGAACCAGTTCTGTTTAAACGGTATTTATTTCAAATTAAAGAAATTTCTAAAGATTAACATTAAATATTAACAGAATTAAACATAAATTGAGGGGGTTTCAGCCGTAAGTTTAGAGCTTATACGAGGTTGTCTCAAATCATTATTAAGCAAAGGAGATATGAACAGTTGGCATATCGAACCAGTTTTGGTTCTGTACAGAACCAAAACTGCTTCGATATGCCAACTATTCATATCTCCTTTGTTTCAAAATGTTTGGCGACTGCGTTGCATAAGACCAAGTTTACTGCTGAATCTACTTCAGTTCATGTAATGTTCTGTTAAAATTGAATGCTAATCTTGGTAAATTTATTTGATTTGAACTAAATACTGTTTAAACAGAACTGGTTCCATCTCAGGGACAAGATTAGAACCAGTTTTGGTTCTAAAGAGAACCTATATTTTTTGCAGTGTAGAGTGTCTGGTGCGCTATATAATTTTCCATATCGCCGTTTCACCTCTGTATGATCGTGAATACTATCATGTTAAAATCAACGGAGCCTATGAAGAAGTTTTTGTGTACTTCGAATTTCTACATTTTCGCGGTTCTCGGGGGAGAACTCATAAATAGACAATGGCACCGTACATATAACAGTCTCTAATGTAACAGAATAATTCTTACAGCACCAACACGAACTGTTGCAGAATGTAAACTTTGCTACAAAAAAACGTGTGCAATCAACGCACACATTGTTTGATGCCATATTGGGTAATTGTTAAACACTGTTTTGATAAATATGTGTTATGTGCTTATTGTGCTTGTGCAGAATCTTTTATTACGACGTGGATCATTTTGTGGAAAATATAGCTACGAGTCGTTGTTGTGCGACGAGTAGCTACATATCTCCCCAAAAACGAAAGTCGCAAAAAACGATTAAAAACAAGCACAATGAACACATAACTTTTTTCTATCTTCCATTCAGTCAACCCATTACCATGACTTCTTGAAAATAGTCATTGACAAACAAAATTAAAGCCACACTCAACTGATCAAAACAATGTAACTCCGTTTTTAGTTCTCTCGACCTATGGCACATGCGAAAATTCCTTCAGCATGAATGAAATTGTATGTGTTGATGAAATATAATCCAACTAAGACCAAGTATGCTTTGTTTGTCGAAAAATGATATTTCGAACCAAACTCAATTCAATTCATAAGGCCACCCAATGGACAGATTGATGGTTTGCGAAAACAACCAGGGTATTACATTTTTGTAGTGCGCAGGGACCGCTTTAAATACCAGACATCACGTTATTCATAATTTTTAGGAACACTAGACAAAACGTAACCACGCCAAAACGTAACATTTCACTTTGGTCAAAACGTAACATTTGTTTGGTCGAAACCTAACTTGTTTTTAGTTAAAACGTAACATGATTGTGTTGTTTTTTGGGTGGGGGTTGGGGGGGGGGGGCGATGGCAAAACTTAACTCTTTTAGTCAAAATGTAACATTATTCTGGTCAAAACGCAGCTTCTTTCTGGTCAGTACGTAACATTTTCCTACTGAGAGAGTCACGTTTCTCTGGTCGAAAAGTAACTTTTTCTCGGTGAAAACGTAATCTTTACCTAGATAAAACGTAGCATTTCTCTGGTCGGAAAATTAAATCATGTTATTCAGCACGTCTCATCCATCCAAGATAACATGAATGTTGCAACAAAGGCATTATTTACTTTGCGAAAAGTCTTAACTCTTTATGTTTACTCAAGCCACTACTTCTATGTGGACCCACAACGAGAATTCCTCCTCATCCACGCCCACAAATCTTCTAGCATGTATACTGATGAACTGTTGATTGAAATTCATAAATGCTTTCTACTGTGCTGGGCGAGTGACCTTGGCTATCCTTGCAAGCCAACCGAAGGTTTTAGCGCGTCAAAGGTGCCCTGGGACGATGTGGGGGTAAACTAAGCCCTTTCGACCCACTTAGCTTGGATTTCGTGGAATCGCCATGGCATGGTCAAGTGAACACTATTGCTGGACTCGGAGGCGTAAGGTCCCATTTTGAGTCCAGTCGCGCCTGATGAGTCCGGGTGAGACCGCAGGCAAAGTACAGGGTCAAAGTCCCCAAATGATCGCTATCAAGTTATCCATCTGTCGTGGATTCGTAAGCAAATAAAGTTGTTCGGGTCGCAAGGGACGAAAGTTGTTCGGGTCGCAAGGGACTGAGTCCGGATGAGACCGCAGGCAAAGTACAGGGCTAAAGTCCCCAAATGATCGCTATCAAGTTATCCATCTGTCGTGGATTCGTAAGCAAATAAAGTTGTTCGGGTCGCAAGGGACTTCCCATATCGTCCCTGTGTGCGTTGGGCGCGCTGAAACTTGTCAATTATTCATTCAGTATCATTCAGTAATTTAATCGTGGAGATTATTACCAGTAAGAAAGGTGGACAAACATTGCTATTTGATGGATACATGTACACCAAAGGGGCAGAAAATAAGTTTACAATTCGATGGACTTGATATGGTAGAAATGGTTTCAATTGAAAATAATAATGTAAATTGTAAACAAAAATGTTACGTTTTGGTCTGGTTACGTTTTGACCAGACCCCATTTTGAATAAAATTAGAAGCGTACAAACCATAATGGGATTTATCATATGACTCGTCCGTTTTGTTCACTTTAAAACATTTGATATTTTGTTTTCATATTAATCAGTGATAAATAAAGCCTTCCGTCAATTTCATTGGTCAATTTCAACACTAGACAATTTGATTGGCTGAACAAAATACAACTGGGCCACATTTTCATAATTAGAGTTGGGAGTTTTCATTGGTCAATTTCAAAACTGGACAATTTGATTGGCTAAACAAAATACAACTGGGTCGCATTTGTATAATTTCAGTAGGGAGAATTTACGTTATCTATCCTATTTAGGGTGGGTTATATTGCATTAATTTTTTACCTACAAGAAAAACGCCATTCATTTTTTCTTATATTTTCACTTTTTGCTTCCAAAACATAGGTTATGACCCCTCATTGGAACGAGCTCGATGAGCTCGTTCCAATGAGGGGTCATAACCTATGTTTTGGAAGCAAAAAAATGAAATTTATTAGTTATACGAGGATGTTTTTTCCAAGTGCCGTCTGCAACTCAAGTTAGGTGATGGGTTAAAAAGTCATACTAAGTGGCCAATTTGTGCGTGTGTGTGTCATATTATAAATAGAATATGAAATGAGTGTTTTTCTCGGATAATATTTATGAAACTCGTCCGAATTTTCCGTTTGGGCTCGCCAAAACGGAAAATTCTTAGACTCGTTTCCTAAATGTTATATGAGAAAAACATTCATTCCATATCCTCTATATACATTACGTTTAAAGGTGTTCTCGCTGTAACTTCCAATTATTGTGATTCACCTCAACTTTTTTATTTTGATGTTTTGCATGGTGGATTGTTTATGTACTGGGTAGTGCAATTCCCTACAAAGTGAAATGCTGGGGAATGTTGAGGCAAGCTAGAAGCTTTAAGTCACAACTCGTGCCGATGTTTTGGGGTTTTTTTTAGATATTCAGTTACTCGAAACATACAACAATTCTATTAGGTTACCGTTACTGACCCGAAAATATCACGCACCTGACCCCAAAAAGAAAATTCACAATCAAATGCGATGAGATCGGCACGTCCGTGTTTCTCCTATTTTAAGGTGTGTGTTGCAGTTTTCCCCTTATTTTCTCCTCATATCGTGCTTTTAGTTTTGCAGTTATAACGCATAACCAAAAATTCCAGATGACTTTTGCAATACATTAACCTGCACCCGACCTAGCCATACCCACCGAAAGTTACCTTAATACTGATGATTAAATTGTTGACTCTGCCAGATGAAATTTACATGTTGTTCAGGACATTAGTTTTCATATGGCCGCTATGATAGAGATTTAATACTGACAAATACATAAACACTTGAAGCAACGTGGAATCTTCATGTTCGTCGCAGGGCACAAGAAGGGTCCTATTACTACAGCGAGCTCGTGGGACTCGTTCCAGTTCTGGGACATAGGTAGTTCACTGAAAGTATAATACGAAAATTAGTCCTTTCAGCATACTATATGTCTATTGCATGTCTAATTAACATATTACACTGAGCAACTCGGCGAGGGAATGATGTATTCAGACGCCAAGTTAGCCTTTATCCTGACCCACAATCTCAAGCTTCATCATAATAACTAAAACCCAGCAAGTGTAAATTTCATTGTTCATATTTTTTTATTTTCTTCTTCTTTGGTTTTTGTTCCAGGGGTGATGACAATGAACGCATCCTTTGGAAGAAACTCTCTAGAAAACATATACCCTACTCACTTTGTTTGGGAATACCTACTGACTGTCCATACTTCGACTGCCTGAACGAAGTTAAATATGGCGATGGTTTGACAACACTATTAACCATCTGCACTCTGATGTCAAAATGGCAATGGCAGCAAATATTTCCCATAATGCAGTTTGATATTAAACCAAATATACCTTGTTTGACAGAGCTCCGTGAACTCTGTCAAACAAGATATAATTGGTTAAATTCATAGTTAAACAGGAGAAAAACAGAGTGATTGGTGAAAATTATGTTATACTACCAGTGTGCTAGGGGTTAAGCGCTACCCGTCTTTGTGATCGATTACGTAAGTCAGCACTAAAAGGCAATAGACCCAACAGTGGGGCGAAATATAACTAGAAATGAGATTAACAACCTAAAACAATTGCCAAAGACCAATATCTGGAAAAAAATCGATGACTTAATATCCGAAAGCAATGACCAACGACAGTTTTGGCAAGTTGTCAAGATGTTTCCAAATTATTTTGCCTCCGATCCGGGAATTCCAACTATGATATGTAATTCTGATACAACCCCTAGCTTCGTCGAAACTGACAATGAAAAAGCCCATCTCCCTAATGAGACACTCGTTATAAACAGCAAATTGAACTAAAAAACAAACAATTTCCCATTTTTAAATGTAGGTGCTCGCGATCTATTAGTAAGTTTTCTTTTTCTCGGGAAGGCATCACTAACATTCTCAAATCTCCCAAAACAAATAACAGCAGCGGTCATGACGGAATCGGACAAAGAATGCTGAAGGAAACAAAATTCAGTGTTAGTAAACCCTTATTTCTCCTCTTTCATCAGTCACTGGAATTGGCAGTATTTTCTTCTGAGTGGAAGCGTGCTGATGTGATCCAATTATTTAAAAAGGAGGATCGTCACAACCCCCAAAATTATCGACTCATTTCTTTATTGTGTTGTATGGGGAAACTTGTGTAACAAGTTGTTTTTTAGGAAGTTTTCACATATTTTACAGATAATAATCTATTCTATGAACTACAGTCTGGCTTCCTTCCAAGCAACAGCGCAGTTTGCCAGTTGTTAGAGGTTTACCATAACCCCTGTGAAGCAGCAGATAAAAACTTGCAGATTTGTGGTGTTTTCTGTGATATATCGAAGGCTATCGATAGAGTGTGGCATCGAGGTCTTATATTCAAATTAAAACAGTATGGTATTTCGGAGCCACTGCTCTGTTGGTTTCACAGCTACTTAACAGACAGAAAACAGAGAGTAAACATAAATAGTTGTAAATCTAGCTGCATGGAAATTAAGGCAGGCATCCCCGAGGGATCAGTTCTGTGTCCGCCTCTCTTTCTTGTCTACATCGCTAGAGTAATGAGCTTCATAAACAAATTTGACATAATATATCAACAGCAATATGGATTTCGTAAGAGACATTCCACTTTCTATCCTATACTACAGTTTTTGAGGTATGTGGCAGAGGCACACAATAAACGAAAAGAAAAGTGCACTAACCGTATTTTTCTATCTCTCTAAAGCATTTGACTCTATAAATCACGTCATTTTGTAGCAAAAACTTGAGTGGTATGGCTTTAGGGGCATAGCTTGTGATTGGCTCAAAGGCTATCTTTCAGATAGAAAACAGTTTGTGAGTTACGGTGGTCAAAATTCTGACCTTGCAAATATAAGGTGTTCCCCAAAGCTCAATTTTAGTCCCCACTTTGTTTCTGTTGTACATAAATGGCATGAGTGAATCAACCGCACTAAATCTTCTGTCTTTTGCCGATGATGCCACGGTATATTCGTCGGAAGCAGACATGAATAAATTGTCCAGCAATACTAGTGATGAGTTGGAAAAATATTTGAATGGTGTTGTGAAAATCGATTGGCGCTGAATACCAAAATAAAAACTACACTGTCACGAGGGGAATCATAGGCAGATCGACTGCTAATAGAGTATTTATAAACAATCAAGAAATAAATAAGGTGGGCTCTGATGAAAACGATAAGTCTCTGAAGTTTTTAGGAATAAATCTTGACTATAAAGTTTCTTTTAAACATCATATTACTCAGTTATGCTCTAAAATTGCCCATGTAAACTATGCTCTAAATAAGGCAAAAAACATCCTTCCTCTAGAGGCATTGAAGGCGCTCTATGATACCTTGGTCCAAAGTCATCATGTTTACGGAATTCAGCCATGGGCAAATTCTAGATCTATAAATAGACTTTTATTGATGCAAAAACGATCGCTGCGGATAATAGGCAACAAAAAATACAATTCCCACACTGACCTCCTTTTTACAAGTTTAATATTCTTAAGGTACAGGATCTGTTTAAATTACATGCCTTACTTTTCGTATTCGATTGGCATCAAGGAAGTCTACCAATACCATTCAAATCGTTCTTTGAAATCGTTGATTTCCATAGTCGTAGAATTACTCGGCAATCTGGACTTCTTGATATAAGCCGAACAAGAACTAAATCTATAGAACACTTCCCACCGCATCTTTTCCAGAAACTGTGGAATGAGCTTGATACAGAAGTCCGTGCAATAAATAATAGAAACATCTTTAAAAAAACACTATCATCTATGTTCATGTCATCTTATTCAAAGACAATCGAATGCAGCAATCCATATTGCACCGACTGTTTCACATAGACTTGAAATGGTCCTATGTACCTAACAACGTTTGAAAAAAAATGAAAAATCTCAAATCTGATGCATCTGGTTTTCTCGTCATCCTGTGATCCTGTAAAGACCTTCAGTAGTTCTGGAGTTGATGGATGTATAGTCTGTTACATACAAGATTTCATAGTTTAGTATGTTATATCTCACGTGACCTTCTAGGCTCCTGATTGAACGAATGCTGCACCCCTATTTCGTGTAGTTTGCATCCACAGAACTGACCAGGCACTACACCCAGGCACTACACGTTTTCTATTTTTTTAGCACACTACTATATCAGTTTTCTTTTCATTCTGGGCGAATAAAACTGATCAGGCTAAATTTAAATATCGATTCACAGAGGCACAACATCCACAAAACGAAACGGAAAGAATTCATTGTGGGAAAATGTATCGCTTTTCCATTGTTGAAGTCACATTTTCCGAGGCGTTCATTTTATTCCTTGAGAAGATTATCCATATCTCGTTTCGAAGAGAATGATCCATACCTGGGTACAACTTTCATGAGAGCGCGTCCGGATATGAAAAATCGTTTGTTTCGCTGCTCATATTATTTCGCCATTTAATTGTATGTTTTGGGCAGTAAACGAATAAATAATGGAATTCGTTTGAACCTTCGGAGTTTTGTATCCCGTACTGACCCATACGGTAATGTGTGATGTGTGTGTGGAAATTATCAAACTGCGTTGTCAAATTTCGAAAATTTTAGCTTTCATTCGCGAGTTGCGCGATTCTAGAGTACACAGTTCCGTTTGGGGGAAATGTTTTGTTTACCCTTGCCGACCGATTCAAAATTTGTCTTCTGCTCATATCAATAATCCAAGTTAGCGTTTCGTACCAGTTATGCGGTGCAATTTGCTTTTTGACTGCTCGCTTTGTCCAAAAAAAGAAAAGGAAAATTTTCTTCCAAAACATAGCTTATACTCCCTCATTGCAATGAGTGTGTTATTCTCCTTCCAATTGGGGTCATAAGCCGTGTTTTGGAAGAAGAAAATGTTCTTTGAAAACTACATGGCATTTTCTCTATATAACGCTGGTTGGTAGGGCTGCTACCTTGGTAATAGATTAACAAATCGGACAGATGTTTTTCTTGAAGGGTGTTCGATATAATATAAGGATTAGTGCATGTCTTGTCGTTGACTACGCCCATATAGTGCCCAGTGAGGTGGTGTAGTTCCTTCCGCTTCGCGTCGGGAACTACACCACCTCATTGGGCACTATATGGGCGTAGTCAACTCCAAGCCATGCACTATTCCTTCAACAGTATAGTACGGTACGGTACGATACAGTACAGTGCAGTGTATTGCAGTACAGTACAGTACGGTACGGTGCGGTACGGTACGGTACGGTATAGTACAGTACGGTGCAGTACAATACAGTATAGTATAGCATAGTATAGTAAACGAGGTGGTCCGAGCGAGGAGAACAGTTAAATCTCCCAATTTATTTTAGTATAACATTTTGATATTACTAAAACCTTTGGTCCTGGCTTTGCATTGCACTCCAAATTATCCCCGAACTCAATAGCCTATGACACCGTAACATTTCCTGCTCACCAATCAGCATGCACAATCTTTTTCTCTCATTCATAATTTTACTTCAAGGGGAAGTCAGGAAGACAGACAGTTTGGCTATGACTTCTCCTAGCAGTATGCAGACAGCCCATTTAAATGTTTCGTACATATTATGTAGTTTCTCGTTCGTTCGTTTATATTTATTGTCTTGTTTTCTTCAATTATTGTAATGTATACTGCTGAATAAAGTCATCATCATCAACGACATTGCTGACAGAATAGATTCAATACTCGTCCGTCTCTTTGCTGATGACGCCTGTTTCACTGAATCATTGGGTGATTCTGCTATTATTCATGCAAAGATGAATTTGGAACTCGAAAAAGTAAGCGATTTGGGAAAATCAGTAGTTAGTCTCATTCAATGCAAAAAAAGATGAAAGCTATCCTTCTTACACTTAGTAGAAATACCCCCAATTAAACATCTTGTTTAATCGTGAATTAATCGATTTTTTTAATTCCCACAAACACCTGAGTTTAATAATAATAATAATAATAATAATAATAATAATAATAATAATAATAATAATAATAATAATAACTGGCACCTCACGATTAATGATCAGCTATTTGGGGAAATGCTCAAATTAATGATGCGCGGTAAAACAATTGCATATTCAAGCTACAAAAAACGAACAACTGTTAAAAGGGAGGAAGAAATAAAAGAAAAACTTGAGATGCTCAATGTTAGATTAGATAATGGAAACGTTCAATCACCCCGAATATCGAAGCACTTGAAAATGAACTCGAAGAAATTAAGGATAACAAATAAAAGGCATCATACTTAGAACCAAAGCTAGGTGGAAAGCTGAAGGTGAAAAACCTACTAAATACTTTCGTAACCTTGAAAAAGACTCTTCACCGAAAAAACAATAGCCAGATTGATAAAATCAGATGGTTCCGAAATCAATAATTTAAATGAGACTATCGCCGAGCAGCGAACATATTACGAAAATCTCTGTTCTTCGAAACTTAGTGAGAGCGAAGATTACAATGGCAATCAGTTTTTTGATCCAAATAACCCATTCTTAACCAACGAATCGCCCGCATCCGCCCGCGTAATATGCAAATTCAGCAGTTGAAAAAATAATATTTTTCAAAAAATTTCAACAAAACCATATCATGTGACCCCTCGTTGGAACGAGCTCGACGAGCTCGTTCCAACGAGGGGTCACTTGATATGGTTTTGTTGAAATGTTTTGAAAAATTTTTTAAAATGATATTTAAAATAATAAATTTTGATATCGTCTGAGTTGGGTAAAGGGATTTTTTAGATGAAGATGAGACTAAATCAGACTAAATCACTGGAAGGTTTACTCACAGCTAATGATTGTGTAAAAGCATTGAAAAGTATGAAAAAAAAAGCCCTGCGTCTGGTGGTTTTATTGTGAAAGTTTACAAATTTATTTGGAAAGATATTGGGACGTTTCTTCTTAACTCCTTGAATTATGGTTACAATTTAGAAGAACTTTCAATCACTCAGAGGAGGAGCATTGTTGCTTGTATTCACAAACCTAACAAGCCAGAGGTGTACATTAAAAACTGGAGGCCAATAGCTTTCATAAATGTCGATATTAAAATATGATCAGCTTCAATTGCTAACTGCATTAAACAATGTCCTTCCAAAATTAATATCCGAGACTCAATTAGGTTTCATGAAAGGGAGGTACGTAGGGGAATCCACACGATTGACCTTTGATCTAATCAAGAAGTGCGAAGATCTCAACATCCCAGAAATCATGGTCATGTTAGATTTTGAAAAAGCATTTTTTTTTGTTAGATTAGCTTTTATCTATTGACTAAAGTGATTTTTTTGATTTGATTGGTTGATAGATACGTGGTATGAGACCATATTCATTGAAACCCACGATACGTCCGCCCAGCCACTGACAAATTTCCCATACCCAGTGGAAGCCTCGTTCCGAAATCTACAAAGTGTCCATACCCCGTAGAAGACGCGTCATTCTAGTTTTACAGTGTACATATATTATATTTTAATTTTTCATCTCCAAAATATAGCTCATGACCCCTTATTGGAATGAGCTTGTCGAGTACCTTCCAATGTGGGGTTCATAAGCTATGTTTTTGAGACAAAAATGAAAAAAAGAAATTCAATAATTTTTTTATACAAGTCATATCGGCATATTTTCACAAAAACTGTTTTGGACAAAAATTCCACAGAAACCTGTATGGCTCAACAATGGAACTTAAAAGATCTCATGCTGTGTGTGTTCACACATGAAATAGATTGTACTTCTAAAACGGAAAGTCAATAGATAAATTCGTTACCCCGTGTCTGATCACGTGGTACGGGTTTTTACCTACCCGAAGCCAGCCGTATCCCATGAGGCTTCGGCCTCATGGGATACGGCTGGCTTCGGGTAGGTAAAAACCCGTACCACGTGATCAGACACGGGGTAACTAATATTATTTGGAGCACATGTATTTACATAAGACTAAGTTCTACAAGAATGTACTACCCATTTTATGAAGTATTTATATTTTTTAGAAGATATTCAACATACATGTTCTGCAGGGAATGGCCAAGCCAGATTGGCTATCTTCCTGTCATTCCCTGTGGTGTGCCTGTGGATTGCACAGATAGATACAAGTAAATATAAGAAATTGGTATTGATGAACGACTTATATGCACGTTGGTGATGAAGGCGTGGCGAGGTAGAATGGACGTTTTACACTTGTGTTATCGATAATGGATGAAAAGATAATATATATATATCGTCCTTCCACCCAGCATCGACCACAAAAGTGTATACATGTATGAATACATACATAGACACACATATACATATATTTGTGCATATGTACGAGTGTGCACAAGTGGGCAAGTATATATATGTAATGGCCTATGGTCTCACCTATTAAACACCGGAATATCAATTAATGGAAGATCCGTGAAGATGTAACTGCTTGAATTTAATTTATGTATATATACACACACATGAAACCGTGCTCACATACACACAATGCATTAGCATCGAGGTATACGGAATAAACCTATATGTGGGCCTCCACAAAGTAGGATGAGGTTTAGTAATGGCGATTACAGTCCTTGCAGTTAGTATCATTACAGTTTACTTCACTGGGATATTCTTCCAACATTTGTCTTATTATAGTTTTTTTAAATTCGTTTCTGTTTGGTAAATTAGTTATACATTTGTCCATACTGTTCCATGTTTTGGGAAAGAGGCTAAAGATTTATTTCTTGTGTTCTTTACTTGGAGGTCACCAGAGTGTCTAGTGGCAAGTCCTGGCGTGGCCCTTTCACTGAAATAGTGATCAAATGTTGCCGGAAGGTGCTTGTGTTTCCAGTCGTGTACGAATAGCATAATATGCAAGATGTGGAGATCCTTGAGTTTTAGAATTTTATCCTTTCGAAATAAAGGATCGGTATGGGCCCTCTATTTTTTGTTGTTTATAATACGTAGTGCACGTTTCTGCAGGAGAAATAATTTATTGATAGCTTTTGAGTGCCCCCATATCTGTATTTCGTATAGGAAATAACTGTGTACAAGGGCATAGAACAGGGAAAGTAATGCGCGGTGGGGCAATACGTTTTAACTCTACTAATTAGATTAAGAGATTTGGAAACTTTAGAGCAGAGTACTGACATATGTAATTTGTAGGTCAGTTTGTCGTTGATATGTATTCCAAGAAATTTTACTGAGTTCTCCTTTTCTGTTGATCCCACCCTTGCTACTTGGTGGTTATTAAGGAAAATTCTTAAGTTGATACTTTTACATTGTGGGGGGTTTAATCAATATAAACTTACTTTTGTTTGCGTTTAACTTTCATTTGTTTATAGAGCACCATATGTGGACGTTCTCTAGTTCGGCGTTAATTGTTTCAGACAGACCACCAATGTCATGACCTGATGAAAACACTGTCGTGTCATTAGCAAATGACAATAGATTGAGGGAAGTTGAGTTGGATATATCATTAATATATAATAAGAACAGTATTGGGCCTAAAATCGAGCTTTGTGGGACGCCACAACTAATGGAGGTTGGGTTTCATTTATATCCTGAGCACTGTACGAACTGTGTTCGCTCGCTTAGATAGTCCCGGAACCAACTATTGCTGAGACCCCTGATGCCGTAGTGGTTCAATTTTCCCAGGAGGATTTCTTGACTGATTGTATCGAACGCTTTGGATAAGTCGAGGAAGACGGCCAAGGTACTGTCTTTAGTTGTTTTATTCTTTTCGTATGCTATGTGTTCAAGCATTTTCAGAATGGGCTGAATGGTTGTGTGACCTTTCCTAAAGCCAAATTGTTTGGAATATAAGGTCTTATTACTTTCTACAAAACATATAAGTTTTTTTAACATAATTTTTTCCAAAATGTTTGTAAATACGGGAAGTAAACTGATGGGCCTATAATTGTTTAGTTTGTGCCTGTCGCCTGATTTAAAGATTGGGGTTACCTTTGTTTTAGGGACTATACCTGTCTGAAAGGATAGGTTGATGATATCTGAAATTGAAAGGGCTATTTCTTTAGCAACATGTTTTAGAAGAAATATCGAAATCTCGTCGCAATCCTTGCTCTTTTTGGGCTTAAGACCTTTGATTATATCTATTACTTCGTCTGGACATGTCGGGGATATGAAAAAACTATTCTCGAAATTTCCTTTTAAATAATCCGTGTAGATCGTGGAAGTGGCGGGTATTTCCGCGCTAGTTAATAGTCCTATACTGGGAAAAAAGTTATTGAATTCTGCAGCTATATCCTGAGGGTGAGCGTATTCCGTGTTGTTAGTTTTGATGTACGTTACTGACTGGAGGTTTGTATTAGATTTCTGAATAGCCTCGTTTAGTATTTGCCAGTTTTTTTCATATTATTCTTATTTTTCTCTAAGATTGCGTTATAATAATCGGCCTTACGTCTACGTTTGATCCTGTTAAAGTTTTGAACATATGTTTTGTAGCATGTGACGTTCTCAACTGTAGGTTGCCTGAGCTGCTTTTTATATAGTTCTTGCTTTACACGGGAGGATTTTAAAAGTCCGTTTGTCATCCAGGGCTGCTGTTTGACAAACGTCCTTGAGACATTTGTCTTTTCCAAAGGGAAGTGTGATTGGAATGATTCCCTGAAGAAATCCATGTAAGCATTATATGCATCTTCCGGTGATAAGTTGTCAAGTTGTTGTCTAAAGCTGTATCGTGCTAGTGTAGCTTTGAATCTGTTTATATTTGACGGGGAGATGTTTCTGGTGGGTGATGGACTCCTAGTTGTTTGGTGTTTAACGCCAATGTCAAGAGAGAATGTTGCAAAGTGATCGGTCAGGTCCGTTATTATTATCACGGTTTTAATGTTTTCGTCTAAACAGTTTGTGAGTATGTGATCAATCAGAGTTGCTGAATGATCCGTAATCCTAGTTGGTTTCGTTATAGTAGGGATGAAACCGTGGCTAAGTATTGTGTCTATATATTCGTTAGTCTGTGGGTGCTGGGAGATTTTCAAGAGATCGATATTGAAGTCTCCGATAAGAAAGCATTTTTTGTTTTCGCGACTAATCTGGTCAGTAACATCATTAATGGAGGATATAAAATGATTAATATCAGCATTAGGAGCGGTATTGGGTCTGTATACTACCCCTACTATTATACTGCGTTTATGTTTCTGGGGTAATTCTACGAACAACGTTTCACAGACGTGCGGTATAAATATGGACAGATCTGTGCGAAGTTTATATGCGATCCCATTTTTAATGAAAAGACCCACCCACCCCTTCCATCGTCAGTTCGAGTATTACTGAACAGGCTTTGATAGCCAGGGAGGGTATACGATATATTGTCATTCAGTTTCCATACCTCTGTCAAACCAATCAAGTCAAATAGATTTTGTTTTTTTTTAACGTTACTGACAGATCTAGTAATGCCTCCCAGTGGGCATTGGGGCTTCTGCAGTTGATGCAGAATATTGACTGAGTTATGTCATTACCAGCAAACTTTTTACAAAACTCACTTGGCATGAAATATGGGCATTCAATTTCAGTGATAGCACAGTCTGTGTCATCATTGGTCGCATCACTCATCAGTCTGTTGCATTTACTTATAAAGTTGAAATTCGCATCGGTCTCCACCTCATGGAGCGAAATGCTACCCGCCATTGCTATAAATAAAGGTGACAATAATTAAAGCTACAGCAGAAATCAATATATACATACAAGTCAGATTAAGTAAGATTTGAATGCAATCCACAAACACGATTTTAGGTGGGGAGACTATGTACAGGAGAAAAGGCAACAACCACTGTTGTTGCAGAGTGAGGATGTTTGTCATCAAAAATGCATGTTGAGACTGTGGTGTATGTGGGTTGTAGAAACATGTATTTGTTTTTAGATAATACAACAATATCATTGTGTAATGATTGTGTAATGCTTATAGAAAGTATGAGATTAGATTTCAGAGAAAGGATGCGTAGGGGAAAATCAAATGAGAGAATGGATGGGATAGTATGATGGTCTGCGATTGCGCTGCATGGCACTGCACAAGTATATTCTCAGTTAATAACGTATTGTTGGTGGAGGAAGAGATGGATGGGAAGACATGACGAGAGAAAGAGAGTTAGAGAGGAGAGAGAGCGAAAGGAAGAGAAGGAGAGGGAGAGAGGGGGGAGGGATGGAATATATACTCAGTTATTAACATTATATTACTAAGAGTAGAAAAGTCAGGGAGATGTAAGGGGCAGTGGCAAAAAATATAGTACCAGAGACAGAGAAGTGAATTAGGGAATGAGAGATAATATATTCTTAGATAAAAATGTTGTATTTCGGGGAAAGGGAGACGATGGAGAAATGTAGAGAGGGACAGAGTGAAAAAAAATGGGAGTAGAAGAAACAGGAAGAGACAGAGAGGGGAGAGGAAGGGAGAAAATGAGAAAGAGAGAACGCAAAATACTGCTAGTGTGAGGAAGGAGAAAGAGACCGGGTTAAACCCAGTGATCGAGAATCCCAGGCGAAAGAGAGACCTAGTTACACCCAGTGAGTGAAAATCCTAGGCGAATGGAAGATGATGAGAGGGAAAAATGGAAGGACAAGAGAGAGAGAGAGAGAGAGAGAGAGAGAGAGAGAGAGAGAGAGAGAGAGAGAGATGGAGAGAAAGGAAGGGAGATAGGGAGAAGGAAGTAAAGAGGTAGAGGTACAAACGTAGTATAAACATGAGTGTATTTATAATTACAGATAAACAAAAGCATGCAAACAAAACATTCGAATATAACAATATAATACAAGTATATTATCGTTTGAGCGCTCAAGACCGATTTTTCGGTCCAGGGCAAAATTTTCTCCCCAGTTTTGTCTCGTTGCAGGAGGTCTATACACTGGGCGTCAATGATAAAATAATAACAGCATTGTGCAGCCGACCGACTGCACACTGCAGCTATTATTTTATTTACTCGGTGTATTAATATTGGACCGCCCCATCTCACTGTAAGTGAACACATGGACGTTACCGTTCCAGGGAACGACTATTTTAGAAGAGAGCATAAAATGTTATTAAGTGGAACCGTTGGGCTCACACATGTCGCATGTCAGTGATGTTTTCCATTGTTTAGTGTCAATCCGCGTCGTTGGCACTTGTTGCTGCTTCTCAGCACTCATGTTGCTGACCGGTCGTTGACACATCGGGTAATTCTATAAAATTTCTTGACTGCCTCTCAACAGCTCTGACTCAGATCGGATGTATTCCCTGGAGCGAGGTAGGAGAGAGCGAGAAAAAAAGGAATATGGAGAGTGAGAGGGAGACCGAGTTGAATGGAATGCAAGGTGAATGTGAGTGATGAGAGGGGGAAATTGAAGGGAAAGAGGGAGAGAGAGAGAGAGAGGGGGAGAGAGAATGAGGTAGAGGTACATTCATAATATAAACATGAGTATATTTATACATATGGATAAGGAAAATATGCAAACAACACACTCGAATATAACACAGGTATTTGGACCTTAAGACTCTCAGGACCTAAGAACTCTCAGGACCGATTTTTCGGTCCAAGGCATAATTTCCACCTTATTTCTCATTGAAGGAGATCAATCCACGGTACTTCGACGATAAAATATATACTGCAGTGTGCAGCCGCCCGACTGCACATCCCAGTTATTTTATTATTTCTGTATATTACTGGACCACCCCATCTTACTGTAAGTGTACACAAAGGCGATACCATTCAAGTTAACGGGGGTTCAAAAACAGAACACAAAACGCTATTGTGTGTGACTGTTACCAATTTGACTCACACAGGTCGCATATCAGTGATATTTCGTATTGTTTAGTTTCGCTCGGTATCTTTGGCACTCGTTGCCGCTTCACAGCGGCCATGACGCTACTGGTAGTTGACACATGCGGTACTTTCATAAGATTTCTGAACTGCCTCTCAGCCGCTCTGACTCAGCGGGGATGTGGTCTCTGGTGCGGGTCAGGGGGATAGAGGGAGGACGCGGAATACTGTTAATATGGAGAGGGAGAAAGGGAGCGAGTTAACCCAGTGAATGGGAAAGCTAAGTGAATGGGAGATAATGAGGGAGAAAAAATGGAGAGAGAGGGGGAGAGAGAAAGAGAGGAGGGGGTGGAGAAGAGAACAGAGTGAGAATGAGTGGGTATAGGTACATACGCGATATAAACATTAGTATATTTATAAATCTAAATAAGAAAAAAATACGAACAAATCATTCGATTATAACAATATAGCATAAGTACTTTACCCTATAACTATTAAGACCGACTTTGGTCCAAGGCATAGTTTCCCCTCCCCCTCCCCATCCCCATCTCTGTCTCATTACAGGAGTCTGGAAAATACTATAATACTGTTGATAAGTTATTTTAATTGTAGCAATTACACATGGCAGAGTCGGAAGATTTCCCTACGAGAATAGCGGGTACGCCAAAGAGGGGTTGGATTTGAAGAAGAAAACTACCCAGGATTAACCCTTTAAATATTGTAGTTAATCTGTTTACACTGTCCACAATCTATTTCCCAGAAACTCAAAAAATAAGAATCATTGTTTTGGGTTGTTTTTCTTCCCAACCACTTTCTATCACCCCTCGTTGGAAAGAACTCAACTCATCGCGCTCGTTCAAACGAGGGCCACCAGTCAGGATTTGTGGGGAAAAAACAAATCCTGAATTTGGCGAGTTATTAATATTAAGCTAGCGGATAATGCCGATTTGTTAGATGAAAGTCAGCTTTTAGAGTGTATTTTGCCTATATGGATCCCGAGAAACCTTCTAGTTGACAATCGATTGCTGAACGTGCCGCTAAGCAGTTTGAGAGAGTGGGAGTGAGAAAGAGACGGGGAGAGGAGAGAGAAAGATAGAGATGTGTGAATACGTTGTATGAGGGCCTAATTATGCTTTGTTCTAAAAATAGCTGTCCGACTGGCTAAATCGAATGGGCATGTCCTGAGAATTATCGTTTATCCGACTACGGGTTACTTGTATGGGGAAAATTGATGAGGCACTAATAATAATTCTGCTGTCCAAGTCCGATTCTGTTCTGAATCTGTGTATTTTATCATCCAGTGTTTTAACCATAAGCTTTCCATTAAAACACCAAGAGTTTTTAGTTACTGGTGATCGAAAGGCGTTTGTAGGAGACAATTGTTGAGCTGGGTGACGTCATCCGTTATACTGAGTCCAGATCCTTTTAATTTTTTTCGATTTTTTGTCACTTCTACCTTCGCTCGACGGGACGTAAATTTAACCAAAATTGGCCTCTGTGGCTTGTTGCGGTTTCGTGTATTTACTCGATGGGCAATGGAAATGTCTGATATTGAAATGCCCGCCTCCAATCTGGTTTTACAAAGATTAACGACAGTATCCGCACACTGTTCGATCGTCTCGCCAGGCGGTTCCGCTACCCCGTATAGGCGCACGCACGCTGTTCTTTCGGGTGTATTGCTCCAGATCATTAATTTCATAGCGCTAAGACGTAATTTGATCACGTAGTTCAGTGTTCTCTGCGGCTAGACCCTTATTATTTGGCGGCAGTTCCTCATCTCGCGCTTTTTCAAGTTCAAACACTCTTCCGTCTAGTATATCGATTTTCTTGCACAGAGAGTCAAGAATGTTGGTTTTAAAGGTTTCTAGATCGGCCCTACTTACAAGATTCTCCGAATGTGTCTTGAAATTCGCGGCAATTTTTGAGCTCAGTAAATCGATACGCTTAACGATTGTGCTAAGTTGTGCCTCAATACGCCTTAGTCTTTCATCTGTGGACAGGGAGGGCCCCTGCCCTGGAAAGGCATCTGGTAACGTACTGCTGATTTCTAAAGCCTCTGTGCCGAAGAATTCATTCATTTTCAATTGTTTTTAGGGGTTGGATTGGAACTTTCCTCACTCTCAATAACTGAGGAAGATTTGTTAGAATTCTCCCTGCGTCGATCTGTATTTTTCCTTTTCTTCCCCATTTTGGAAACAAATTTTCTCGACTGGATTATAGATTATGGATTATAATTGTCTAGGTATTGTTATTGTTATATAATTATGTCTATTCTGAACGGATCTGAACGAATCTAAAAGTTTCTTTGTTTTTCTCTCTTTAATAAATAACTTGTCGGCTTTGCACAACGGTAATTAATGAATGTCGACAACTGTTCACACTGTCCACTCATCACGTTGCATGGAACAATGGTGGAACAATGGTGTAGCGGCGCAGAACACCTTACGCCACCTGTGCATTCTATTGACTCTAACGTGAGTAGATTTTCTTAATTCTGTGATATTCGATTCAATGACATTGAAAAAAGGATAAGAATGCTACATTCTAACGTAGAAAGTCCTCGGAAAAACAGGAGAAATAATATCCATAGACACACGTACACCATCTGTGAAATTTATAATAGTCTACATGATTTCTATATCAATGAAAATTCGATTATTATATTCGGGAGCACAAAACGCATGACCATCCCCCAGCCAGAGTCGAAATAGATTTTATTCTTTAAAATGGACTTTCATAGAAAAAGCTCTAAGATTTCTAAAATTTGGACCATCAATACTAAAGTGGTTGAGAACATTGTTCAACAATATTTATAGCCGGATACTCAACAATGGCCATTGTTCAGAATATTTCATTTTACAGAGAGGTGGTAGACAAGGTGACTCATTGTCCCCTTATCTTTTCATTCTCAGTGTGGAATTGTTGAGGGCCTCTCTAAAGTATAACCCTGGCATTAAAGGCATTAATATAAATGATTCGGAATATCTTATCAGTCAGTATGCAGACGATTCTTCTCTCTTTCCTTGTGACGACTTGAAATCTTTAAATTCCGACTTAGATACGGTAGAAATATTCGAACCATATTCCGGACTGAAAGTAAACTTTGAGAAATCCCAGGCAATCTAGATTGAATTTAAACTGGGATGTGGCAGTGAATTACTTTCGACACAAAAGGTATTTTTGAATCACGGATCGTTCTTTGCGATTCTCGCGATAGAATACAATTTGTTAGGCGAAAATTACAGAGCGGATAATTACACAACAAATTGAAGAAGAGGGAAAAGTTGCTGAACGAGTGGTCTTTCAGAAAATTAACTTTGATGGAAAAAAGCCGCTGTGATAACAATCTGGCTCTTTCGATTCTAATTCACTATCCGTCTGTCCTGCTAGAGCCAGAGAAACATGCTTTTACGAAGATTCAAAACCTTCTTTATAGTTTCCTTTGGTCCGGCAAAATAGATAAAATTAAACGAGAATATATAATCAACACCATCGAGAATGTGTGCCTAAAATTCCCCCACTTACAGAGTTATATCAACAGCCTTAAATTGTCATGGATTAAAAAATTATTATTATTAACCCATCAATAATAGCCCCCTGGAAAACCGTTATAATAGATGAGTTTGAAAATTTAGGACGTGATAAGGAATGGTTTCTAAACATGGAAGGCCTTTTAAAAGTAGCACAAACTATGAATGACTTTTGGAAAATCATGCTGAGAGCTTGGGCATTCGTTAATAAGAATACTGCCACAACCCTGGAAGACATCCTATTCCCACCTCTTTTCTACAACAATAATATTAGAGTCAGCAAAATAGTGTTTTTTAATAAATTATGGTGTAGAAAGGGAGTTTATTTTGTTAATGATCTTTTGGGTGAAAATAAGACATTTCGTACTCATCAGGACTTCTCAGACAAGTATAACATTCGAACTCCATTTACAGTCTTTCATGGAGTCAACACTCTGCCATTAAAATTGAAAAATGTAATAAAGCAAAACCAGAAGCTGCACACTGTCCATCACAAAAACATTGAATTATTACATAGTTGTATCAAAGCATACAGAACGTTTTATCCTAAGTGTTAGATACAAGCCTATCGGAAAGAATCCGGTTGGGGGTTCCGGGTAGCGTTTTGCCTTTTTGTAATTACTTCGTTAATTACTATATGTTGTGGTTGTAAACACGTTTATTTCGTCCTGCCAAAATACGAAGAACCTAACATAAATTGGCGATGACTGATGGATTTCGTGGCACTAAACTATCAGTAACGTGCAATACATCGTCGTGGCAGCAGGTTCAATTTGGAAAATAAGTTGTTTTGATGAAACTAACGAATCGTGGGAGTCGTACACCGAACGCCTCGAACAATTTGTACTTGCAAATGATGTCAATGAGGAAAAGAAAGTTTCTTCTCTCCTCAGTTCAGTGGGCCCGAAGACCTACGGGTTACTCAAACATATGCTGGCTCCAGTCAAACCTTCTCAAAAGAATTACGCACAATTATTGCGTATTTTAAATGACCATTTAAATCCCAAACTTTCAATAATCGCGGAGAGGTTTCGCTTCCACAAGCGCAAACAACACCATGGTGAGAGCGTTCTTCATTTTATCGCCGTGCTCATGTAACTGGCAGTTCATTGTGAATTCGGGGACACTTTAAATGATACAATTCGTGATCAATTTTTATGGGTTTGAAAAACAATAATATTCAAAGGCGCCTGCTCGCTGAAACTGAACTAACACTTGATTCTGCACAAAGAAACGCTATTGCCATGGAAACTGCAGGCACGGGCGCAATGGAATTACAAAAGGGGGGTAATGAAGTGAACAAAATAAATTATTCAAAAACAAACAGAGGAGCTGGATCTGAGGCGATACCATAAGCTAAAAGCTTATGGTATCGCCTCAGCTCCAGCTCCTCTTCATTACCTCCCTTTTGTAATTCCATTGAGGCAATGGAATTACAAAAGGGAGGTAATGAAGTGAACAAAATAAATTATTCAAAAAACAAACAGAAGACAAGTACACTCACAAACAAATAAACCTTACAGGTGTTATAGGTGTAATAGCAATCATAAATCAGATGCGTGTTCTCATTCACAAGACATTTGTAGATATTGCTCCAAAAAGGGTCATACTGAACGTGCCTGCACGAAAAAGAACAAAGACTTGTCCAAACAAAATAAACACAATGTTAAATTGTTTGAAGAGAAAAATTCTGAATCTGATACACGTGACAGCAGCCGTTTGTTTCACGTGCAAATAAATACTGCAAATTCACGCAAATGAAACCTATAATTGTTACGTCATGCATCGCTGGTAAATCTTTTCCGATGGAGCTTGATACAGGGGCATCAGTTTGGGTCATTTCTAAAAAAAACCTTCCATAATCACTTTTCATAAGTGAAGCTTGAAAATACTTCAGTGCGCTTTAGAACACATTCTGGAGAGGAGATACAGCTTGTGGGTGTCTTAACTGTAGATGCAGTTTTGGATGGCCAAACAGCAAATGCGCATCTATTTGTAGTACCACATAGTGGACCAGCACTCTTCGGTGGAGACTAGTTGCAACACTTCAACTTGGACTGGAAGGAAATCAAAAGCATTCACACTGAAAGCAGTAATACACGTTCAATATTAAATCATCTTCTTGAAAAATACAAGTCTGTGTTTTCTGAAAATGTTGGAAAACTCAAAGGAATAAAAGCAAAAATTCACCTTGCTGAGGGTGCACAACCGAAATTCCATAAGGCCCGACAGGTTACTTATGCTCTGCGACCAAAAGTTGAGGCTGAGTTAGAACGTCTTCAGCAAAATGGTATAATCACACCTATAGACTACAGTGAGTGGGCATCTCCTATTGTCCAAGCATAAAATCAAATGGCAATGTTCGGATATGCGATGACTATAAAATAACTGTACACCCCGTCATGAAAATTGAACAATACCGTCTTCCACGTATTCAGGCCATTTTTGCTTCATTGGCTGGTGGATCAATATTCTCTAAAATAGATTAGACACAGGCATATCTTCAGATGGGAGCCGGGGATGACTCACAAGAATTAATGACAATCAACACTCATAAAGGTCTCATCAAATACAAGCGTTTAGCTTATGGTATCGCCTCAGCCCCGGCAATTTGGCAGCGCGGCATGGACCAAGTTCTTCAAAACATTGCTTTCACTAAATGTGCAATGGATGACATGATAATCTCAGGTAGAACTGATGAAGAACACTTCAGTAATTTAGAAAGAGTTTTACAGAGACTTGAAGTGTATGGTCTCAGAGCCAATCTTGATAAATGTGAATTTTTCTAGAAAACAATCAGTTATTGTGGTCATGAAATAGATCAAGATGGCCTTCACACCTCATCAAAGAAAGTTGATGCTGAACTCAATGCACCTCGACCAGAACATGTATCACAGCTTCGTTCATTTCCACAGATATTACCACAGATTTATTCCAAATTTATTATCAGTGACAGGACCATTAAATGAATCTTTGCAAAATAAAAAATGCCTCATGGGATACGGCTGGCTTCGGGTAGGGACAATTCAGTATGAAAAGTGTTTTAATCATGTTAAACAGCTCTTGATAACAAAACAGGTTCTATGCCTTGCGACCGTTCTTTTAAGCTCAAACTTGCTTGTGATGCCTTACTAAATGGCTCGGGAAGAGTTCTTTCACGCGTCTATCCGGATGAAACAGAACGACCTATAGTCTTTGCCTCACAGTCGTTAAACAAAGCTAAAAAGGGATATTCTCAAATCGACAAGGAAGCACTTGAGCTTTCAGGGTAGTAAAAAAATTTAATGCGTACTTGTACGGCATACACTTCACACTTGTCACTGATTACAAACCATTGATAAGTATTCTTCATCCACAGAAAGCTCTCCCAGAAATGACTTCCGCTAGACAAGACAAAGTGGTAGTTAGTGACTACGTAGGAGGAAACAAATGGATTCCTGCTACAGTTATTAATAAAATAAAACTGTAGCGATTTCCTATCAAGTCGACAAAGGAGTTGGTATGACCTACAGAATACTAATATTCCTCAACAACCGCTTTCTTGAGAATTCAGTGAAATCCAATTACCATTGATTGTTCCCTCCAATAAAATTTCTCATTATCCTGATACCACATCAAACTCTGATGCCAAACCACATGTGACTAATACTGATTTCAGTGACAGTTAACAAGCATCTCGCTATCCAAAAAGACTTAATAGGCATCCATCTAAGAAGTTCAATTTGTAATTTGAATTATTTAGTAGGGCAGATTTACACTATGCTTTGGGGCATAATAATCCCCGTGTAAATCTCAGTTGCAGTTGAGAGTTATTTTCAGTTAATATTGTTGTTTGAAAACTTCTATGTTCATTTTCTTGTATCTGTTGCAAAGTTTTAATTAACTGTTAATTTTTTAAATCTTAGTCCAGCCAAATGTGAAATAACATTTATACACTAAATTGCCAAACTGACTATTCCATTCTTGACAAGCTCAGTAAAACTGGATTTAAGAAGGGAGGATATGTTAGACACAAGCCTACTGGAAAGTATCAGTCTTGTGTTTCCGGACAGCGTTCTGCTTTTTGTAATTACTTCGTCAATAAATATATGTTGTTGTTGTTGTTGTTGTTGTTGTAAACACGCTTATTTCGTTCTGCCAAAATACAAAGAATACAACGCTATGTTTTTTGAATTTGTAGCAAAACCACCACATAAAGCTCAAGAAAAATGGAACGATCTCTTGAATGGTAGCTTTCAGCCAGAGGACTGGAGGTTGATATGCAGTAGATCAATTCAAGATTTTGGACGATACTTACCTGCAATCCTTTCAATATAAACTTTTCAATAGATGGTTATACCAATTCTAAGGTGTATAAAATAAAATTGGTAGAGGCAGAACTGTGTATCTTTTGCAATGAAGCAAACGAAACCGTTCTGTATTTATTTTACAACTGATCTATCTCAAACACAATCTTATTGAGGTTATCAGAGGCACTAACAGACAAAATGTCTCGATATATCCCCTCAAACTATTATACAAGGTTCATGTGGTCAAAGTGAAACTCGAATTGACCACGATATCACAGATTTATGTTTAATTCTTTACAAAATCTTTGTCTATTCCTGCAGAGTGAGAAAATGTCACCCAGCCTATGAAGGTTTCATTGCCAAGTGAAGCACTATCGCAATTTATTATGCCCCACGTTTGTAACATCAGCCGTGATTGGTTAATATGACACCTTCTAAAAGTCATAGTACTGGAGTTTTGGGGCAAAACACGGGTACTATCGGAACGTTTTTCCCTGGAGACAAGAGAACGAAGAAAATGTAAGCGCCACTTCCATTGATCAGCGTCGAATTTCTCAACACCAAACGCTGGCTCCGTGTCCGTTTAGCTTTTTCAACACCGGTAGACACAAACTTACCAACAAATATATCACCTTCAGTGGGTGTGTTTTCAATTTTAACTGTAAACAATGCATTCAAAAGAATCAGAAATATTAAAAAACTCACTCACGTGTTGTTCACCACTTCAGTGAATCCTGAATATGAGTCTCAGTTATGATTTGTGTTTCACTCCGCTTAATTCTATCAACTGTTGTCCGAGAAACATGAATTTATATTCCATTAATTTAAATCACTTTTCACACAAGCATTAACAATGAATTATAACACGAACAGCATGATGCAGTTGTTAACATTGGCATTTGTTGATAAAGAAACTCCCAAAGCGACGGCACTTGTGACAAGTCATTTTCGAAGAGACGTCATTCGTTCGAAATGACGTCATGTTTTTGGATTCGACTACATTGTTGTTACAAGATCGATGGCGTGTTGCAGTTAACGCTTAACAATGAAAGTCATATTTTGTTCGGCATAATAAAATAATTAGAACGTTTCTTTCCATGTTCTATCGGTCGATAGTACCTGAGTTTGTGTGATTTCTGAAATAAAACCTTCAGCAGCTTCGCTGCTTCAGGTTTTATTTCAGAAATCACACAAACTCAGGTACTATCGACCGATAGAACATGAAAAGGAACGTTCTAATATTATAGTAGAGTCCACGGCAATACAAACCCTCAGTCAAAAAAGAACAATCGCGGCCAAACAAAGGTGGGACAAATTATGTAATCTCCTCACTGATGCAGCGTTATGACTACCTCTCATCTCCGGATGAATCTGTAATTAATTGAAACTTGTCCTCCGAAAGACACCTAAGATTTCTTGTCTAAATTTCCAATTTACTATTTTAGCAACTCATACATACGTGTGTATCCATAAATAGATGTACAATGTCTACCTAGCTATTGTGTAATTTTGTACGTTAATTCTCTATGTAAGCAAGTGCATCTTCAATAAAAACTTTCATAAAATAGTCAATGGGAGTGCGCCAGCCTTTCTCCATACTCTGCTACAACCCCGCCTTTTCTGATACATCCCAATATAATTTACGTTAAACATCGAATTTTGTTTCTTATTCTTCTCGAACGCAGCTCTTCAAACGGACCTTCTTCCTTTCCTGTAGTGAATTTTGGATCACTCTCTCGGAGACTGTACGAAACAGTTTAGGAAGTCCATTGTGCTGCCTTCTTATAAGCATCCATCAAACTTCGCAATCGGTACAAGAAAGTACATCTTTCAAGCTCAATTACGATATGGTTGAAGTGATCTTAACTTTGACAAATACCGTAATTATGTGTCTGGTTCCCCGCTTTGTCCATGTAACGATGGTATCGAGGACACAAAGCATTACTTCTTTGTGTGTTCTTTCTGTTTCGATGTTCGCAACACTTTCACCGGTGACTTGTCAAAACCTACACCCAACTGGAATTCAGTGGAATTAATATTGTACGGTATCCCAACATTATTCGAAAGCAGTAACAGATCTACATTTTTTTAACTGTTCAAAAACCTATTCGCGATTCACGCAGATTCGAGTCTCGCAATTAGAGGCGCCCAACACTAAATTATGTGCTAACAGAACCTGTATGTCAACGAGTCAACTTCCGGCATGAGTACATTATCACAGCAAGATATACAGGCCCGGACTGTTGTGAAAGTGTCCACATGGCGCAACCTCCCGCCCCACTTTTAAATTACCGCAAATACGACAATGGGCTGCTGTATGGATTCGGGAACTGGGGGTTCGGAAATTGGTGGACATGTTGATATCAACTGTTATGAATTCCATTTACATTAACCCTTTACCTAACATGAAAAGCAGACGACACTTGCAAAAAAATTCTTGAATAGCCTTTCTTTTTTCATTTTTGTCTCAAAAACATAGGTTATGACCTCTCGTTGGAACGAGCTCAACGAGTTCGTTCCAACGAGGGGTCATAACCTATGTTTTTGATATAAAAAAATAATGAAAATTAATTGGCGATTTTTGAGAATAGCGCTGGCCGGTTTTGGTCGTTACGTTGGGTAAAGGGTGAAATTCTATGGCATGCCGCAGTTGGGGACTCACCATCATTGGAACTACTGTTGTGTTTTATGATTTTCTGTTCAGTTTTCATTATTTTATTTCATATTCTAATTTTGCTTATTTTGGTTTAATTGAATAAGCGACATTATTCGCTCTGCCATATTGAAAATTGTACACTCTCAATCAATGAAGGAAGCACAGGGTCCTCTAAGTGCTTAGCACTTGTCCTCCAATTCCGATTTGCACTGTTAAATGGGAAATACAAATATGTTTAATCTGAGCTAGATGCATCCTTCAGTGCAGCATAAGTTTTGAAGGGAGTGACTTGTGACTACCAGTTCCATTGAAATAGTTCGACAGGCGCGCGTGCGTGCTTTCGTTTTCTCGCGACGTCGTGTGACTCTTATCGTCAATAACGATAAAGAGATCTTTTATCGCCGAATTATTATCCCTACTGTCTGCGATTGCGTTTATACTTAAATGGTAGATAAATAATGTTTTTAAAGATGTTTCTGTACGTAAGAATCGGGACTTTAAATATTGTCACAATTGAAGTTATTTTTTTTCTGAAAATACTGCATTTTGTTACAGTGAAACATACCAGCCGGATAAGGGTTGGTAAACTATGTCTCGGCTTGGCGTAGTATGCGTTATTGGATTTGGGTCGTGTTTTGGTGTGGCCGGGGAAGAGTTAATTTACTAGTACTCGGCTACCTCAACTGCATGTATTGAACTGATATGTGTTTATCGTTCAGTAATTTATTGCTCTCCTCTCTCATCTCAATTAGCACGTGGAGTACGAGTCAATTTAGTACACTTCATGTATATAATCGCTGTTTGGTTTGAGTGATCAGGAGTCTTTTGAAGAGCAACTGGGAGGTAAATTTCTTAGTTATTCCTTCTGGAGAATATTCAATTTTGACCGACGTAAAATTATTAGTCAGGTTTTGGAGGATTCATGGAATTTTCAAGGATAAAATTCATGGACAGTCCTTTGAATCCTCCCTCGTATTGACTGGCCGTGATACCCCCCCCCAACCCCACCCACCCCTTCCACCCCACCCCCCCCACCCCCCCCCCCCCACCCCCGTAGGCAGATATTGGAATATTGAGGGAATTTGTGTTGTAAACATGACAGAGCCTGAATCGTACGCTTTGCTCATTACTATCGACATATAATTTCTGGTGAGGACCAGATATAGATGGTTGCTGGGGTGTAATGGTTAACTCCTTTTATTAGAGCGCGGGAGGTGTTACTGATTTTAATATTTACGCTTATTAAAATGTTGTACAAGTTGGTACAATGAATTTCGTGGAAGGCCAGCTCACCACCATTGAGGTTTGCACTGGATAATTTATTGATTTTGTTTTGAGTGTAGAAATTGGCGCGGTGTTTTGGTAGCGGGACTCATTTGAGTGCGCATTGCCGGAACAGAATTGAGCGCGGTGTTTTGGGTGGCGGAACTCCGTAGAGTACGCGAAACCATAACTGATTACAGCTTACTTCAGCTCACTTGGGGTAAGGTAAGCGTCATAGCAGGCTTATTCGCGTATTGAGGAAGATTTACGCGTCAAGTGACATTATTGTGGTGAAGAAGCGCGTTAACCATAATGGGGAGCGGTGCCTGTATACCTTGGTAGGTAAGCCCCGCTCACCATAACAAACCCCCATTGGTTTAATAGGATTAAAAGTCCTTTAGTGACCAGAGTGTATTGATTTTTTTAAGTCCAGGTAAAACAGTATCCCCACGAGTTAAACATCATAATACACAAGTTTAGGGTCTTGTATGTATAGGAATTTAATAAAAATATATTAACATTCATTATAATCTTGTCCATTGAACCCCTTAGATTTGTTAGCCCATCGAGAATGGATATAGGGGAATCGTACCTGATTCTTTAGACCCTTACGTTTTTCCAAACTGCTGCCCCCATAGGGACCCTGTTACAACCAGTAGTGTATAAATTTACCAGTAATGTCGAAATCGACCAGTAATGTCGAAAAAATTAACCAGTAATGTCGAAATCAACCAGTAATGTCGAAAAAATCGACCAGTAATGTAAAAATCCGTAATGTCGAAAAATTAACCGGTAGTGTCAAAAAGTGACGACCAAAATGAGGAGCACTAACACTTGCCGACGGCGGAGGGGGGTATAGCCACCACCACCCCCCCCCCCCCCCCCGATGACACCCCTGGTCGTGTGCTTTAATGACTGACTATTATAATGTCAGTCACCACCCGATATTTGCTACATGTCTATCATCTAATTCTACCAATTTGCTACCTGTCATTTTACCGACATCCATCAATCAGTCTGCGTCACCCGCATGTACGTGGGGAGCACTATTAGCTCAATCGAGAAATTGCCTCGCAATTCAATTTGATGAATACCCGGGTTCTATACCTGACGAGGTCAGTTGAGTTGTGTCCTTGGGAATGACACTTTATCCCAGGTGCACGTTGACTTCGTGTGCCAAGCCACATGCCAAAATGACACGTGTATGGTGCGCGTGCTTTAAACTAAGTGTCGTAAACGAAGTCAATCAATCAATCAACCAACCAATCAATCTTTGTATGTAGGTCTGCCTGTCTTTCCGTCATTCAGTTGTCTATCCACGTCTAGGGGTTATTTTTCACACGCCACATTGCTATCTGTCTGTCTGGATTTCTGTCCGTCTGCCTGGATGCTGCTAACCTGCCTGCCTACACACTTGCCAGCCTACATGTGTGACTGTATGTCTATCTGTGCGAGCGCTAAATACTAGACTAAATATTTCAGCGTCGTATCAATTCATTATCTATCCAGAGAGAAAGAGAGAGGAGGGGGAGGAGGGAGAGAGAGAAAAGAGAGAGAAAGAGAGAGAGAGAGAGAGGGGACAAAGGCAGAGGGACATGGGATAGAAAGAGAGGGGAGATAGATAGAGAGAAAGAGAGAGAAAGAGAGAGAGGGGAGAGAGAGAGAGAGAAAGAGAGAGAGAGAGCAAATGGGATGGGATATGTTGTGCATATGAAAGAGGGAAATAATTGTTAAACATAAAATTCCATATTTACTGGGGTAAATGTGTTTAAACTTGCGCGAAAATGGTTAAAAGTCGATAAATATAGGCAAAAGTACAATTTGAGCAACCCGAAAAAATATTGAAATTTTTGCGAAAAATCGTCATTTTGGTCGTCACTTTTTAACACTACTGGTTAATTTTTCGACATTACGGATTTTTACATTACTGGTCGATTTTTTCGACATTACTGGTTGATTTCGACATTACTGGTTAATTTTTTCGACATTACTGGTCGATTTCGACATTACTGGTAAATTTATACACTACTGGTTGTAACAGACCCTCTTGTTGTTTTGAATGGAGCTATTGTGCAAGTCTTCCTCATTGGAGAAAGACTTGTAGCACTTGCTTCACTCAAAACCTTACAAGGCACCGCTTGTGGTGTGAATTAAGAGGGTTAGTGGGGTCTGTTACAGTTTTTGGCGTCGCCGACAGGATATTATAATCCATTGGGGTTCCTTTTACAGGATTATTCTTTTTTCCGTTTTTGTTAAATTAGTATTAGCTGGTGGGTTTCCATCGGTTGAAGTTACTGGAAATCTGTGATTGAGCTGTGAAATGGCGACCGGAATTGATTACGATTCGGATGACTGTGTTCAAAGGTCGAGGTCGCGAGTTCATTCGGATGAATTGCTATGTCAGAGGGCAAGACCTAAACAGTCTCGGGGAGTTCCCGAGTCTTTATATACTCCTGACCCTACACCCGAGAGAGATGTACAGGAGTCTATTTTATTTTTGGAATACGAAAGGGATGAGTTACCGAGAACTTTGTTAGAATTACAGGCACATTCGGAGCAGTTGAATGAAATTAGTGAGACCCCCAGAAGAAAATCAGACATCATCAATAAGAAGCGATCTGGTCAGAAAGATTTTGGGGTTTTTTTAACTGTTTTTTTTCTTCTTCTTTTTCCCTGATTGTTTCGGGAGGAGGGCTTGCCGTGTGTCCGGGCCGGCCCCTAGAATTGTTGAGATGGTCCATCCGTGAATTAGGTATGGAGCCGGAGGTAGAGTTATTAATTTTAATTGTCGTGTTAACTGATTGAGAGTTATGGCGTAATTATTGAATGGCGCTATATAATATTGGGCGCTTTAAGTTTGAGCTCACTGTGCTATTGAGTGTGACCGCCTCGCTTGGGTGTTACCGAGATGATTAACTTATTTTATATATATATATATATATGTGTATTAAAGTTCAAAACAAATACAACGACATCACTGACTATATTCCTGCTAGCGCTTTCACCGCTCTCTATGCGGATCTTCAGGCATTTTTATTTTTATAAAATACGTTATACAAATATTTACAAAATAACGTTATGACGTAAACCACTGGGTGTGGTGTATCGATTTTGGAGACGTTGTTCCAGAAACTGCATATGCAATAATTATTTCATACATTTGAACAGAGGCGTGCTGATCCTTTATCGAAAGAAATTATAACGAAATTAACATGACAAATAAAATAATGATGTTTCTTTTATCCTAGAAATTAAGTTATAAAGGTTGTGGGCTCCGAAAAAAACCGGTATATTTGTTTCCCACAGATGCTTTCCACGCTAACTCTCTATATATTACTATGTTGGTAATACCCATATTTCTGCATAATGTAAGGGAATGAACTCCTTACTCTCGACTCTAGCTCGAACCCCTGAGAGTGTTTGCCATTCTCGGGGAGTCGAGCCGGACTCGGGGCAAGCGCCACTGTACATGTAACTCTCTGGCTAAGGGAGGAGAAAAGGTTGGGTAAGTAGGGGGCTATACACAAAGACTCACTGTGCCAATCGTGTTGTTTCTATGAAACATAACATATAATACTATGATGTTGCCTTTATACTAGAAGTAAAGTTTATGAACTCAGAATATATGTGTTACAGCCTTAATTTAACTTATGCACGTGATGTCGATCTGTGTGGCTCGGCCGTAGTTCGTATCTCCCGCGAATTTACGGTTTTGGCTCATTCATGCAACGATTAATTTAATGCTACTGGGTGGCGCTATTACAATCCAAACGTAATGTAATGCCTGTAGTTTAAAGCTTTAGATGGGTGGTGGTGGTAGTAGGGTTGGCACCCAAGGCTTTCAAATTATGCGCTATATTATTATTTTTATAGTCTTAACTTTGGGGAAAAAAGGGAGGGGTAGATAATCAATCCATTTTAAATCGTTTGGGATGGCTCTTTTTATAATAGTAATTACCTACACCTGCTTGTTTTTATAAGGCTTTTGTCCATGTTCACTTGGGGGGGGGGGGGGGGGGGGGGACTTCCTTTGTTGAGACTGAGGATGAGTTTAAGTAATGTAATATAATGGGGATGATTGTAAGCATTAGTTTGGTGTAGGGGGTGACGGGAGGGGGTGGGGGTGGGTTGGATGACCAGCTCATTAAGAATTATTTATTTGTTCATCCTTATAATTCCTATTTTAATTCTTTATCTAATCGTACAATTTTTCCTTATTACAGGAGTGGCGTCAACGGGACACATAATGGCTACGGATTCCCGGGGGGGGGGGGGGGGGATTAAACCACGGAGTTATAAAAGTATAGCCTCTCTACGGATAACTTGACTTTATTTATCGGAATATCATGCTTTACTCCGTTTACGTCGGATTAGTTCTCTGTTCAAGAACGCTTGCATCGGATCCAACTCGACTCCAGGAGGTGCCGAGCTGGAGTCTGAGTAAGGCGCTCACAGCCATTAATTTAAATTATGCGGAAATATTGGTATCGTGAAAATAAATATAAATAGATGGCTAACATAGGAAAATTCGTGGAAAAACACATATATTCTGAGTTCATAAACTTTACTTCTAGTATAAAGGCAACATCATAGTATTATATGTTACGTTTCATAGAAACAACACGATTGGCACAGTGAGTCTTTGTGTATAGCCCCCTACTTACCCAACCTTTTCTTCTCCCTTAGCCAGAGAGTTACATGTACAGTGGCGCTTGCCCCGAGTCCGGCTCGACTCCCCGAGAATGGCAAACACTCTCAGGGGTTCGAGCTAGAGTCGGGAGTAAGGAGTTCATCCCCTTACATTATGCAGAAATATGGGTATTACCAACATAGTAATATATAGAGAGTTAGCGTGGGAAGCATTTGTGGGAAACAAATATACCGGGTTTTTTCGGAGCCCACAACCTTTATAACTTAATTTCTAGGATAAAAGAAACATCATTATTTTATTTGTTATGTTAATTTCGTTATAATTTCTTTCGATAAAGGATCAGCACGCCTCTGTTCAAATGTATGAAATAATTATTGCATATGCAGTTTCTGGAACAAGGTCTCCAAAATCGATACACCACACCCAGTGGTTTACGTCATAACGTTATTTTGTAAATATTTGTATAACGTATTTTATAAAAATAAAAATGCCTGAAGATCCGCATAGAGAGCGGTGAAAGCGCTAGCAGGAATATAGTCAGTGATGTCGTTGTATTTGTTTTGAACTTTAATACATTTTTTTCTTATAACTACCAGCACAAGGATTTGTTTATAAACTTCTGATATATATGTGTATATATATAGAGTTGCATATAAATGCCTATGCTGGTTGTTGTGACCAAGTGCAGATACGCTCTATTGTGGCAATGGCAAGTGTTGATGATTGATATTTTTGGAGAGGTAAGGAATCTCCTGGCGGGGCGCGCGATGATGTGATGTGTATATAAGAATAAACGCGACGTCTCGTTGTGGAATTTTTATCAGGGATCGCGTTTTGTTGTGCGTGCTCCGGACTGGGTGTTTGGTAACCGTTCATGGTTGGAGACATCTCATCAATGTAATACAAAATTTCAGTTTTGGATTTATTTGTATTTATTACTCAGGGTGGGGATGATCTCGGATCCTCCTGTCTAGTTCGATTGTGGGGCATCGTGTTTTCATGGGTTGGTTTTAGGGTGGGGGTATCGCGTGGGATCTCGTGGGTGGTGTCGCGTGTGGCGTCCTTGGGGCGATTCGTGAGTTTGTGGCGTAAGTTAGAATTGATTGTTTTAAGTGCTGCAGCACAGGTGTATGGGGTGCGTGTGGGTTGTCCACGGGAGGTAGCATAAATCAGTGGAACTGGACAGTCGGAGGAGGATTTATCCCATATCTAGGAATAAAGTTTTTTTGGTATAAATCTGGAAGTGATGCTCCTACAGACATATTTAAAGTTGTATTTGAATTAAATATATGTTATTGTCGTCAGATACTCGAGCTGTTTTGTATTTTTTCAGCTATGACGAGAATTTTAGTCATTGGACACAGCTTTATCCGGCGTTTTGCCCACTTCGTGGATGAACGTCCAGAATTATGGAAGAATTCTTACCTGAGGGACAATGTGGAATTTGTTGATTTTTCTGTTGGCAAGTTGATGGGTTTGTTCTCGGTCAACGTGGAATCCGCTGATGTTGTGGTAATACAGATTGGTGGCAATGACAATGATAGAAAAAACTTTTCTGCACACTTATATTTAAGTGACTTTCAGACGTTGATACAGCAATATAAGGCGGCTGGGGTCAAACACATAATAGTGTGTAGTATATTTCCGCGTAAAAATACCCGACATGTATCGTCGGACATTTTCGAGTTTAGAAGGATATTTTTAAATCAGACCTTAAAAGCTATGTCCGGTCTGGAATTTTCCTTTGTAAGACACACTCAAACTATGGCCAGCTATATATGGCCGATGGTGTGCATCTGAATGCACGTGGAAATGTATTTTTCTTAAACAAAGTTCAGAACGCCACAGGCGGAGTATTGTGTTAAAAGAGAAATTTTAAATGGGTTCTATTAACCAGGATGTGCCAAGCTTACTCTAGCGGTAACACCTCTTGGCGCAAGTCTTTACGTGGCGGCAAGCAGTTGGCGGATATTCGTGGACTGGCTGGGACGCGTTATACAGCCTGGGAAATATTACTTACTGGGTTCTGAGTCCGCTTATGTACTCAAAATTTTGGGATTTGTGATATGCTTATGCATATGGAGTATCCTTCCAGTGATAAAATTGTTTTTGTTTTTTTTTTATATGTTTGGCAATGTTTATTTATCAATTTTTTTTTATCAGGGATGTTTTTTTTTTCTTCATTTTTTTAAGCGGAGCATGTATATATATATATATATTTTACGGACCCTACTTGCGTTCTCAACGGGGACTTTGCCATTTAGGGTGGCGGTATTGAAACATACCAGCCGGTCAAGGGTTGGTACACTAAGTCTCGGCTTGGCGTAGTATGCGTTATTGGATTTGGGTCTTGTTTTATTAGAGCGCGGGAGGTGTTACTTTTATATATATGCGTATTAAATGCTGTACAAGTTGGTACAATGAATTTTATGGAAGGCCAGCTCACCTCCATTGAGGTTTGCACTGGATAATTTATTGATTTTGTTGTGAGTGTAGAAATAGGCGCGGTGTTTTTGGTACCGGGACTCGTTTGAGTGCGCATTGTCGGAATAGGATTGGGCGCGGTGTTTTGGGTGGAAACCATAACTGATTACAGCTTACTTCAGCTCACTTGGGGGAAGGTAAGCGTCATAGTAGGATTATTCGCGCATTGAGGAAGATTGCACACGTCAAGTGACATTATTGTGGTGAAGAAGCGCGTTAAGCATAATGTGGATCGGTGCTTGTATACCTTGGTAGGCAAGCCCCGCTCACCATAACAAACCTCCATTGGTTTAATATGATTAAAAGTCCTTTAGTGACCCGAGTGTATTGATTTTTTTTAAGTCCAGGTAAAACGGTATCCTCACGAGTTAAACTTTATAATACACAAGTTTACGGTCTTGTATGTATAGGAATTTAATAAAAAATTATTAACATTCATTATAATCTTGTCTATTGAACCCCTTAGATTTGTTAGCCCCTAGAGAATGGATATAGGGGAATCACACCTGATTCTTTAGGCCCTTACGTTTTTCCAAACTGCTGCCCCCATAGGGACCCTCTTATTGTTTTGAATGGAGCCATTGTGCAAGTCTTCCTTATTGGAGAAAGACTTGTAGCACTGGCTTCACTCAAAACCTTACAAGGTACCGCTTGTGGTTTGAATTAAGAGGGGCAGGGTTGGTGGGGTCTGTTACAACAGTAAGGGATATGATGAGCGGGAAAAACAATTATTCTACGCATTCAATGATAAGTAGTTCGTTTCGAATGTTTAATCTCCCTTTTTGTAATAGATGGTAAAAACAATAATATTGTTGCTTGCTTTGTTTAGCTATCATATAGATATGAGTTTTTGTTACAGGTGACTCGCACGTTACGGAAGAGTCCTAATCTTGGTAGATGATTAATCCTTTACGTAAAATAACAGCAAAAATTGGCTCGCTCTCTTCACAAATATCACCATTCAACTATCATTATTTTTTCACTTTTTGTCTCAAAAACATAGCTTATAACCCCTCACTGGAACGAGTTGTTCGTTGCTGAGATTATCGATGCCTTTGCTAGACTGTATGCCGATGATACCTGTGTAACTGATAACAACAACAATATTGAAAATCTTCTTGTTTCCCTCAATCGAAACCTTGGAAAAATTAACACTTGGTCTCTTCAATGGCTCGTCTCATTCAACCGTGCTAAGACAAAAGCAGTTCTTTTCCACTATGGCAGTAAAGACAAAACAGATTATCCCATCCTGGTCTTTGTTAGTAATTCAGTCTCATTCACTGAAGATCACAAGCACCAGGGATTAATTCTCCAATCTAATCTAAACTGGGACTCCCAGATAACTGAAGTATGCAAGAAAGTCAACACCCGCCTATCTTTCCTTCGCAAACTGAACTTCATTTTGAACAGAAAAACCTTGGAACAAATCTATCTTACCTTTATTCAACCACTACTAGATCGTCTCCTGAGTTCCAATGTGTTATATGTGCCAGTAGGCACATAGAACACATTGGAACTCAGGGGACGAAATTACGGCGACGTAGTGCGGGTCTGCGCACCCGAATATTTGACTCAAAATCGTGACAGACTGCAGCTTGACGTTGCACGTATCATTACTGGCTTAACGCGATCTGTCTCTGCTGATCAACTTCTGGCTGAACTCGGGTGGTCCTCCCTTTTGAAGTGTCGTGAAAAGTACAAATACTGCATTCTTTTTCAAAATTATCAACAATGAAACTCCAAATTACCTCAACGCGTTGTTACCCCCTCGAACGCACGATATCTCAATGTACAATCTTCGCAACTCCAACAGATTCACGTACTGTCCGACAAGAACGGAGCTTTTCAAAAAATACTTTTTCCCGCCCACCACAAAAAGCTGGAACAACTTACCAGACGTACTCACCGGAGCCGCAACACTAACGGAGTTCAAACAAACCTATGCTCAATAGAACTGTATCCCCAAACCACCTCTTTCCTTCCGTGTTGGTAAAAGAAAGGCCAACATTTTACACTCAAAATTGCGTAATAACGGCAGTGACCTAAATAATGAAAGTTCCAAAACTATATTTTGGCCATTCCAAAGTGTCTGTGTGGTAATCCCTGTGAAAATCCTCATCACTATCTCCTGGTGCCCTCGATACTCTGACCCCAGGAATACACTATTCGATTCTCTTTGCGATTTTGATATATCATCCGAAACCGATCTTTTGTACTGTAAACTCACACTGATAACAAAACAAAATGAATATATCTTTCTGAAAACCCAAGCGTTCATCCTAGCTGGTGGCTGCTTCAACTGAGTCATTATATTCTCGGACTCGCCTCTCTCTTGCATTAGACGAAACGTTCGTCATAACCCGCACTCTTTAACTTGCTATCCAAGAGCTTTCGTAGAGAAAGTCAACAGAGTCCAGCCCTATGTATTCCTTGAGTCGAGACCCTATTACGTATTTGGCTGCCTGTTTCAACAACTTACATTTCAATTGTAAACAGTGTAAATCCCTATTCATTTGTGAACCAATCTATATATCTTATAGCCGCATCTTTGTATTGTTTTTCTGTTGTATTTATGGAGAGGAGTTAACGTGAGTTGTATAACTTGTACCCCAATCCTTTTTGCCAATTTATGGAATATAAAATTTGCTTAAACTATGCTTTTGACTTAAAAAATGATGAAAAAAATATAGTTATTCAAGAACTTGAATTTGAGTTTGCAAGTGTCGTCTTCGTTTCGTGTTAGATAAAGAGTTAACTTTCTGGCTTTGCACAAGCATAATTAGCGGCGGTTGAATTCAAGTGCACCAATCGACGTGCTGTATGTCTCAGGACACTCATGCATCCACAGGGGCAATCGTGATTAAGTAACTTGCCGAGAGACGCAATGCAGTTACTGCTGATCAGGACTGAACCTTCGACCTTTCGGTCTGAAATCCAATGTCTTAACCACTGAGTCACCGTGCATCCCCGCCATAAATGTATAGCTAGACCCCACTCGCCTTTTGTATTCAATGGCGACTTGTCTGTTGGACAAATAAATCAAACGAAAAAGTGCAAAATTCTATGATAGGACCAAAGTAGCTTCGAAAGCGGCACTTCCTTGAACTCTTCTACAATCAGATCCATTGCGCTAACCACATAGTCACAAATGTTACGCATGTCTTGGTAGATGATTAATCCTTCACCCAACATCACGGCCAAAGCTGGCCAGCGCTATGCACAAAAATCACCATATTCCTTGTGTAGGGAGTGTGCTCCCTGCACAAGGCATACTTTGCATAAGTCATATATCAATTGTAGTTTGTTAAGATGCTGAAATTTCCCATCCCATAAGCAAACAGTGACCGCTATGTAACACCCATTTCTTTACTGTGACGTATGGTGTTTTGGTTTTTAGGAAATGATTAATACTGCATCGCGCGATTGTCTGAGATCTCGGCGATCTCCATCTGCATGGCGAAAATTCATATTGATGTGTTCTGCAGTGTCAGTGAATTTTAATGGAATATCTGAAATGATTTAGTGTTGTTTTAGAGGCGGGCGGCAACATAACTTGTTACCCCTTTGGTTACACCCATTGAAACGATGAGGTTTGATTGAAAACAGTTGTTGATGAGCAGCTGCTTTGAGAGATTGCACAACTATAGTTTATGTTTTGCATAACAAATACAACATTATAAGGTATTGTGATGAGTTGACGGTAACATGGCCTGAGGTTTGCGGCTCGGAGCTTATGTTCATCCGAGACGCGAAGCGTCCGAGCCGCAAATCTCAGGCCGTCATCTCATCAGAATAACGTACATGTTCCAATAAGACACTACCTGTAGCCCAAAACCTACATCGTGAAACACGAGAGGCTTATTTACTAAACTTGTGATCGCTGAAAGTTGCCTCGTTCAAGGCAACTTTTAACGATCACAGGTTTAGTAAATAAACCCCTCGTGTACCCAACGACGGCACTGGATAAATAATCAGTAAACCAAGTAAACTCATTCCATCTCAGTTCAATCGTAAATCGGTTTGTAATTTAAACAACACTTCACCCGGAACACTGTCTGTTGCATGTGTGAAAAACCCAGAAAAATGAAGCTACTTGCTTGTCACTGCGTTGGTGAAGCAATTACGAAACGGGCGACGTCATTTCAAATATTTCGCGTTGTGACGTCAGACGGTAACATTTGCTACTGGAGGCGTAAACATAAAAGAAACTACACCAGCTCTTATTCAATCAGAGGGCGAGGATTTTACTTTTATTGGAACATACCTTTATAAAGTACATGGAGAACAAATTTGCCTTGAAACAAACATAGGAGATGATAATTAGTCTAATCAATGTTCAATCGTGCGCCTTGCCTCGAAGTGACTCCAAAATATCTTCAGATGTCTTGTTCAAGCAATTTGTCAATTGACCAACCTGGTTTAAAATCACCTTTCTTCCAAGATCCGTTGGAAGGGAGACAAGCGCGTTTGCCCAAGAAATGAATCAATATATCGAATGTGTCCTCTCTTCAACAGCGATGCACTTTTCTTTATGGTCAATGCTACTGACATTTATGAAGTGAGGAAATTGTAATGCCTTTCATTTTTCTTTCGACCTCGTTTGACAGGAGTAAACAATTGTTTTTTTCGTGAAAATTGAGGAACATAACATTTTCTTCACAATGAAAGTTCTCCAAAAGAAAGTTGAATTATTCAGCACAAGGTCACTCAATCAGAATCCACAAATTTTCGGCCATGGGGCTAAAAAATTGTGGATTCTAATTTATTAACTCTGCATAACCTTTGCGTTATCCGCCAATGCGTGGCAAAAAGTAGCTTATCATTTAACCCGTTAACCCACACACATAGCAGACGACACTTGTAAAACATTTCTTGAATAACAAAACACAATCACTTTTTGTATCAAAACGTAGCATAACGAGCTCGTTCCAATGAGGTGTCATAAGCTATGTTTTTTGAGACAAAAACATTGAAAGATAATAATTTATGAATGGTGATTTTTTGAGAATACTCCGGGTTTTGGTTGTTACATAAAGTTGAGGATTAAATGGCACGAGCAGTGGTGAGAAGTGTCCCATCAATACAGAAGGTCCCACTTAATTCGATTTCGCTTGACAAAAAATAACTCTCTTGATATACTTATCAAACACCAAACCGTTTACCATATCAATTAATAAAAATATAGATTAAAGAGTAATCCATGTTATTTGAGTTAAAAGTATTGTGGTCCATTTAAAAAAAACATGCGAATAACGCAGAATATTTTTCTATTTTATAGACGTCATTAGTCCCATTACTTTAAATATATGTATCCCATCCTTTTACTGTAGTTGTGTTCTTTCACCCTATTTCGGGTGTTCCTGTACAGAATATAAATCCATATAAGAAAAATATAATTTGATTTAGTTGAAAATATTAATCAGAGTCCAAGTCTATGGAAACTTTATCACGGCTCGTTTTTGTTTTTTCGGAAGTGCAGTGACTGTGAGAATTGCAAGGGAATTATGAACAGAAACACCATCCAAACACGTCAATGCTATATTATATTACATTATGTTATATGAATAACAAAGCATATTAATATTATATAAATAATAATAGTCTAACGGTGTATTATATATAGAGGATATGGAATAAGTGTTTTTCTCATATAACAGTTATGAAACGAGTTTAAGAATTTTCCGTTTGGGCGAGCCTCTGGCGAGCCCAAACGGAAAATTCGGTCGAGTTTCATAAATATTATATGAGGAAAATACTTATTTCATATTCTATTTATCATATGACACACATATGCACAAATGAACGACTTAGTTTGACTTTTTAACCCTTTACCTAAAGTGTGTTGCAGACGACACTTGGAAAAAACATCATCATATAACTAAAAAAATTTCATTTTTTGCTTCCAAAACATAGGTTATGACCCCTCATTGGAACGAGCGCGATGTGCTCGTTCCAATGAGGGGTCATAACCTATGTTTTGGAAGCAAAGGATGAACATTTTTCGTATATAGCACTGGACGGTTTTGGTCGTTATGTTAGGTATATGGTTAATGCAATATAACTCAACCTAAATTTTCCCTACTCAAATTATGCAAATGTGACCCAGTTATATTTTGTTCAGCCAATCAAACTGTCCATATTTGAAATTGACCAATGAAATCTTTCAACCCCAAGTATGCAAATTATGAAAATGTGGCCCAGTTGTATTTTGTTCAGCCAATCAAATTGTCTAGTTTTGAAATTGACCAATGAAATCGTCGGAAGGCTTTATTTATCACTGATTAATATGAAAGCAAAATATCAAATGTTTTAAAGTGAACAAAACGGACGAGTAATATGATAAATATGTTATATTATTTTCCAAACATTCGACAAAGTCATGGTTTTCATAGAAATGGGTGTCGCGTATACATAATGCGCACATCAAATTTGGTTTGAATTCCTTCGTGTACTTCATTTTTTTAGCTTCAAATGCTGCCATTTTCCGGGAGAAATCTCATGTTTGGCTACCAAAACGTCAACATACGTCACATTCTTGGAAAACAAAAAACAAATCTGGAAGCTTTAACCGGGTACAGAGCTTATATTCAATAGGCCGTAATCAGAATATCGTCCCTTGAAAGCATATTTACGCTTTCAAGGGACGATACATGATCAGGTAACCTATTACACCATTTATATTCACACTATACAAATATTCTAATGCGCCGTAGAAGAACTGCGGACAAGCCCGTAATAATCTTCAGATATAGGAAATTATTGCCCATGATATGTGAAGTCATTCGACTGCTGATAAGTAGAAATACCTACGTATTTTGTAAACCTCCTCAGACAAGGCTGGAAAAAACGTAATTTGGCACCCCGTAGACATATTAGTACATATTGGGCTATTAATTCTTGGTGAGACTTACTGTGAGAGGGGAGCATTGGTCGCAGAGAGATTTTGTGTCGGGGATGTTAGATTCAAAAACTAAACATCCTTACACCCCAATACAAATTTAATAGAAAATCGCTGGACGAGAGTATGGTTTCTAAACTGTATTGAACACTTCTTTACAATCGGCTCTTCGGGCTAACAGTTAACAAACTTATTTGCATACAATGTCGTTTCAGCAACACGAATGAAGAAAAATTACTAATGAGCCGTATTTATGGCCATACACTGCAAAAAATATAGGTTCTCTTTAGAACTAAAACTGGTTCTAATCTTGTCCCTGAGATGGACCCAGTTCTGTTTAAACAGTATTTATTTCAAATCAAATAAATTTACCAATATTAGCATTCAATTTTAACAGAATATTACATGAACTGAAGTAGATTCAGCAGTAAACTTGGAGCTTATTCAACTCAGTCGCCAAACATTTTGAAACAAAGGAGATATGAACAGTTGGCATATCGAACCGGTTTTGGTTCTGTAGAGAACCAAAACAGGTTCGATATGCCAACTGTTCATATCTCCTTTGCTTAATAATGATTTGAGACAACCTCGTATAAGCTCTAAACTTACTACTGAAACCCCCTCAATTTATGTTTAATTCTGTTAATATTTTATGTTAATCTCTATATATTTATTTGATTTGAAATAAATACTGCTTAAACAGAACTGGTTCCTTCTCAGGGACAAAATTAGAACCAGTTTTGGTTCTAAAGAGAACCTATATTTTTTGCTGTGTACCTTGTTGAAGCTTGTTGCAGTTGTTTTAACCCAGATGTGAGAACTGTTCAATAAGAAATTATTTCAATCATTATTAACAATGTGACAGTCAACTGATTGAATGGCGCCGATTTTCTCCCAGCGATAATAAACTTTGAATGGTGATTTCTGTGTGTGGCGGGTTTTGTTCTTTGCGTTAGATAAAGGATTAACGACAAATCAGGTGGTGACTCTAAAAAGCTGTCTGGTATTCTCGTCCACGTCGCCTTTTATTCAGCCTCCACCAATCACTGCGTAGGTCTATGTATTGTTCCGTTACATTCAAAGTATCTGGAGAATTGTGTCGGCAGAATCAAGAGTGCGACATTTTGCAGGTGCTAACCATCAGCGGCACTTTGAGCGCATGTCGGAGTGTGACCACGTCAAGACAGAGTGTGGAATCCACAATGTTGCAGTTATCTATCCCTTTTTTCCCTACTTATTGTTTTCTTTCTTTCTTTTCTTTACTTCTCTCTTTCACAGGGAAAGGTAGGAAGACAGCCAATCTGGCTATGCCTTTCCCTGCTAGTATACAATGTGTCAATTATTTTGGAAAATGTACAATGTGTAAAACGTTTTGGTGGAAATGTTTATGTTATAATTACAATATGTAAACTTTGTATCATTTTCGTATACTGGCAAATAAAATATCAATTAATCAATCAATCAATCGATTCTACCATTCTGCCACGTAATGCGGGATTCATTTTACTCTGGTTGCTATGAAAGATATTGTTTCGCACCCCCTCAAAAATACTATAGTATTCAAATTGAAGCGGTAAACTACTGTCCATATGTTACCCGTTCACAAATTCAATATCATTCAAAAGATATTGAAACCAACATGTTATTATGAACCTCCCGGTAGGGAAATGTTCTCCTAGTCTGATGCCGCTTAAGTACAGTGGTAAGTAAGTACAGGTGCGGGCAATGTACCAAAAAGATAACACAATAATAGAACACTTATTAAGTTCTTATATAGTGTTGTCTGGTAAGATAAAGTGTCATTAAAGTGCCACAACCAGGAGCGAGAGTATTATATAAGATGATAGGGGAACATTTTTTTAAGAAATGTACGAGAATAATTTACAACAATGAGCTTTTTTTTACTATTACCAAATTTTCTCATCCATCTGTGCAAAGAGAGAAAACTACTACTGAACCATTTTTCAGGTATTATTTATGTATTTATTTATTAGGGTTTAACGACACTTTAACAGCCAAGGTTACATCGTGTCGGTGACAGTGTTACGGGTGGAGGAAGCCGGAGAGAACCACCGAGCAGCTACGAGCAGCTGCCAGCATCCTCACTCCTCACTGCAGCACAGGCAAGGTAGATTGGTTGAAGACATGCGCACCATTGACGTGCAGTACGCCGTAGTACACGCCGTCATCGTGCCCCCATGCGTACAATCGGGGTTAAGTGCCTTGTCCAAGGACACAACGCGGGAGTCCGAGTCGATCTCTCAGACGGTCACCCATCCAAGGAGTAACCGGGTTCGATGTTGCTTAACTTCGGTGATCCGACGAGAACCGATTACCGCAACGCCACTGCGCCTCCATTCTTCGGGTATTCTATCTTGGGAAACGTTATCATATTAACCTTTTGAACCCTGGTGGTATCTCTATATCAGATCAGTGGCAGCAATTGGAAGAGTTCATATTTATTTTTTGGGGTTAGGCCAATTAATATTTTCAGCGTGCAGCCTTAGGGCTGCACGTTGAAAATATTGGTTGGTCTACACCACACATTTACCTTGTATCCATCCCATTTAATGACATTATGACGTAGCTTGTGACCCAGCAGGAAAAACGGCCTCTGGGGTTCAAGGGATTGAAATAGTCCTGCTGTAGTCCACAGGCATTGCTGGATAGTTCGTTTACTGAACAGATATTTCGGTCGAACCAGCAATGTTCTAAAATTGCAATGCACATGATGTAAATTCTGTTGCTGGCTTTTGGCTTCATCCTTGTCCTGCGACGAGGTATCAGGTGACATTGTACCTTCCGTCATCATGTCCACATCCATCTGGGATCAATATTACTCGGAAGAATGGCACCCCAAACACAGACACGACACAAGGTGGAGAGGTCAAATGCAACAGTAAAACAAAAGACTATGTACAGTTCATCCCTTTCGGCTACAGCAATTTCCTCATTTCCAGATAAATAGGAAAAGTGCTATAATATTTTGGCAAAACATGGACTGGTTTATGGATCGGTGGCACAAGCTTCATTTCAAAACTTGTTGGAAATACAGTAGTCATTAATAAAGCACTTTAGTTCAAATCCCATACAATAAATCCATACATCTGACTTATAATAGGATAATCATTGACAGCTGCAGTTATGTTGTTGGAATACTTATCATAGCTACACTGTAAGTAATTACATCACCCAGCGTGTTCTATTTTAGACTCCGTATTATGCAATTGCTCACCACAGCGTGAATCTTAATTTTAAATGGACTGAACACGTAATTGTGTGTATTTAGGTTAAAACGGAAGCTTAGTGGCGCGACTAATCGTCGTTTACCACCCCACACCCATCATCAATATATAAGATAAGGAAACAGAAAACAATTTATATGTCAGATGTGTTATAGACATATGACATCTTGACTTCTGGGTATGGGTTTGGAGTTTGGAAACTGAACTGGCCCAGAGGACTGGACTTTGTGTTTTAACAAGTATTCTTCTACATGAAAAAAAAATCCCAGGGTATTTGTGTATTGGCGCTAAGTGTATGTCCAACTAATGTTAAATTAAAATACAAGTGTTACCTGGAGCTGATACTATAAAACTTTTACAATTGTATTTTCTAGAATTGTATTTTCTACCTGTTAATATGACTGACTAAAATGAACCATTAGCATTTTCAAAGATCTGGCAATTTGCCAACTGGCAAATTTCCAGATCTTTGAAAATGCTAATGGTTCATTTTAACCCATATAAAGCCATATCTAGAAAATACAATTCTACGGAATACAATTGTAAAAGTTTTATAGTATTGGCCCTGGTCGAAGTTCAATAAAACTGTTCCAGCGTTTTAATTCAAGAGGATCCTGCGAATCTAAAATTTGGGGTCGAATCGAATCCTGAATCGAATCTCAAGGTTCTGCAAATTATAGACAGTGCACTTTCTTACAGCCACAGCTGTTTATTTATTTATTTATTTATTTATTTATTTATTTATTTATTATGGTTTGAAGATACGTTCGGGAGCTAGCGTCACGTCGTGTCGGACAATTTGACGGGTGGAGGAAGCCGGAGTACCCGGAGAGAACCACCGAGCGGCGGCGAGCAGGTGCCAGACTCCCTAACGTATTAACTCCGTGCATGCAGGGTTAGCGTTGGTGGAAGCCAAGTGCACCATCAACGTGCAGTTGGCGCCACTGTGCTCACATGTCGGAAATGAGGATCAAGTACCTTGCCCAAGAACACGACGCAGTTACCGCGTGTTGGGATCAAACTGTGGAGCTTTCGGTCTGAAATCCAATGTCCTAACCACTGAGCCACCGCACTCGCCCGCAAATGTATAGCCATTCTCCACTCGAGTATTGTATTTAACGGCGACTCATCTTGTTGGGCAAATTAATAAAAAATCAGAATATTCTGGGATGGGATCAAAGTCGTTTCGAAGGCGGAACTTCCTTGAACTCTTCTTCTATGATCGGGTCTCCTGTACAGAAGTCTTGATGGTAGAAGAAGGGTTAAAGAGGAGACAACTGGGATGATTTTTAGAATATGACGATGATAAAAAAAATTTCAGTTCAGCGCAAATCAAATCGAATCGTCAATTTACCAAAAGTTTATAGCTTATTGTTGAATCTCTTACATTATTTATTATTGAATTCTGTTACATTGTATACTATTAACTTCATGAGTTGTTCCTTTTTATCTGTTTGCGTGATGTATACAATTGTCACCTTCAGTTATAAATATTGTTTAAACTAAATCGAATCGTCAAAACGATTTCGAATCGAATTTCGAAGTTCCACAGGGCCCTATAATTAAATTACTTCATATTCCGTAGATGTGCTTCACGTTCTGTTAGAAGTGAACATTTTCTGTTGATATGGATTTGTTTTCTCACATTTTATTAAAGGCACTCTCCAATAAATTGTTGCAAAGCAAACCCATATATAGAGGAAATGGAATGAGTGTTTTTCTCATATAATATTTATGAAACGAGTCTAAGAATTTTCCGTTTTGGCGAACCTCTGGCGAGCCCAAACGGAAAATTCGGACGAGTTTCATAAATATTATATGAGAAAAACACTCATTTCATATTCTGTTTATCATATTACACACACACGCACAAATTAGCCACTTAGTATGACTTTTTAACCCATCACCTAACTTGAGTTTCAGACGGCACTTGGAAAAAACATCCTCGTATAATTAAAAATTTTCATTTTTTGCTTCCAAAACATAATTTATGACCCCTCATTGGAACGAGCTCGTCCAGCTCCTTCCAGTGAGGGGTCATAACCTATGTTCTGGAAGCAAAAAGTGAAAATATAAAAAAAATGAATGGCGTTTTTCTTGTAGGTAAAAGATTAATACAATATAACACACCCTAAATAGGACAGATAACGTAAATTCTCCCTACTGAAATTATGCAAATGTCACCCAGGTGTATTTTGTTTAGCCAATCAAATTGTCCAGTTTTGAAATTGATCAAAGAAAGCTCCCAACTCTAATTACGCAAATTTTGAAAATGTGGCCCAGTTGTATTTTGTTCAGCCAATCAAATTGTCTAGTTTTGAAACTGACCAATGAAATTGACGGAAGGCTTTATTTATCACTGATTAATATGAAAACAAAATATCAAATGTTTTAAAGTTAACAAAACAGACGAGTCATATGATAAAGATCAATTCTAATCACTTGTGGGCAAGACTATTATCAAGTGAGGAAAGAAAACTCGGCTACATCCTATATACAGTACAAAAGTGTAGCCATGGGCAACCCGGTAGAACCCGGTGCTTCATTAATTATCCCCGCAATCTTGAAAAAAATGCCTGAATATTGTGGTGATCTCCGTCCGTCCCGTCTGTGCCGTCCGTCCCGTCGGTACGATCAAACTTCATATGACCAAGAGTATGTATTTCGAAACATTTAAACTATGCTGAGGTGTTCAGGTAGCTTCTGCAGATGTGCATAAAGGTTTCGGAATGTTGATTCGGCCTCGTGTGGTGCCCGTAGCACCACTTTTGTTGTTGTTGTTGTTGTTGTTGCTGTTGCTGTTGTTGTTGTTGTTGTTGTTGCTGTTGTTGTTGTTGCTGTTGTTGTTGTTGTTGTTGTTGTTGTTGTTGTTGTTGTTGTTGTTGTTGTTGTTGTTGTTGTTGTTGTTGTTGTTAGAAAATCGGTTTACAGTGGAAGGCTCCAAGGGATTTTAATTCGAAACATTGAAAGTGTGTTAATATGTTCCAGTAGGGCCTCTAGATGTGCATAAAGGTTTGCGATTTTTATTCTGTCCCCTAGGGCCCCCGTAGCGGCACTTTTGTCGTTAGAGAATCGGTTTGTGGTGAATGGCTCCTAGGGGTCTTAATTCGAAACGTTAAAAGTGTGTTAATATGTTCCAGTAGGGTCTCTAGATGTGCATAAAGGTTTTGGATGTTTGATTCGGCCCCGTGAGGCACCCGTAGCACCATTTTTGTTATTAGAGAATCGGTTTGTGGCGAATGGCTCCTAGTGGTCTTAATTCGAAACGTTGAAAGTGTGTTCATATGTTCCAGTATGGTCTCTAGATGTGCATAAAGGTTTTGGATTTTGTATTCGGTACCGTGGGGCACCCGAGCGGCACCTTTGTCGTTAGAGAATCGGTTTGCGGTGAATGGCTCCTATGGGTCTTAATTCGAAATACTGAAAGTGTGTTAATATGTTCCAGTAGGGTCTATAGATGTACATAAAGGTTTTGGATTTTTGATTCGGACTCGTGGGCCACCCGTAGCGCCATTTTTGTCATTAGAGAATCAGTTTGTGGGGAAAGGCTCCGACTCCTAGGGATCTTAATTCGAAACGGTGAACGTGTGTTAATATGTTCCAGTAGGGTCTCTAGATGAGCATAAAAGTTTTTAATTTTGGATTCGACACCGTGGGGCACCTGTAGCGACACCTTTGTCGTTAGAGAATCGTTTTGTGGCGAAAAGCTCCTAGGGGTTTTAATTCGCAATTTTGAAAGTGTGTTAATACGTTCCAGTGAGATGTCTAGATGTGCATAAAGGTTTTGGATTTTTAAATCGGACCAAAGTGGTGCCCGTGGCGCCACTTTTGTCGTTAAAAATCGGTTTTCCGGCAAAAGCTCCGAGGTGTTAAAATTCGAAACGTTGAAAGTGTGCTCATATGTTCCGGTATGGTCTCTAAATGTGCATAAAGGTTTCGGAATTTTATTCTGCCCCGTGAGGCGCCCATGGTTCCACTTTTGTCATTAGAGAATCGGTTTCCGATGAAAGGCTCCTGGGAGTTCTAATTTGGAATGTTGAAAGTGTGTTCATATGTTCCAGTAGGGTCTCTTAGATGCGCATAAAGGTTTCAGATTTTTTTTACTATTTCGTCCCCTGAGTTCCAGTGTGTTTTATGTGCCTACTGGCACATAGATCACATTGGAACTCAGGGGACGATTTTAGCTATCGCTAGGGATTCAAACTGTAATTGCGGTGCACGATTTGTAGAAAATTCCAGTGAAATTTCGCTTTTATTTAAAAATAGCTCGTCCACGATTTCCGTTCCGCACATATGTGTGGAACAGATTTTCATTTTCCGCATGGTTTAGTGTTGCTGTAGATTGGGATTACATAAAACAGGCATGTAATAAAAAACAATATTGAGTGTGGCGGTACACCGGTCCACTACTTCGCCTCATATGACACCGTGTCCGCCAGCTAAGCACACCATAATGTATTTATTTTACCAGTTGTTTCACTTTTACAAGAATGTATTTGTAGCCGATTGTCCGATTTTGGTGTGTTTTCAGAGTGTACTTTCCTCTTTGTCTCCGCTACATTTTGGTCCTACGAATTTCCGAAACGTTTCATGGTGCAAGGGACCGATTTTAAACGTGTGTTTTTTGTTTATATATCTGCAAGAGAGCAAACTAAGTTTTCGATTGAGCAAAACATTGTCGGTCGGTTTATAGATAGCGCAAGACTGCGGGAAGCGCTGAGATATTCTGGCGTCGTACTCCCGGCGACGTGTAATCATTGGAGGCGAGGCAATAATATTTATTGGGAATCTAAAAATGGAATCTACTCACCCCATATGGATCCATATGGGGTGAATTCAGTTGCGAGGTGAAAGCATATGGCTCAGTATTATGTGCTAATACTGCACGCTGATTGGTTAAAGAAGCTCGCTGGTAAAATAAGAGCTGATATTTGTGTCATCTCTGCAAAGAAAATGATTACACAAAACATCAGATGCCTTTACCCTCGGAATGTAATAAAATCGTATTTCGGGAGCAAATTCGAAAATCTTCTCCCAACAGATCAAACCATGATGACCCCATTTGGTTCTCATCATCATTGAGCATCACATAAAGACTCACACAAAATTGTAAGATTTTGTCCTCATATGAAACGGAATTTCTCAAACCGGGCGGAAGTTCTCTTACGGAAAGTCTTATGGTAGACCATGGTATTGTCTCGTATGAACCATGGTATTTTGGGACAACACTATGGTTTACCATGGTACCTTTTTATAACAGATTTCATCTTCAGGTTTGATTCGCAGCCTGTATATTTAGTTCTAAAGCAAGTCACTCACACATGTCACAATAATTGTTCCACTATGTAGATATTTACAGAGTTGTTATATACTTTTAATACCTTTTCTTTTGAATGTTTGCTTCCATTATTACTATTGTTTTTTCCGTAATTTGCCTCTCAGTAGGTGCAAATTGCTTGGATGAAATATGAAATATATCACCACTTACACACAACACAAACATATTTAGACCCTAACACACAACCCAGGCAATGCTTATTTAACAACGAGATTGTGCTTACGATCATTTGACCTGGGTTGTGATTCTAGGCAGGGTCTACGGAGCTGGAGGACATCCCCATCCCCACTCCACAATGCCGCAGCGCTAGAAGCAATCAGGGGTGAGCTTGGGTGGATGAGGATCAAGGACAGGATAGACCTGTTGAAACTCGGTTATCTTAATTATTTGGTAAATCTCCCCGACAGCCGATGGTGTAAAGTAATGTTCCTGAGAATTTTCAACTCAAATATCAAAACGGGATGGATGGTCCAAGTGAGGGAGCTAGTAGAGAACTACTCATTGGAGATCTCGGACCTGGACGTTGGGGCAAACCAGGGTAAAAAAATCGTCAAAGAAGGGGTCATGGCGGATTGTAACCGTAATTGGCGAGAGGGAGTCAAATCAAAGAGGTCTTTGGGTGGCCTGCGTGATAATGAGAAGCCAGGTTTTGAAGAGTACCTTGATGGCACCTTTGGGGGGGGGGGGGGTCACTGTTGTTCAAGCTGAGGTCGCGATCCCTGGAGCTGTGGGGGAAAATTGGGAAAGATGGTGAAAGGGAGTGCCAGATGTGTAACTTGGGCATGGTGGAGACCCTGGAACACTTTCTTCTAGAATGCCCAAAGTATCAGTCTAAAAGAATGAGATTCACTGGGAGTATAATGGGGAAGTGGGATGGGAGAATGAAGGACATATGGTTAGGGGGAGACTCAACGGAGAGGGTTAATATGCTAATCTGAGGGATTGGGAAGAATGGGGCAAGGGATGTCATCAAGCGGTTCGTTTCCGAGTGTTGGGAGGAGAGGAGAAGCGTGGGAATAGGGAGGCAGTTGGGAGTACAGGGATAACCGTGGCCTCTCGTCCGAGAACCGCGACAAATCAGCGGCTGGCCAAAGTGTTATTAATATTATTACTTCTTTTGCAAACAGTCTTCAAAATATTGGAGATAGTTAACGACAACGCTCACACGATCAATTCAGCTGATGTGTTTACACAAAAAATTGTTTGGTATTTTACCTGTCATCCTTTATACCAAAAGAACGCACTTTTTGAGTTGGCGTTTACCCGAGTCGGTGCTGGAGTAGTTACCACTCCAATTGCGTGTCAAGTTGCACCATATAGGCCTGTTGTGTGACCTGGAAGATTTTAGGCATTTGTGCACTCCCGGGTAGGTGCCTGTAGTTTACTACTGTTCCAAAATCACTCAGACAGCTTGTCGCGTCACGAATGTGAACATGAGTTTTGGGAGAGGGATTCCAGAACTTCGACTTCCATTCAGTCCCACCACCCCCAAACACAAATCAAAGTCGTTTACTTAAGCAGGTACCTGAGGCCATTACATGATTCACCTTATCGCTCCACCCTCCCTCCAAGTACACTTTCAAAATGCACCCTATGCCCTGAAACCCACCCAACCCAGCAATTATATTGAGTACATGAGTTCCGTACACGTGTATTGTGTTTTGAATAATCTTTCTGACATTTACACATGTACACGTTTGTTTATACATATAAGATAAACAGTTATCTTTCTTTTTCGAGAACACCAACTTTAGTGAACAGTAAATTTTAAAAATATCACAGATATCGCTGAATTATTATTGACAATTCGATCAGAGAATACCTGTCTCTCTCTGTTCATGTGTTGTGGAGATAAACTAGATAGACCACGCGAGTTAATCAGCGCCTGACAGCGGCAGTAATACTTTGGCGGCAGATGGAATATTTGAAAAAAAATTCAATGCTTTGATAGAGGTTTCTGTGTTGTCAGTAAAATAATTGCTGTTATTGAGAGAGAATCATTATCGTTTTATGAGACCTAACAATTTTGCGCAATTTATTTGAATTTTGCTTTGGTTGATGCATTGAGGTGTGGTTATTCGATAAGAGAAATTACGAAAAAATTACCTTTAGCGACAATATTTAATGGTCCATTTACTATAATTACACAAATAATCCACAATTAACCGAACAATAACAATATCTTGTTGGACATCATTGGAGGGGGCAAATTTATTTTCCTCGCTCTCTCCATTTTGAAGTTTCACAGACTGGCTTATTTCAAAATGCAATTTGAAAACAGAGACGTGGCTAAAATCGCTAAACGCGTTTACAGTTATTTTCACTGAAAATTTCAGAACAAAGTGTTTATTGGGATGCAATTAATATATCCGTTTTCTATTCAAAATTAAGTTATTGCGAGAGACCAAAGTTGGTCGCAATGGGTGACATATATTTTGTTTTGAGGTTTCGTTTTGTTTGTTTGTTTTGTTTTTTGAAGGTGGGAGGCTGTTTTTGTCTTTATTTATTTATTTATTAATATTTTTAGTTTTTTTGCGTTAGTTTTCTTTTCAAACTGTAATGCAAGTGTTTCTGTGTTACCAGACCTGTCTGTTTGGCATACAATACAATGAACAAGAAAGTAAAGTTTGTGATATCGACCAAAATTTTCTCTTCGGTGCTGGAAGCTCTAAAAATAAACCCACTAGCAGACGACAGACGAAAATTTCCATAAGGAATGGTTTCACGCGCCAAAGGCGCGCAGGGACGGTATGGGGAACAGGCCCCTTTCGACCCTCATTGACTGTAGATGATCAATTTTCGCATGTCTAGGCGTGTTGAAGGAGGAACGGGTTCAGGTACTCGGCAGGTGTCACCGGTTGCGGCTTGATGGTCTCTTTTGGCTGATGTCGGTTGAATCCTCGGGTGAGGACCAGTGTGGGAGGTTGGGTCCTCTCACAAAGGTACTACCTCTCCCCGAGGGTGCAGTCGATCTGGATTTTCAGGCAAGTATAGTCTGCCACTTCGGAGATGATATTGGATGATGGCCATCACTGGCAAGTATAATCTGCCTCAGGCTGTCTCTGTTTGGTAGGACGTCTTTGAAAGAAACAACAACGACCCCTTTCGGGGACCACCAGAAAGAAGACCCGAACTTCCCTGGTTCGGGGGCAGGCCTGCATTGTGGTTCTATTGGGTTGGGACAAAAGATGCGTAATGCGCTTACAAAAAGGGGCAGAGGCGGGACGCAGGACCAACGCTCGCCTCCCTTAAAGTGGTCGACCACTTTTAGGGATGGAGTGGATGATGTTCAGGAACCATGGGGGTTACTGTTTTCGTAGCGGTTAGACTGTCCATAGCGGTTATTGTGGTGCTGGTCAAAAGCATCTTCTGTGTATCTGCTTAAAAGAAGAAGGCAGAATTAGTTTTTATTAGAATGTGTAAGATATAAAAAAAGATATAGAAAGATAATTGTAATATTTTATTATAGTATTTAAAGGATGAAGAAATGTGTCGGTGTTTGTGTGCATGTGTATAATGCTTGTACGTGTTCTAGTTATGATGAGCGTGACTGTTGAGTTGGTGTTCCTTGTCAGTGTTAGTGGATTGCCGAGTGGATTGGTTCAGCTATTGTAGCATGCCTTAAGAATGACATATCGTACTGTAGGGTCGCAGTAGTGTTGCTGACAATAGCTTGGCCTCCCCAGGCTTTCTGTGTTATGATTGCGTGATTGCTGAGTTTATGTTGTGTGAGGGGTCAGAGTGGTTCGGTTCTGCGTATTGTAGCATGCCTTTAAAAGGACATATCGTACTGTAGGGTCGCAGTAGTGTTGCTGACAGTAGCTTGGCCTCTCTATCTTTCCCCATTGTAACTGTAGGTGGAGGCAGTGTGGTTTGGTTCAGCTATTGTAGCATGCCTTAAAAAGGACATATCGTACTGTAGGGTCGCAGTAGTGTTGCTGACAATAGCTTGGCCTCCCCGGGCTTTCTCTGTTTTGATTGCGTGATTGCCGAGTTTATGTTGTGTGTGGGGGTAGAGTAGTTCGGTTCAGCGTATTGTAGCATGCCTTAAAAAGGACATGTCGTACTGTAGGGTCGCAGTAGTGTTGCTGACAATAGCTTGGCCTCCCTATCTTTCCCCATTGTAAGTGTAGGTGGAGGCAAAGTGGTTTGGTTCAGCTGTTGTAGCATGCCTTAAAAAGGGCATATCGTACTGTAGGGTCGCAGTAGTGTTGCTGACAATAGCTTAGCCTCCCCAGGCTTTCTCCGTTTTGATTGCGTGATTGCTGTGTTTATGTTTTTTGTGGGGACAGAGTAGTTCGGTTCAGTGTATTGTAGCATGCCTTAAAAAGGACATATCGTACTGTAGGGTCGCAGTAGTGTTGCTGACAATAGCTTGGCCTCCCTATCTTTCCCCATGCTGTGTTTGCGTGCTAGTTGATTTAAATCCTGATTATTATTTCCTATTTTAGCATTTGACGTTTTGGGGTTTTTGTCTACTATCGCAAATTGCCTGTAATTCGGATATTAGCTGGCTATCGGCTAGCCGATCGTGGTTCTTCGCGGCTAGAGAGGCAAGGTGGTCTTTTATGGTAGGGATGTCGGCTCTGTCGTGGAGTGTTTTGATGGGTGTGTCCCATGGGGCACGGAGGGCGACCCTAAGCGCGCGACTTTGGACCCTTTGGAGTTTTTCCATATTAGTTTGATTGAGATCAGTTAGGATGATTGCCCCGTATTCGAGTACTGGACGCACAAAGGCTTTGTATAGTTTAAGTAGGGTGGACTGGTTGGCTCCCCATGAAGTTCCCTTTAGCATTTAAAATAAGTTAATGCGTTTGGTGCCTTTTTTTCGCCATGTCGTCGGTGTGTTTGTTGAAGGACAGTTTTTGATCAATGGTGATGCCCAGGAATTTCGCCTCTTTGCATTCTGGGAGGGTGTTATCCATTAGTTTTAAGTCAATATCACGTTTATTTGTCTTGCGAGTAAAGGTGATTCGTTGGGTTTTACTGGCGTTTAGCTTAATTCTCCATTTGGCACACCATTGTTCTGGGTCATCGAGAGCGCGTTGCGGGGGTATTTGGAGCAGATTGGCCGTATTATTAGAGTCCCAGAGTCCCTTATCGTCCGCGAATTGGGAGACTTGAACACAATCCTCGGAGAAATTAAGATCATTTTATCTTCTAATAGTGCTGAACCCGCTGACTGAAAAAGTTTTGCTGGGTTGAAGCCAACTTTCGCAGATACAGACAATGTCTGTGACTTCGAAGTATCGGCTCATTTGAAGTTTTTTGTTATTAACGCTTCTAGCGTTCCACACGGCTATTTGTAATTTATTCATAGGGGATGACATTTAATCGCGGTGTTTGGATAGAGATAAGCGGTGGCTTTAATTAATATAGATGGCGGCTTTAACTATGGATTCAGAGATCTGGGTCTTGAAAAGCCGGGAAGCGTGTCGGCTGACATCTCGGCAGATGTCACTTAAATTGGTGTTTATATGCCTCTCCAATACCGAGTGAAGGGCACCTGTGATAAGGGAGCACACAGCATGGGGGGATGAGGCATTGTCAGGCTTGGTTAGATTTAGGTTTTGAGTTCTATATTTGTTTTTACCTTCTTGTAACGGGGACATCCGCGGTAGATGCTAGGGTGATCCCCTTTGCAATTGGGGCAGGAGGGGGACTCCAATCTGCATGATTTGGTGAGGTAATTACCTCCACACATCATACAGGTTAAAGTCCCTCTGCATTTGTTGGCTATATGTCCGAACTTCTGACACGTGTGGCATTGTATCGGGGAGGAGTACTTCTGTATTCCTCCGCCATGTGTCGCCTATTGTTGATATGTATTCCATTGGCTAAGAGTTTTAATTTGGTTTTGGTTTCCCGATTGGGGCATATGGCTTTGATTTTCCAGGTCGACTTCCCGGTGGCCTTGGACATAAATCTTTCCCATTTACAATTCTGTAACCCTTTATTTATGAGTTCCCTGGGCGTGTCAGGGTGAACCCTGGTGATTACTACTATGAATCCAGGGGGGGGGGTGTATCCTTTGTTGTTCTTTTTGGCTGTTTTTGCCTTGTCCTGACTTGTGGCATTGGTGGAAGCGAGAGGATCCCGCTTCCCCCCTGTTGTTGGAGTTTTGGTTTAGATTTTTTAGCTGGTTAATATTGTTTACTACTACATCATTCTAAGGTTTTTCCATGAGAGATGGAATACCGGGTGTGGTATTCAAGCCTGAGGCTTGCTCAGACTCTGAACCAGAAGTGGAGGCAGAGGTGTCAGAGGGTGTGTCAGAGGGAGAGGAGGGGCAGTTCCTCACTGTTTTGTCTGTCTATCGACAGTGTGAATGAACCCCTCCTCATCCACTAACTCCTGTGTTTCCCCCTCAGGATCTAAACTTGATTTCTTTCTTTTGTTTGGCGTTTTTGTGGATGTAGTGGTGCTAACCCAGTCCTCTGATGATTTGACCTGACTGTAACCCAGACCTTTCTGGGAGGCCAACATTTCGATGATGTCTTTGTCAGGGCAGAAAGCCTTGCTATTCAGTGGATCGGTGGGGTCCTGCAAACCTATCTCGTCTCTACTTTCTGATGGCTGAGCACCCAGTTCGCCCCTTGCAGTCACCTCCCGGGTAACTTTGACCCCTCCCGCTACTTCAGCGTACGTTTTTTGCCCCCTAGTCTCTTCGGTGTCTAACACTATTTCACTAGCAGGTGTAGTTAGGTTTTGATTTTGATTTTCAGGGACCTTGTGGACCTCCGCCATTACCTGAATCTCCCTGACAGGTGAAACAGGTGTTGGTGGAGTAAAACTCCCCTTAATCAAATCAAATCCCTAATGAAAGCCTCTTTTTCCTCGAGTTTAGCGTCCTTTTCTTCTATTTTCTTAGTGAGGTGAAGTATCTGTTCCCTAAGTCCTCTCAGTTCTTCCATGAACTGGCAGGAGAGTACCCCTCACACTCTGACTTGGTATGGTTTGTCATATCAACACCCCTCCCCCCCCCCCTCCCCCCACACACACATTGGAGTTATTAACAGTAAATAGGTTAGGACTTACCTTGCTCCCTTGGGATGAAACCCTCCTTGCAGTATTCTCTTTATCCCTCCTGTCCTGCTTCCTTCTTTTATTCTCCTCCCTCCTCTTTTCCTGGGTATATAAAGATGACTTTTTCATAAAAGATGCCATTCTATTTTCTATTCTATTCTCCTTTGAACGATTTGAACAGTCAGTATAGACAGACAGTGTGCATTAAGGTTAAGCTCTTTTATACTTAAGAATATGATAAGAATCACTTTTCTTAAATTTCTCTAAGTCTGCAGTCTGAATTGATGATGTTGTCCACACGAAAAACAGAATTATTACCACTTTATAGGGCCAATCCTTAAGCAATTATCACTAAAAATGAGGGCGTTCATTTTGTGGATTCGCCCTGTTCCCGATGACGTCGCCGGGCCGGCGGGCCAATAATAAAATTGATTTTCATTATTGGCCCGGCGGTCCGGTGATGTCAATGTTCATTCAGCATTTCGGAGCATCAAACCCCCGAGGTAACTCTCCTTCACTTCCGAGAAATATCGATATATTTTGAACGCGGTCGTGTTTAAATTGACCGTTTCTCAGTCGTTTCCTTGAGCTCTCCGTTATTTCGTGAGAAAAGGGCATTTCATTTGAGAGTATAACCATCCGATGATCATCGTCAGGTAAGTAACATACATTGTAAATAATATATCGTTAGTTGTTCGTCAATTTCGCCTGAACTTGGCTTATGTCTCGCCTAATTCCGATGTGAACAAGACGATTGTCAGCTGATCAGTCATGTGACAATGGGAATTGACCTTACTAAGTTAGCCCAAAAAGCTTCAATGCTGTGATGAAAGTGATTGTTTTTTGTTCATTAAATTATGTTGAGTTCAGTAGTACATTATTTCTCTCATTGAAAATCCAATGAAGCAATACCTACATGTACCTAGTGCCCTTGAATAACAGTCCATGAGGTAATAATAGTAATAACATGATTTTGTAGGGCGTTATGGTTCATTAATGGCTCGGCAGGAATGATTAAAAGCCCAAGGGACTATTAGCGGCCCGAGACTCACAGGATTTTGTAGGGCGTTATGGTTCATTAACGGCCCTACAGGAATTATTAAAAGCCCTTGGGCCTATTAGCGGCCCTCGACTCCGTCTCGGGCCGCTAATAGTCTCTTGGGCTTTTAATCATTCCTGCCGGGCCATTAATGAACCATAACGCCCTACAAAATCATGTTATTGTATAAATACTGAAAAAAGATACTTGCCTCCGATGAGCTCGTTTGAGGGGTCATAAGCAATAATTGAAAATTTAACCCTTTACCTTACACGAAAGGAAAACATTTTTGAATAACTAAATGTTTTTATTTTCAATGCCCTCGTTCCAATGAGGCGTCATAAACTATGTTTTTGAGACAAAAATGAAAAAATAGATAGAAATTGAATGGTGTTTTTTTGTGAATAGCGCTGACAGGTTTTTGTCGTTACGTTGGGTATAGGTTAATACGTTGTGAATGGGGGTTTTTGTGAATAGCACTGGTCAGAGATGAACGTTAACCCTTTACCTAACATGAAAAGCAGATGACACTTGCAAAAAAAATTCTTGAATAACTATTTTTTTGTCTCAAAAATATAGGCTATGACCCCTCATTGGAACGAGCTCGTTCCAACAAGGGCTCATAACATATGGTTTTGAGACAAAAAATGAAAAGATAATGAAAATTAATTGGCGATTTTTGAGAATAGCGCTGGCCGGTTTTGGCCGTTACGTTGGGTAAAGGGTTAAACCAATTCAAACATCTAAATAATCATTTTGTTTCCTCCAAATCGGTTGCTACTTTTAAAAATACCTTTGAGAAATAAGGGGTTCAATAAGACAATTCGTTGATTTTTTTTACATATTTATGACAACGTCACTTTTGTCTAATAATTGACAGTTGCTTAGCTGATAGAGACATCATAATACCGAGGAAACTTATTTAAAGCTAGCGGCACCCAACGAAGGATCTGTTTAACTCTCAGGTGAGATGTCTGGGAAGTAACCACTTCAGAGGATCCCAAATAACAGATAACATTACATTACATTTATTACATTCAAGCCAATACATTTTGGTACGTGAGGTACATTAAACCTGTACATGAAATAAGGATAATGATAGGAGAAAAGGGCTGCGGATGCAGGGGGGGAAGTAATAATAGAGGACTATAGGATTTGCTACTTCGGAATTATTGATATCAATTGTTAGCCCATCACCTAACGTGACTGCCATGGCCGATCTGCATTATTCACAAAACTCCGCAATGCTCGTGACAACCAACCCTCCCCCCCCCCCCGGGACTAGTTCAATGAGCTCACTCCAATGAGAGGCCACAAGCCACGCTCTCGCCTCATAAAAAAACTATTGAATTTTGTTTGCATGCGTCGTCTCCTTTTCGTGTTAGGCAAAGGGTCTCCTTTCTGATACTGTGTGTATGAGGTGAGAGGGTGTTTTATGTTTATTCTGCTGCTGTTTATCGGGTAAATTGAATAACTGGGAAAATTTCGCAACTCGGTTTCTATACTGCCCCAAGTGTAATAAAAATGCACACAATTTAGGACAATATTAAACTCAGGTAACGAAATACTATACTGCTTCCGGTACAATTTTCTCACAGCAGTACTTTTGTTGGTAAAACGTATATGTGCCAAATCTTGGCCTTATTGGACATTAGCCGTTGAAGTGGGCGGAGGTAGAGGAATAAATTAATTATTGTTTACTAGAAACTCAGTTGATTTACAGAGAAGGAGAGGGGGGTTGTTACGTAGCATTTACCCATGTACCCAGTCTTGATAAAATCCAAAATGAGTCTACTTAGTTTAGGCTATACTGACATCGAAATGGGCGAAAGACAAGAGCTGGGTTTCCCAGGAATGCTTGGTCTAAAGCTCTAACCCTCTCCAACGGCATTGTCCGTTGCCGTGCATCTGAATCTCCATATAGTAAAAACTCGCCACATGCTTGTGTAGCGACCGGGCGCGCACTTCGCGTCTCCGCTCTTTTAGTTGAACACTTGCGTCACTCGCTGCTTCTGCCGTTGAATTGAGAGATACAGAACGCGCACCTATGTCCCCCCCCCCCCCCCCCCGCCCACCCCAAACACTGTTGTGCTTGTTCTTTTTTCCTAAAAGCCCAGTCCTAGTTACTGCCTGCGATAACAGACAACACATTGCAAAACAAAATAATCAATAAACCAGAAGAAATGAAAACATGACCCCTCTATATAAACCCCTCGATGTAACAAAGGGTAACCGATCAGTCTGCTAAAACACGCCTCAGTCCAACTTATTTTAATTCCATGTGCTGACCACTAGACTGAAACCCGGTCGTTTTGTGTGTCAGTACAAATACATGGTCAGTCTCTCAGGTCACCAGTCTAATTCTGTAAGAAATTCGACCCTGTTATGGCCTTGAACCAGTCTAGCCCTCAGTCGGTCATCATCCATGTTTAGATTCATTCGTCTGGAACATGGGTGACAATTCTCATCATTGAAAGAGATTTCCAGGAAAGTTAACTCCCCTTATTATTCTAAAGTTGTCAGTTAATTTGACACCAAAGATATAGAAATTTCATATAAAAACTGAAATTATGAAATTTTAGGGAAGTTGTATCATCGATGTGTGCATCATTTCACAAAGTTCAAGAATTTTCCTGCAGAGTAGAATACCGACGTTCGCTTTTTGCAATTTTTTTTTTTGGGGGGGGGGGGGGGGGGGGATGGCTCAGTAGGTAGAGGTGCAGGCTGCAAGCCGAGAGGTCCTCGGTTGGAATCCCACCTGCGGCAACCGCGTTGTGTCCATGGGCAAGACACTTCACAGCCTTTGCCCACGTGGGACACTGTGGCGATGTGTACTAACGCGTACTGCACGGCGATGGTGCACCTGTCTTCAACCAATGCTCACCCTGCGTGTGTGGATTTGGTATGTTGCCATTGTTGGGGACTGACAGTTGCCCGCCGTTGGTCGGTGGTTTCGGGTACTTCGGCTTCCTCCATCTGTAAAACTGTCATGGTCATTATTAACCACTGAGCAGAAATGTGTGACCTTAACCCCCTGCACACTGATGTCAAAATATCTAAATTTCAGGCAGAAAACATTTCACATAATGCAACTAGAAATTTAACCAATTCAATCTCGTTTGACAGAGCTCATTGAGCTCTGTCAAACGAGATTGAATTGGTTAAATTTCTAGATGCATTATGGGAAAAAAAAACAGCTTCCTGAAATTTTGGTATTTTGACATCAGAGTGAAGGAGGTTAAATACCAATAAATAAATAAATAATAATACAATTTTTTTTCCCCAATCCTTCTCAATGTTTGACTATTAGTCTCTGTGTGATCCCATTTCAAAATAAGAAAACGGTGCTTTCACCACCTTCTGATATGGTGTCACTTTTTCTGTTCATTGTATCAACAGTGTTTCACATCGTGACATATATCATTCCCATTAACATAAAAGTCTAGGAGGAAAGATTGCTAATTGTTTCCCGAGAAGAATAAAAGCACAAAGTACCGTAAAAACACATCCGCTAAACAAAGAGCCAAAGTGGACCTCACTTAGTTGCCTCTAATTAGCTTGCCATAAAAAGCAAAGTTTCCTTTTGTAACTTTTAATAAACTCCTAGACCTGTCTGTTGTTTTTGTTATTAAAAGCTACAAACGGAAACTTTGCTTTATTTTCTACTGATGTCATAGGTGTTTTCTCAACAACTAAATGCTTCTTAACTGAACCACCCTCGCCCGTCTAATAACTTCAGGAGTGATAACTTTATATAAAGTCGATTTTCGTGACGAGATTAGTCAGAGATGAGGATTTAGAATCGAACCAAATCTCGATTCGAATCTTACTGTTCTTCAGGTTGTAAATAGACAGAACGGCATTCGCGTTCGAACTGCTATTTTTTATCGCACGAGATCGATATGGGTGGAGGGATAATATTGAACGAGAAGTTAAAATCGATCGAATGCGGTAAAAAATGATAGTTCGAACGCGTATGCTGTTTTATATTTATTGTACGCCTACGGTTTACAACAAAAATATTAAAAACACAAATTATTGCCCACAATAACCCAAACGTAAAAAAATAGTTAAATGGTCCGCATACGTGATCCGTATTGTTGAAGGACAATACAAAAAAAAATATTGTTCGCTTCGATTTTTGCAGAAAAAGCGTGTATTTTATGAAAATAAAATCATAGGCGTGCAATAAATATTGACCCTTCGTATGACCGTAAATCTTTCCAGTCTTCACTCAAGTATTGTATATAAAGGCGATCATCGGTTTGGGAAATTCAATCAATATTCCAGAACGGAATCAAAGTAGCAAGTTCGGAAACGGAACCACCTTGAACTCTTCAGAGTTGGCCTGGTGATAGAGGAAGAGTTCAAAGGAAAACAGTTGACAGAAGTTTAAGAACACCTCCACGATTCAAAAATCTTCAAATCATCGGCAAAACGGATCCGTAATAATTCAAGACTAGCAGACAAGACACACATTAAATTTTCTTGATAATAAACAGTTTAATTTTACTTACAAAACATAGTTAGTGATCTCTTTATCGAAATGCGCTCGATGACCTCGTTTAATTCGGGTATCAAAAGCTATGTTTTGTTGGCAAAACATTGAAAGAATATTAAAATTTGCATGTCGATTTTTCTGAATAGGGCTGGCAGGAGATGTGGCAGGATATATGGCCGTAGCGGTAGGTGAAAGGTTGGGTCTGTATCGTTAAATTATTAGTGACCCTACCCACAAAGCCCAGTTGCTATATCCAATATTGTTTTCGTCGATCTTACCCAGGGTTGGAAAGTAAATGTGGTTGAATAGAAAAAACTTTGAGAAACTCTCCCGTCGATAAGATTGTTCAGTTATGAATAGAAATTATCCGAACTACTTTTCCTTCACTTTTAGCATACAATATCCGTCAAGCATCTGCTTCTATAAAACTTGGATCACGGTGCCATCCAGTTCTCAATGTTAGAAATGCTCAAAAAGATATTTTGAAGAGAGTGCCACCGGTTTGAACTTGCATGTAAACTACGCTCATTTCCGGTGATATTATGCATAACGCCACGTCAGTAATTCACACTTTCATGATTTCCAGCACATTCAAATTTTACCATCGAATTTTGCTTCACACTTTGTGAAATAAGTCGCTGGCTGGTGAAATATTACAGCTGCTCCTTGAGTTGTCAAATTAGTTTTGAATACAAATGGGTGTATATAACTTATGACTTGATATCCAAATAATTATTCACCCTCTGCGGAAAGCCTTGTAGGCAGAAGTAGGAGTCTCATTAATTACGGTTAAATTTTTGATTGGATTTATTGGAATATTTCTCTATGGAATAACTCTGTGAAAGGAATGTAACCTTCCATCACCAAGCCATTTTCCATACTTTTAGTGTAACGTTTGCCCATTAACTGCATATAGGTCATACACTACTTTTGTGTTAACTAATTAGAAAAGTATGGCGAACTGTCGAATAGTATTATAGCTGTCTCCAAAATTCATACCTTTACATTTTAACCCTTTGAACTCTAGTGGTATCTTCCATGCCAAATTCAATGAAAGCAATAGGAGAGTCCATATTCATGGTATGGGGTAGACCAATCAATATTGTCAACGTGCAGCCTCGGGCTGCACGTTGACAATATCGATTGGTCTACCCCACACATTTACTGAACAGCCACCCTATATAATGTAGTTATAATGTATCATGTTCCTGGCCGGAAAAGCGGCCGCTAAGGTTTAAAGGGTTAATGACACTTGCCAACATTTTCTTGAAATAACGAAAACATTTAATTGTTTTGCCTCATACAAATCATTTATGAACCCCTCATTGAAACGAACTCGACAAGCCCGTTCCAATGATGGATCATAAGCTATGTCTTATAGAAAAGAAATCGAAAACGATAAAATTTGGGTTACCTCCGAGGAAGTGCTTCTGTCGTAAGAAACAATGGACGATGCAGATTTACACAATAAATGCGTATGTGACGATTGATGCGAGTGGTAGGTCGAAATATTAACTATATCTTGTATCAAACTATTTATTTTCCAATCAGAAAACTAACGATGGTAACAAATGTCCTATTGTTCACGTATCAGGTGGGAAAAATGGCTGCACTGTCTTCTCATTTGCTATTTTTTTTAATTATTCTGCACTCTAAAATCATTTGGGTTGCGAATGAACCCAAATTAACTGGGTTGAGGGAATATGAACCCAGTTGGGTTCATATTCACTCAACCTTGTTGATTTGGGATCATTTTTAACCCAACTGATTTTAGAGTGCATGAGTGGAAAATAACGCGCTGAGAAGTTAACAGCTGACTGTCTGCCTAATCCACATTAACGCGGGAAGGTTAACAGCTTCCTGTCTGTCTAATCCATACGAACGCGGGGAGGTTAACAGCTTACTGTCTGTCTAATCCACACGAACGCGGGGAGGTTAACAGCTTACGGTCTGTCTAATCCATTCTAACGCGGAGAGATTAACAGCTTACTGTCTGTCTAATCCACACTAACGCGGGGAGTTAACAACTTACTGTCTGTCCAATCCACACGAACGCGGGGAGGTTAACAGCTTACTGTCTGTCTAATCCACACGAACGCGGGGAGGTTAACAGCTTACGGTCTGTCTAATCCATTCTAACGCGGGGAGATTAACAGCTTACTGTCTGTCTAATCCACACTAACACGGGAGGTTAACAGCTTACGGTCTGTATAATCCACTCTAACGCGGGGATGTTAGCAGCTTACTGTCTGTGTAATCCACACGAACGCGGGGAGGTTAACAGCTTACTGTCTGTCTAATCCACACTAACGCGGGATGTTAACAGCTTACTGTCTGTCTAATCCAAACTAACGCGGGTATGTTAACAGCTTACTGTCTGTCTAATCCACACTAACACGGGGAGGTTAACAGCTTACTCTCTGTCTAATCCACACCAACGCGGGAAGGTTAACAGCTTACTGCCTGTCTAATCCACACTAACGCGGGAGGATGGAGGAAGACGGAGTACCCGGAGAGAACCACCAACCAACGGCGAACATCTGCCAGCTCCTCAAGATACTAACTCCACACAAGCAGGGTTAGCATTGGTTGAAGGCAGCCTGCACCTCTACCTACTGGGCCACCACTTCTGTGGGTACCAGCAGTGAAGAATGAGGCCCTATGGTTACCATGAACCAATGTTACGCGAAGATCGCGAAGATCGCGAAGATCGCGATGATGTTAGAAGCCGATCGTGGTGCTGTTGTTTACACCAAACGAAATGTTGTCACTAAATGTCTGGATGGCAGCATTTCCGAACCCAGGAGATCATTGGTCAAAGGAAGAATTCTAAAGTTGAAGATTTGTTTTTTCTGCCGATCTCCAACTCACTGGTCGTTTTACAGGGACACAACATAAAAGTAAATTTTTGTTCTTTGCCACGAGTTTCGTTGGTGGGATGCACATTTTATTTCAACGAACAGGCAGATGGAAAAGTTGTTCACAAAAACATGACAAAAGAAAAAAATCCATCCGAAACTTGGCTTATGAAGAGCATATACATGAAGAAGAAAATAGGTAGATAATTTGACCCAAAGGATAATGCACCATTCTCAAAACCAAAGAAGACGCCCTTGTTTTGTGCTTTTCACATTAATCCTTAACAAAGCCATTCGGTGATAGGATATATGTTAGGTAAATCATTATTTTGGTACGACCAAGGGAGTCAGTACCCCAGAAAGGGATGCTTGAAGGATTATATTTTTGCTGGCACCTTTCGAGAGACTATAGCCTGTTACTTATTATTCCAAAGAAAAGAAATTTCTTCCATGTTTGGATAATCAAAACAAATGTGAATCTCGAGGGTTATTCACGTAAGTTGTTGGTAGTATATAATGAAAATAAAACTCTCACCAGTTTCAGCTTTTTAGCCATCTAGGATAGAGTTCTGACCTACAAGAAACTTTGCTTCTCAGCAGTTAAAGCACAGAATGATAACAGGCCATGTCTTCAATTCCAGTGGAATTCATAGTTTGGTATTCTCTTTTGCCAAATAGTGTTTCATTTTTTATGATATTTTACCCAAAGCAATTCAGCTTTACTCAGCACAGGCCTATCATTTTGAGGCGAAGTGCGGTTTTGGGTCGTGTGGAAGTTACCTACAATGAAAAACACGTGAACGAAAAACGGGTCGCGCCAAATTTTCGCCAAGTTGTATAATCTAGTTCGGCAGAATGATGTTGAACATCAACCAATCATGAGCTGCACAGGTGTTTGCATCTGCCTGAATTGTAGCTGCTCTGTTGGCCAATTATTGGTCAACAGAGCAGCTATACTTCAGGCAGCTGCAAACACCTATGCTGATGATTGGTTGATGCTCAACATCATTTTAAGTTGTTGATCATCTTAACATGTAACATAGATACAAAATCAGAAAACGGAAATAATTCATGTCTCTGTCACAAATGCTGATTATGGATGCCATACTCTTCTGCAGCATGCTAACCCATGCCAAGATTAGGCTATATTTGCAACTAATTTGTATATGAATTGCTGCAACACAGCCTCATTATTGTTCGTAAGAATTCATCTCTGTTCATCAGGATATTGCCCGTGGGAGCAAGATCTTGGTTATGATGCAACAGTTCATATATCAGCATAGTTGCGATACATACAGTACGTGGAGAGTGTATTATCACTAAATCATCCACAGAGTGGAGATTCCACCCAAGCAATAATTGCAAATTTGCTGCAAAGCATAACCAGCACAAGCAAAGTTTCAGCGAATGGACCTCCGGGTTAAACCCGGAGGTCCATTGGCTGAAACATTGCTTGTGTTTGTTGTCGATGTGTACACAATTTGAAAGTTATAGCTTGGGTGATAACCCCACTCCGAGGGGGATTTAGTTACAATCCACTCTCCACGTACTGTATATGTTTAGGCTTCCTAACGAGTTACCTAAATCGAGTAAAGGGGAACAAACGATAGGTTACCAAAGCTCGGACCAGGTGAACAATAAATAAAATTTTACAATAGGCCTGCAGTAGTGACAGCCATTATACTTGTTGCTAATATTGTCCGTATTATGATGTTAAATTCATTCTTTAAATAATTTGGAGAGAATCTTTTCTGAAGTTTATAACTACGAAACAATATATTCACCTGGAACCTATTTAAGCACCCGCTAAAATGTTTCATGACAGTGAAGTTACTGTTACTGATTATTATGTTTTAATGATTGCTGTGTCTTGCAGTACATTTCATCTAGTGAAATATGATGTCTCAGGTTAATAGCGTACCCCAAGCACACCCCCTCGTCCACGTGAAGCATGCTTCCACGATTGGCACAAAAAACACCATCACCCACATGCAATATCTGGGTATAAAATAAGAAAATTTGTCACTTATTTTATCAATAAATGTTGACATGGCGAGGAGGAGACTGTCAGAGGCACTAAGATGGCAAATCGTTGGCATGCATGCAACATGCATGTCATTCAAAGCTACTGGAAGGCAACTTGGCTATAGTCATTCTGTCATCAGTAGACTGGTCAGAAAACATCAACATACCAACGATGTTAAGGACCGACCAAGGCCTGGACAACCCCAAAAGACCTATTATCGGGAAGATCTGAATCTGGCACGCCTCGTTAGGCGTGAACTATTTGCTTTAAGTGGGGTTTTGAAACGCCTTTGGCTCCCCAACAGGCATTTGTGCAACAGAACTGTCCAAAACCGTCTCAAAGCATTGGGAAAGAGGTCCAGAAGGGTCATCAAGCGTCCGGCTCTGTCCGATCAGCATCAAAGACGACGTTTGGAGTGGTGTCTGGCACGACAACATTAGAATCTCACGACGTGGAGGAGAGTCCATTGGTCAGACGAGAGTAGGTTCCTGCTACACGTCACAGATGGTTGCATGAGAGTGTGGAGGCATACAAATACTGTTTAAGTGCCCAGGAACATCAGACTTACTGTTCCTCGTGGTGTAGGATCTGTAATGATCCGGGGATGCCTCTCCCATGATTGTAAACTTGATATGGTGTCTGCAAATGGGAATCTCAATGGTCATCAGTACATCCGGGACATTCTCAATCCGTTGTCGTGCCTCATTTTGACAACCACTCTGTATTCATGGACGACAACGCAAGGCCATATCGTCCCCATGCTGTGAGAGCATTCCTTCAGAACAACGCTATTACAACACTACCTTGGCCTGCAATGGGCCCCGATTTGAATCCCTTAGAACATATCTGGGACTTTCTTGGACGTCGTGTGCAAGCAAGGGATCCGCTTGTACAGAATTTGACCGATTTGGAAGCCGCATTGCATGAGGAGTGGCAAAAGTTTCCTCTGGACCGTATCAGAAGGCTCACTGGTAGCATTAGGGAGAGGTTCAGGCTGTCATCCGGGCACGTGGTGGATAAACTCGCAACTGGCGTCAGACACCGCTATTGTGTTCAGGAGATCACAAGTTACATTTTATGTCAGTAATTACCGGCACTGTTGCTTCATGGATCATCCCAGCACCATACTTGTCGAGAGAACATTTTTCCATCAAAAACATTAGTGACAGGTATGTGGAATTAGCGCCATTAAAATACTGCATATTTTCATCGTTGTGTTGTCTTTCTTTTGTCAATAAACCATTCTTTCCGTAAACAATCACATTTTGGATATCTGAAATATAGCATGAAAATAATGACAGTTTCTATTAACAACACTGTGATAAAAACAGGGGGTGCTTAATGAAGACCCAGGTGTATACTACATCGTCTTCTGCAGGCAAATAAGCCAATTTTTCGCTTTAAGTATGAGCTTACTGCAGGTGGATAGTTCAGCTGTATACAAAAAGGTATAAATATGACCCTTGACTCTTGTTAAAGAAACATGTCCCCACAAACAGAGCAAGTCCACTTACCAATGTGCTCTCCATTCCAAGCTCTGTTGGTTTTTACATCAACTCAAGTCATGAATGCTTTACAAAAGTAAACTAATTACTTCTGATGATTTCCAAATAAAGCATATTCGACCAACGCTTAGAGGTTATTATTTGGTTAGTTTCATATCGGTCGAGATATCAGCCTGTGGTAACTTCACATCAGTCTGAGACCGAAGGTCGGAGGCTGATGTGAAGTTACCGAAGTCTTATATCTCGGCCGTCATGAAACTAACCAAGTTACGAATTACGGTGAACGATTTCGCTGTAAACAAAATGGCTGCGCATAGTAACGCATCAATGGGTACAACTCCAGTTTGGTTCATATCTGCCAATATCGGAATCATCAGCCGAACTCGATAATGGGCAATTCTGGGAATAACGGACAGTAATAACACCGAACCATCCTAGATTCGGGTCGCTTTAATAGTATTTTCTACAGGTCTTCAACCACGCTTTGAGGCACATGGAATTCAGACGAGCACAGGGTTCTGTCTTTTGAGCATTCCATTCCATAATGTACGATGTGAGTTTTTCTGGGGTTACTTCTTTTCTCTCTTTAGTTCTGTCACGTCTCTTCATTTTTTTCTGTGTTTGTTCTGTTGTTTTGTTTGGGGGTTTTTTCGTGAACCTTTTATCCTATTCTTTATCTCTTTTCTTTTTATTGTTTCAATGATACTTTTCTCAACTTTCTTTACCTAATTAATTTTTCATAATTACAATACTTCATTAGCGTTTGCGCGGCCATTGTATTTGAAATCTGTTATTATTGTCTGCAGAGGTGGGCTACTAAGTGTTAAGCAGTTGTTCTTCAATACATTTTGTCATATATATATGCAAATAAAATGTATTTAAACTGACGTCCAACCGACTCTCGACCGTAAACATATTTGTCATCAGTATCTTGAGAACTAATTGTGTTTAAATCTGATATGAGAGGGGGAGGCTCAAAGAAAATGTAGGTTGATTGATTGATTGATTATTTGTCACAGTTCATATTGTTACACTGGACTTTGATGAGGTGGTAGAAAGATATTTACAGATTATCTTTATTAAATCTGGAGAGATAACACATGCCGTGTCAAATCCCAGCACTCAGCCTGCATGTGGTATTTTGTATAAGTAAGAATAAAAAATAGTATTTGGTTTTCAGGCATATCCCTCATAAAAAACTGAACCCTCTCATTGAACTTTTTTATTGGAGTGTCTTCGAAAATTATTATGCAATCATGCGACTTTAAAATTTTACCTTTTTTGATTGGTGTATATTCATTTGAACATGTTTTCAACAATGCGTGATGGGAGCGCGGTGGATCAACGGTTACGGCATTGGACTTCAAACCGAAAGGCCCACGGTTCGATCCCCGCCAAAGGTATGTGCGCTGCGTCCTTAGGCACGGCATTTAATTCCGATTGCCCACGTGGGCACTGTGTACTAATGGGTACTCCACGTCGATGGGGCACTTGTCTTCAACCAATGCTCACCTTGCTTGTGTGGAGTTAGTACGTGGGGAGTCTGACAGTTGCTCGCCGTTGCTCGGTAGATCTCTTCCGTTCGGATACTCCGTCTTTCTCCACCCGTAAACCTGTCCGACACGAGGTGACCCTGGCTGTCAAAAGTTTCGTTAAGCCTTAATAAATAAATAAATAAATAAATAAATAAATAAATAAATAAATAAATAAATAAATAAACAAAGTATGAGTAAAAAACAGTGTATATTTATTATATTTTGTTTTGTACCCAACCAGTTTGCTCTGTTCTTCAGAAAATGTCTCAAATATTATGTGAATGGTATTTACTTTTCGAAAACAGTACATAAATATAACAGAGCACAAATGCATTTCATTTTTATGTTATTATCTAGTTAAGTACTGGAAGTACAAATTTAGGCATTTGTCTGAACTGCTGGTCCAACGACTAAAAGGCTTCATATTCTCCTTAGTATCTTTGAAGCGAAATTATTTAACCTGTAAGGCACACTTCCATAAATGTTAACAAGGCAAGAACATGTGAAAAAAAATTTCTGACCAGATATAATTTAGCATTCTACCAGTTATCAAACACAAAAAATAAAAAAATAAAAGCCTCCGTCCCTCAATGATTTGAAAAATTAATTGCTCGAGAACCAAATGTATTTTTATTATTTGCCTTAACTAGTGCAAAGGCTCCACACATATCGGAATCGACCAATTTTACCCTGATATTATTTATTTATTTATTCATTGGTGTTTAATGACACTTTCGACAGGAAAGATCACCTCGTATCGGGCAGTTTTACGCGAGGAGTAACCGGAGTGAACCAACGGACAGTAACTGTCAGACTCCTCAACGTATTAACTCCGCACAAACAGGGTTAGCATTGGTTCAAGCCACCGACGTGCGGCACGTCTAAGTACATAGCACCACCGTGCCTCCATTTGGGAAATCCATTGCCCAATGACACAATGAAGTTACTCCTGGTGGGGATCGAACCGTGAGCCTTTCGGTTTGAAGTCCAATGCCGTAACCAGTAAGCCACCGCGCTTCCCCGATAACAATTGTCTAGTTCGTAACAAAGATGCATGTTGATGCACCACCTATTCATGTAGTTTCAGATTTCATGACTGCAAGCAACAAATTAATTTTTCCCTCTTTTGAGAGGTTTTGAAATAAAAAATATTATTAGTTATCCTTGTGTTTTCCAGGGTGTATGGAAATTTACATCGGTTTGGGAACTCATACATCCTGAGGCAAAGCCGAAGGGTGTATGAGTTCCCAGACCGGTGTAAATTCCCATACACCCTGGAAAACACAAGGATAACGGATTTATTTCCAAGAATTTCAGTGTACTTAATACTTTAACCTAAATTGTGTGAAAAATTACAGAAAATTTGTACTTTGTAAGTTTCTTAATAAAACCAGACAAATATGGATGTCATTGGAACTGGCTCAATGAGCCAGTTCCAATGACATCCATATCTGTAATACTTTATTACACATAAATATTAAATTTCCTGAATTTTTATTTTTGATCTAACATAACCGAGCAGAAGATATGAATTAATAATTAAAAATGGGTACTTTTTTAGCCATATACCCTGTTATTGTGTATTCTTGTTTTTACACCGTGTTAACCACGGTGTGAAAAAAGCTACTGTGGGTTGCAAGTTACACCGTACCTCCAAGCCAATCAAAATGCAGTATTTTGTTGCATTTGGAAATAAGTTGGATTATTTTAAAAATATATGAGTTGTCTCGGGTTGAATTTTGTGTTCACTCTGATTTACACCAACTCGAATAAAAGATGCGCGCTTGAAAAAATATTTCTTGAAGAAGTGAAGATTTTCCATTTTTGTCTCAAAAACGTTACTTATGCCCGCTTATTGACACGATCTCAATTAGCTTGTTCCAATGGGACCATAATTCCTGCTTATGAGTGAAAAAATGAAGACATAATATTTTAATGGATATTTTTGTGAAAAGTGCTTTGAAGGTACATTTGGAAAAGAGATAAGGCCGCTACACACCGACGAGATGGACGCGACGGGAAAATAAAAGTTTCAAGGAATTGAATTGAAGTGTTCACACTACTCGCGACAGGAAGTGGCGAAAAAGCGACCAAGCGAATTTCGCTGAGTGACGACGAGGAGCGACATCGCGCCAACCAGCCAATTGGTCTGTTTATCACCTGAAATACTTGTGGTTTGTGGAACTCCCCTTCCTCGAAGTCTATCTTTGTAAATGTCAACAATCGCTCGAAATATATCTCAAAGAATGCGCTTCAATGTAAATAGAAAATTTGCGGTGACTATAACGTTTTGAAGCCGCTCGCGGCTGCGTGTAGCGGACTTCCATCGTTATCACACCAAATAACCTTTTAAGCATTTACTCGACATGGCGAAAATCTGTGCGTCCAGGGGAAAAGTAAGAACCTCTGCAACCCACTGGCTTTTGATGCTTGCCCATAAAAAAAAGAAACATATGTCGTCGCGTTTGGATGAATCCTATTTTCAAGAAAGGACAGCATTACGAGGGGTCTCACGATCTAGCCTATGGACTAAAATTACCAAGGCAATTTAAAAAAATCAATTTAGGACAGACAAGGATGAACACAACTACGACTTGTTGAACCCTAAAATTGCAAAACAAGACTCGGAATTCGCGACGACGAACGATTAGCCCATTGCCTTAGTGTCATTTTGTTTCAGAGTTTAGCATTCAATTACAAACTAGAGTTTTGATCTGTTTATGAAATATTTGTACGTACATGCAAAGATTTTTTGAGACACGCTACAAGGGGAGCTAATACAAAACATCTCAGGATTGGTTTGTTACATACAATGCAGAGTATAGCGATTGGGGGAACCCATTTTGTATTTGTAAGGTGGCGATAACTTAATCAAATAGCCCAGTTTAATTAGTACCGACTTTCTTAACAGGTAGAGACCCATAAACCCATATTTAGGCTTTATTCTGAAGTGCATGTGCGCAATTTAAAAGCTTAATTTTCTGCGGATGTGGTTCAGATTATCTTTGGAGTGAAGTTATTTGGTCTGTATAAATTTGCCTTTTTATAATTCAGTAGAGAGTGGTTGTGGGTGGAGTTGTAGATATCACTTCTTTTTAAAATGGCAAATTAGAAAAAAATCTTGTCTGACTTAAACCTTTCACCTGTACGCGCTGTTCGAGTGCCATGCAATGTGCAATAAGAAACCTCTTTATTAGGACTTTTGGTCAGCGGAGTACCTACGGGATGGGGCGGTAGCGGGGACTACATCATTCTTTTCATGAAAACTTTCAATCGTATTCACTTGCCTGAATCCCCAAACTGTCACCCTCATATATCTTGGGTAATTTTGCTACAGTTACGTCATCACTTTCTAGGTTTTAAGCCGTAATTAAATGACGCGGGCTTCTCCAATTGGCGTGAATGGATGCATACCTGCTTTGGTTGATGCGAGATTTGCTTCTTGTCCCACAACGATTTTCTGATTAATGGTTTTCAAAAAGGAAATATTTACAGCTAGATATATTTCACACTGTAGCGTGCAATTTCCAGCGCTTTACAACAGAGGATAATCGTACGTTTTGTTCAGTGATCTATTAAATTGGGATGCTGAAATTCCCCCACCCGGGTAGCGGATAAAAACATTAAATTTAGGTGGCAATTTAATAACAGAATGATCGATCCTCCCAAGAATTAATCCTGAAAATGCCAATAAAAGTGAAATAACGTTAAATTATAGAAAATAATGAAACAGCTTGTTTTTTATGGATTTGTGTTTAATTAGTTTGTACTCAAGATAAGCGTTAACCCTCAATCCCAATAATACGTAATCTCCCCTGTCTTGTGAGAAAACCCTCTACTAGCAACTTACTAGTAAAGGTACACGCACACATTACTGGAGTATCGGCATCAACCAAGATTTCGTCACTGCACCTTCTCTTTAACCCTTTGAACGCTTATGGTATCTTCCACGCTAGTTCAGTGTCATCAATTGGAAGAGTCTATATTCGTTACTTGGGGGAAAACCAATCAATATTTTCAATGTGCAGCCTTGGGGCTGCACGTTGAAAATCTTGATTGGTCTACCACACAAATTCACCGAGCAACAATCTACTTAATGAAGTCAGGTTATATCATGATCCTGAACCAGAAAAGGGGTTAATTTATGTCAGCTTCTTACAATTGTATTTTACCTTCTTAGCCTTAGTCTCATGGTGACATCGCGAGAAGTTCTACACTCCGGTATTTGTTCGTTCTCTTTCAGGGGTACATGTTAGAATTTTTGTAGTGACATTATTGTGAAGCACATGCTCCCTCTTATTAGTTTATCTATGATGGGAGTAAATTCTTGTCTTGTCGATCGGGAGTCGGGCAGAGTAGTGTTGCTCGATAGCTGTATATGTATAGCCCAAACGGCAACGCTTATCATAATTACATCAAATGGACTCAAAACTTGCCCAAAGTTCTTGTCTTCCGAAATTGACAATCTGACAGATTATTATATTATGTGGAATTCTAGTTCGCCCCATTAAATTCGGTGAGCTCAGTTAGAACTTCGTATAAAGTGTTAGAACACGTATTCCCAGACAGCCATACGGAAAGACTAGCTTCCCAGCTTGCCACACCAATAAAACACCATGGCAGATTGGCTTCCCCACAGGCCTGGGGCCTCCGCATCCGCATAAAATTACAGCATGCATTTGCTAGTTTGGTGAAATGCAGATCGGAACAGCCCTCGCAAATAGCCCTGCACTTCGCCACAACTTTTACTAACGCAATGTAATTAGCCATAGTTAACTTTGTGATTATAGACTCCTTTTCGGAAAAGCATGCCCAAAATAATAGGTATGTATACCTAAGAACATTCGAGCAAATTAATGCCATGGTCAACCCCTACCGCAAAATCCCATGACTCGTTACTGGCTTGACCTTGGACAATCTCCCCCTGTCTCATCTGAAAACAGTCAATGGTCTGAGTGTGTGCAGGTAATATCCATCGAGGTGTTTTGTTTTTATTTTCTTCCGGTCGCTGGTGGGTTATTCGCTAGAGATCGATGATACTGATATTGTTTGGCCAGCGGGTTGGGAGGAGATTTCACAGGAAGATAATTTTCTGATTTATGTCGAGAAAGAAATATTAACATAATTTACACTGCAAGAAGAAATCCATAGACTCAATATTGTTCACCAGTTTTATACAACTATTGTTATGTGTTTTCAAAGTTACATGATAGAATACAACCATTGAAAAGGTGTTTGGCTTTGGGTCTTCAGCATGTAAGGACGCATCTTATTGGTCATTACGTATTCATTTTGGTGGCGCCGGCATTCTTGTGAGCCATTAAAATGCCTCGACACAAAACTATAGTGTTCTTAAAAAATTTAAGCTTCATTCTCTTAATTCAAGTTTAAATTCAGAACACAACTCAAGTAGAGTGCGGGGTAACGAACCAAAAACCTTTGTTGGAGTTTTTTACCATATTTAACACGCACCTACGGCGCTGAAAAACTACAGTATGGATCGTTGATTTCAGTCCCCATGTACTCCACTGTCGTGGTATGCTGTCCAGTGGCGTAGCCAGGGAAGGGGGCTAGGGGGCCATGCCTCCCTAAAAATTACAGTGCCCCTCTCAAAATGGGAAAATTAAAGCACAAAAAATTTCAAAAATTTCTCGGGAGAGCCGCCTCCGAACCCTCATCAATGGGATGAGGTACCGTGGGCCTGATGTGGGGTGGGTATGGTCCTCCCATTGGCGGGGATTGGGGAGCCTCCGAATCCCCACCAATGGATGGGTCATACGCATCCCACATCAGGCCTACGGCCTTCGGATGTACCTGTGGCATATATCGACATGGAATCCCCCCAAAAATGTGTTTACCCCCCCCCCCCCTCAGTAGGAAATCCCAGCTACGCCCCTGATTCTGTCTTAATCTATGCAGGTTTATATTCTCTGGAAGTAGACGTTAACCCTTTAGGTGATAATGACACCAATCCAACAATAACACTCTAGATATACATACAAACATGCCTTAATACTTTTCCATTACTTTCTGTTCATATTAGAAAGAGTACATTATGCGCATTCAACTGATGGGTCGAAAATTATGTATTGAAAAAGAAAGTATTCCTTATTTATTCACACAAAGATACAGTACACAGAGTTGAGATAACAACAAAAACAACGTGGGATACGATTTTCACACGACAGAAGATGGTAATTTTCTGAGAGAAAGAAATACTCGGGAAGAACCATTCGGTATCCAGTTACCTTCTGTGGTTTACGAGCTGAAAACCTGCTTTCGGTCTTTTTATAGAAACTGATTTGACATATCTGATGGGTATCGCGGAAGTCTAAGGAATAATCTTTTATCATAAAATCGAGAGTGGAGTCAAATAGTCAATGGCTACTTCCTAAGGCCACAAACACTCGACAAGAGCTTTTGACTCTTTGTTCCACAAATTCATCAACGGATGCTGGTGCTCGTCAAAGCCTCTCATATGCAGTTGCACTTCAATTAAAATTCATATTAAGTGAATTTATCGTGAACATATCCTGAATTTTGTGACCTTTACATTTGGCATCCAAACATAAATAGCCCTGTGGCCCATGTCTAACATATTACAACTCGTGATTCTAGGTGAAACGGGTAAGAGGCTATAGCGGAAAATGTATTTTAGTAAATTTTGTGACCTTGTCTGCCTGAACTGTTTACCTTGACAACCCAAAACTATACGTTTTCGGGTCTTAACAAGAATCATATATGTGCTAAGTTGGTTGTGAAAAACGCAGCCGTTTTTGTACAGAGTCTCCACTTACATCCTACCCCAGTCACACCTACACACTCCATCTACACTCACACTACACTCTCAAATTACACCCCTCGCACACACATGCACACCATCACGCACACACAAAGGCTTGCGTAACCTCCTTGTGTGGACTAAACTTGGGCCCATCAATCAATAACATCAATTATTGCCAGTCAGTTTAACCAGCCCCTAAGTTCCAGACTTAGTTTTAAATCAAAGTTGTGTATTTCATGGTTATGTTTGAAATCCATAAGGTCGGGAAGGCAGACCACTCCCTTCCCACACACCCCCATTTACACACTCACACACACACACACACACACACACACACACACACACACACACACACACACACACACACACACACACACACACCTTGGTAAAACCCCGACCATGCTTCAATTGTCGTCTCTGAGGGTAAATAGACAAAAGCTGGAACTACGAATAGGTTTTCCAGTTTTGCTTTTCTTTTTCTTGGTTGTTGTGTATATATCTGACTGAGGTGTCGGGATATGCAGCACCGAGAGTTTTCTTCGTATTCCTAGGGGCGAGATAAACTTTTGTGTAAAGTCAGATCTTGCAGTAATTCACTCCTTCAAGGGCGTGCTGTATTTGCCCACTGATTTTTGGACTTGTGATAGATAATGAGTAACGACTTGTAACTTGTTTTAGAAATAGTGTACGAGGAAAATATGAGGTATTAACTGTTAGAGTTCAGTCGTGTAGCCAATGCTATAAGACTAATGTGTAATGTAAATGTGTCGTTTAAACCTCTGCACATCCATGTCAAAATACTAAAATTTCAAGCCGCTGTAACAGGAATGGAAGTCCGTAGGAAAATTAGTCCCTCTGGACTATTATTCCGCGGAATTATAGTCCTAGGTCTAACATTTCTAGGAATAGTAGTCCGCCGGACTACTATTCCTAGAAATGTTAGACCTAGGACTATAATTCCGCGGAATAATAGTACAGAGGGACTAACGTTCCTACGGACTTCCATTCCTTTTACACCGCAACCATTTCCCATAATGCAACTAGGAATATGACCAATTCAATCTTGTTTGACAGCGCTCATCGATCGCTGTCAAACAAGATTGAATTGATTAAATTTCCAGTTGTATTATGGGAAAAAATTGTGCTTGCAAATTTAATATTTTGACATCAGCATGCAAATGGTTAACATTTTGCGATGTGGGCACGGTTTACAAAGTTAGAAAGAAATCAAATTTGTGACACAGTCGTAGAATCAACGCGAGAGTTCACACTACCACTTCTTACACCCGAATTGCTCATTGTTCTTGATCTCTGTAACTTGTCTCTTCTAATTCTATGACGGATTATGATAAAGACGATTCCGTTAAGAACACCGCCAAGATTGGTGAAAGTAGTGACAAACTTGAACAAAATCAGAGGGGGTACAGAATCAAATAACTGCCAAACGCCATATATTGCTGTGGCCCACCACTGGACAAAATAGGCTACCACAAAAAGTGTCATTGATTTAGCAGCGTTCATTGGTGATTTGGCAGTAGCAGCACCTTGTCCGATCATGGTCTGGATCTTCTCGCATTCTTTTCTGATACGGTACCATGTTAATGCGTATAACACCACGTTCACAACAAGAACTAACACCATCGGCACTGTTGTTAGCAGAATACTCGCAAGTTTTCCTTTTATGGCATCGAAAGCGCAACTGCAATAATAAGATAAAAATTAATTTTGTATTTTCTGCTTTGTCTGGCTATCGAATTCATTGGGCGGGATTAAGGCGATGCAACCACAATGACGGCGGAAATGGGAGGCTACAGCGTGGGCATACCCCCCACCCCACACCCCCCACACTTTTTCAGATCATATATGTGTTGCCCCCGACCCTTTTGATGATTGTGAAAGTACCATGAAGGTTTTTTAATCAATATTTATCTATTATTATAGCTTAACTATTCGCCCAACACGAATAGTGGACGATACTTGTCCCCAAACAGTTTGGAATAATTACAAAATTAAATTTTAAGTCACCAAAAAATAGTTTATGACCCCCTCGTTGGATAGAGTTCAACGAAATCGTTCCAACGAGGACTCATTAGCTCTGTCGACACTCCACAACCCCAATTATTTATGGATAATATTGGTCCGCGGAGTTTAATCGCGACATACAATTTTGCACTGCCGATCAGTCTGTACATTATGGCATGCATATTTGGGTTTGGCAAAAGCAAAACTCACTCGCAACCACAAAAATCAGCGCCTGTAACTATGTGCAATTATGTACATAGGCGTACATAAGTGGGGTATAAGGGTGTGTGAGCCCCTCCTCCTTCCCCTCCCACAAATATCTTTCCAGTCGAAACATTTTTTTCATCTGGGTTTGAATCTAAGATACGGAATCACTCTTGCTAGTAATTATGTACTTTCTTACGAGACAAGATTTAAAACTTGGACTGACAGTTGTCTCTACAAATGGAGAGCTGCGGTACCCGATTAGGGCTGACCAATTATGAGTACGGTACGTGCAAATTAAATAAGAAGTCGGGAAGTCCATGAGTCATGACTCCTGGGATACATCTGTCTCCAAATTAATTTCCAAGAACTTTAAGTTTTGAACAAAACCCCAACTCTCTCATATTCCAACTGTCCCGTGAAGGCATGCCTTCGTCGAAGGCATGCCTTGATGATGTAGTTGGAATATTTTATCGCTGACAGACTTCATTTGATATTTTGAAGGTATATTAATTCTAAAAACGGAAACGTAGTATTGTAAGGTTATTCTTTTCCATTTAGGTATCTCCAACGTATGGCATAATGTATCCAACGAAGAAATTATAATATCTTATGCGAACAAAATATCTCCTACGTAGAATGCAATATCTCCTATGTAGGACATTGTAGTACCTTCGTAGTACATTGTATCTGGTATGTACGTTTGACTTGGTATGCCCAATATAGGACATAGTTTCTCCCACGTAGAACGTAGCATTTTCTATGTGGGACATGTCTGCTACGCATGATTTGTTATCCCGTATAAAGTGAACAATTCATTTTGTCATCCACCTGGTTCACAGAGGGCATTATCATAGATTTCTTGACATATCTTAATTGTAATAGGAAGCACACAGTGATGCAGACTTGATCAAGTTCTTTGGGCATACTCTAAAAAGACCTTGTAGACCTTGTTTTCCCCTACGAAACCTTCATTCTCTTAACTCTAGTGAGCTTTCTTCTAAGATTTGAGTTAATGCGGGAGATTTTGCAACCGAGCTTGGGTCATGTACGGGTCTTGTGTGGTAACATGGTACGGATTACGTCACCGAAGACGGGTTATCTCTATTGAACGGGAATATTTTTGCTTGTGCTAACTTTTTTTGTTGGATTGGATTTTATCAGACTCCCTCTTCCTGAATCATATCCTTTCTCCTGATATAGGATATATGAGACTAGAATGTTATTTATTTTAATGAAATTTGGCTACTAATGGTAAAATATTCATTCTCTTCTGCGAACATTTGTGTCCATTCTTAGTGAACGTCCATAACAAAGAATTCTGCAAGACGATTTTAGCACTCGAACGAGAATATGAAGGACTTGGAGCGAGTCCTCCTTGAGGGTTTTCTGAAGACCCTTATAATTCCATACGGGCATAGACGATTTAATTATGGGAACAACTATGTATAGACATATTGGAGTAAAGTATGAGACATACACAATGATAGTTTTATAGGATTTACATCTGTAATCCGATGATAGGGAGTGGTGAGCCAGAATAATGGAAGAATGAGACCAGTACTTGACAGAACAATGGACGAATGGGGTTGGGGCAGGAAAAGGGGGTGGTAGAAACGAGAAACGAGATATATGACCCCTGGAATCAACATTCGAGCAAGAAAAGCAACATGGTTGCCCCAGGCAGAATAGGATTCGGAGGAAGAAAATGTACTAAAATTCGAACCAACAAAAAATAAACCAAGCTGGTTCAATAAAACACATCCCAGACGATGAGATTGTATTATTGTACTATTTAGGATGTCCCGAGAAGCCCAAACAGAGGGGAAATACACATGTGTAGACAGCATATGACGTTAAAGACTTCAAACTCTGAAAAAAATACTCTCGTGATATGAACATACACATGAAATAAGTGCACAAGGCCGTGGTCTCAACATCACGTATTATCACTGTTATGGTATCACAACGTGGCTGAAAACGCCCCTTACCATAACAGCGAGAGTGACGCCGATCATGCACACTGATGTCACTTCACCGAGGTCCCTCAGGTCTTGCATACAACTGGTACCAGATCCAACAGGAGGATACGTTTGCGGAGAAGAGGGTATATCCATGGTGACAGATACTATGTTCTGAGTTGGGAACACTTAGTAGGATATACTATGTGCTACGTAGAAGATAATATGCCCTACGAAAAAGATGCTATGTCCTATTCAGGGGATAATAGGATGGAAAAAAACTTAACCAGGTAATACTACGCATCCAAAGTATAAAGTGTTGTGCGCTAGAAACGTAGGAGTTATGGAACCCTGCGTAGAAGATTGCATATCCAAGTGTGGGAAATACAGTACGGTGATCCGGTCGCGGAACGATTACTCCATTGATCCGAGACTTCATAAGTTAAATTTTGCACAGTCAGCACTGAATTAAATGAAGAAAAACGATTGAAAATAGTATCTGAAATTAGCTTTTCTCGCATTATTTTTCTACAAGTGAGATTCTATGGAGTTGTCAAGTGGACAGAGAATTTTGCCTGCTTGGCGACTGGGTCGTAATCCGGCCTGACTTCTCTGTCCACTTTGTGATCACAGTACTTACTATGTTCTTCTTTGGGAGAGCTGTGTCCAAAGTAGGAGATAATAATTTCTACAATGGAGATAACAAACCCTACGAAGAACATTTAACGTCATTGAGCAGATACCAAGATCGAGAGAAATGAACCTGGTAATACGGCAATACTCCCCCTTCATACCCTGGATAGTTGGTCTGTTCCTCAGATAGAATGACGGATCCAGGGATGACCAGTTTCCTGTCTTATTACACACGCATTGATATATTATCAATACCCCATTTGTTGGAATGTTGCACTCGATTATTTGGAAACGCATAATAAATAATCCTTACATACCGTTGTCACCCCAAAGTGGGGGTCGCAATAAATTGTTAATGTTGGATCGGTGAGGATTATTCGGGGTCATTCTCTTTTGAATCCACTCACTCATTAGTAATAAAAGCGATTTTATTATTTCTTGGATTTGTAAAATTTCTCATTATGAAATATCCCAGAATGTACTTGTTCACAGCCATCGTAACCTTTTTTATCGATGTCACTGAGAAAACGAGGAAGCCGGAAGTGACCCAGAAGAGAGATTTGTTTATTTTGCAGTTGACCTGTATTATTTCTGGTCTGATAATGGGTGGCTATGGAGCTTTGTATGATAAGTTGGGAATGAAGTGCAGAATGTACAAATAGAGCAATTTACAGAGAAAACACTCATAAAGTAGTGTTTAATCTGGATAAATCACTTTCCAAGAAATAGCATTGGAAAGTACAAGGCAAAAATGCAGCTGATGGACTTCCGGTTTGACTTCGAAAGACCATTAGAAGAAACTTGCGTTTGGATTGCAAAATAATTTTAATGGATTTGAGTTTATGGGAATAATAGTGGAGATGTTAGAAATTAACTATATTCGCTCCAGAAGTACTGGCTACCCCTTGGCCCAACGTACGTTGTCAAAATTTGTTATTTTGTTATTATTTTTTTTCAGTTTTTTCAACAAATATCAACAAAACCCAATCATGTGATCCCCTCATTGGAATAAGCTCAAAAATCGTGTTCCAATGAGCTTTCACATGATATGGGTTTGTTGGATTTTTTTTTTTTTGTAATTCAACTGCGCTGTTTGTAAAATACGCGGGCAGATGCTGCCGATTTGTTACGTGAAGGGTTAACATTAACACTCTAGTCAAGCTTTTAGGCCACCAGATCAATTCTGCTCGAAACTCGACGCTGCTATGGGTTTCGACCGTTGATACAATGCGATGTCCCTTTACTCACAAAGATATGCAGGTATTTTTTCGTGCTTCGGTTTTGATATTCCAATCAATATGTATTTAATTCACCTTGAAAACATCAAGATATTAACACAATTAATGGAACTACATGGCGTAATCTTGAAACCACAACAGTGGTGAGTTATGATTCCACATGGTAATGTCATCAAAAGTTCCGTCAAATCAGGTTGTCTCAACAGAGCAACATTTCTTGAGTTGATTCCTAGAAAATGAATGTTTATGTTATTTTTTAGATTTAATTGACTGGAATATATCAGTTGTTATGAAAAACGTATCGTAAATATTCCAGACGAGTGAATCTAAACATAGGCGATGGACTACATAAGGGCTACTGCCGCTAGACTGGTTACAGACCATAACAGCGACGCATTTCTTACAAAATTCGGCTGATAGCTTCAGAGCTTTCAGCCTGGTGTCATCAAAGGGCTGTGCCGATTAATGGCATCGTCTACACACTTTAAAATCTGCTGGGTTAAAATTACCCCAAATCAGCTGGGTTGACTGAATATGAGCCCAACTCATATTCACTCAAACCAGTTGATTTGGGTTGATTTTTAACCCAACTCATTTTAGAGTGCATTCATCTTAGTTGTCCTAGTTAAACAAATGTTAAAATGAAAAAAATGAAAAAAATTAAAATATAGCTCGTAACTAGGCGAACATTTTTTATGTATAAATTTCTGTAAAGTTATTTCATTTGCCGTTACTGCCATATCGCAAAGCCTTGTGTAAAATGTGTCCAGCATTCTCCCTGACAGTGAACCTGTTTCGCTGTAAGGCTTTCTGATTGACATATTTTCATGTTGCTTCTCGCTTTTACCCTTTACCTAACGTAACGGTCAAAAACGGCCAACGCTATTCTCAAAAATCGCCAATTACTTTTCATTATATTTTCATTTTTTGTCTCAAAAACATAGGTTATGACCCCCCCCCCCCCCCCCTTTGGAACGGGTCATAAGCAATGATCTTAGAGCAATAATTGAAAATTTAACCCTTTACCTTACACGAAAGGAAAACATTTTTGAATAACTAAATGTTTTTATTTTCAATGCCCTCGTTCCAATGAGGGGTCATAACCTATGTTTTTGAGACAAAAAATGAAAAAAAATAGTTATTCAAGAATTATGTTTGCAAGTGTCGTCTGCTTTTTATGATAGGTAAAAGGTTAATGAATACCTGCTAATTTTATAATTGTGCATCGTTCGCATCGTATTTAAAATACATACACAGAACGACACGCGTGTGTAAATGGGTTAATCGATATGGCTCGACTGCCCGCGCGGAAGGATAGAACAAGAGGCCACAGGCCACGTGTTTTGTACTTCCGCGATGGCACAAGTGCCATATCGATTAACCCATTCACACTCGCGTGTTGTTCTGTGTTTATTACATGCCTTCACGTCTATGAAAAAAACATTTTTAGAAGGATAATCAACAATTGATTTGACAACTATCGACAAAATGAACACATTTTATCGCCAACCAAATTTGCGAGGGAAAGCCGTTTCACCATTTCGTCCCCTGAGTTACAATGTGTTCTATGTGCCTACTGGCACACAGAACACATTGGAACTCAAGGGACGATCTTTAGCTATCGGTAGCGATTCAAATTGTAATTACGTTGCACGATTTGTAGAAAATTCCACTGAAATTTCGCTTCTCTTTAAAAATAGTCGATCAACGATTTCCGATTTCATTTTCCGCACGGATTAATGTTGCTTTAGATGTAGATGGGGATAATATAGAACAGGCGTGTAATAAAATTTCGAAACACAACATGTAGCGATCTTTGGTATTTAATTAAGCATCGACATCAAGTAGATCAAAATTACAATTGAACCTTTAATGAATGTATAATGTATAAATCAATATCTATGTTATAAATGAAGACAAGCCAGCTTCGACATTTGTTCGCAACTCCTTCACTCTTTTCCACAGCCCTGGTGTTTCCAGTTGGTCCATGAGACAGCACCATAATTTTCTCGTCAACAATACAGCTGTCACAACATCATCAATGATTCCACAGAGAAATACGAAATCAACGAGAATAATAGACGTTCGGAAGCCAAGGATCGAGCAGTCTTCATGAAAACGAGAGTCAGTTGAGTTTGCTGACGTATCTTGAAATAGCACTAACACGAAACACCGTCTCCTACTTAAGGGCAGATCTTCTTGTCATTAACCACTTTCCTCGTCGAAGCTCTGAGAGAAATATAAAAATGAAGAGCAATTTTCTACTACCGTTCTCAGACACCCACCCCCACTCTCCCATTAAAATCCAAAATAAACTTATAAACTTAGTAGGCACAGCTGTCTTTAGGGGGTTTTCATAATGTTCTTAAACTGGTACCACCAATTTAAACCTCTGTGGGCCCCAATCTACAAATGACAAGCTGTTCATTATCAGGCTTGGCCAGAGCAGGTGTACATATACGGGAACAAATTTTCATTTGAATTGTTCTGTCAGTACTCTCGGGTGTTTGCTACTTTCCTCTTCTATCCATACAAATTATATTAATAAATAAATAACTTGGGTTGAATTTGGTGCATCAGAGAGAATTTTCCCAAAATATTGTCTGCACATTTTCTACATTTCGAACAAGACACCCACCCCCTACTAACGTGTGACATTTTCCCAGATTAAGCCCAATATTCTCACATATAAAGCCTCCTGATGTTGTATTTATCTTAAGAGTGTGATGTACAACATCATCTTTAAGGTTTGAAACACAAATGATGGTATATATTAGCTGATATATTGATATATTTTGAAAAAAATTCAAAAAATTGCACAAGTTGGAAATGCACATTTTTTGGCACACTCAAGAGACCCACCCACCCCCACGTCACGTCTTGCAAATGTTTGGTGCCCCCCTCCCCCCCCCCCCCCTCCCTGTGCCGATGTCATCATTCAGGCAGCAACCGAAGATCTCATCTCGTTTTTGTACCCATTTGTCACCAACAAAATGGATAACAGAATACTTCAGAACAATATACGTTGCGACAACATGATAGGGAATTGAAGCAAGGGGCACACGATGATATATCAATCAGTATAATCAGATCGAGGGTACAATTTTGTTCTCGTTGTTGATACTCCAGTCCTGCTCGAAGTACTTGGAAGCAGAAAAGGGATGAAACAAATACAGTGGAACCCTGTTAATTGAATAGGCACTTTGCAAATGAAAATTATTCAATTAACAGGAGCATTCAATTAACAGGGATTGTGTGGTTTTCATGTATTCTACAGATAAACTTAGCATTTATTCTATTATATCTTGTTTGACAGAGCTCCATGAGCTCTGCCAAACAAGATATCATAGATTAAATGCCTGTATTGGATGTACTGAGGCCCAATGGGGCTATAAACAAAGGAAAACTGGGGAGAGTCTGGATAATTTATCGACATGTTACAAGATTTGTTATTCAATTAACAGGAGTTTACTCTGTAACCTATATTCAATTAACAGGTCAAATTTGTATTGGAGGTATGGTAAATGGTTTTGTGATGGGAGATTATATTCATTTAACAGGGATATACAATTAAGAGATATCTAATTAAGTGGGCTCCACAGTATTCAATTGCTGACTGACTGTCACACAGTAAAGACTCACCGAATCACCACCAAACCGACTCTTCAAGATCAGACAATCTGAATAGGCAAGAAAATTGCTACTGATTAAAGAGGCGTGAGGAGAAGATTAAGAAAACAAAAGAGTAGAGAGGCTGAGAAGAAAGAAAATAATAGTGATTTTTTCGTCAAAGAGCCGACCAATCAAGATGCGACCAATGATGATGATGATTATGACGACGACGGATCTCATGACAAGGCATCATATCAAAATTGTGATCTTTTTGCCCGTTTTGCTCAATACGTCAGTGTGAGATCCTAAAATGCAGGTAGATGCCACTCGAGTGAGAATAAAAGAAATGACTGGAGAGCAAATATCTTTCACTTTAGAATCGTCGAAGAGCGAAGTTTTTTGTCAAACTCTTCGTAAATGTGCTCAGGTTAGACGATTCTTTAATCGCGATGTCACGTTGGAGCTGGCATCTCAGAAACCGGACCAGTTGAATCGTATGGCGGATGGAGTCGAGAAAATTAAACTAGACCAGGATGACGAGACCAAGATGCAATTAGCTGCCGAACAGCGAAATAAGACTGAACAGGTTTCAGCTTAACAGTCGGACCAGTATCCAGTCAAATCACAAAGAAGTTGTCACCAGGATGCCCAAAGATTCAGATCAAACGAATGACCAACTGAAGATTGGGTTTTCAACTCCAGTGACATGTGAAATGAAGAACGATGGTCTAGACCAAAAGAACGAAGCTTCAAATCCACCGACAGAGCAGCATGCAGACCAAAGCACGGAAGACATCAGACCGCAGTCAAAGTAAACATCGAAGTTCCATGCTTTGGGGGAAATATCATACCGAATAGGAGTTTCTACCCCAAAGGCAGATCAAATGAAAAAGACGTCAACTGTTTCAACCCGTTGGGCATAAATGGCTGCGAAAGAAAACAGTAGTATTAGATGACAATGTGTTGCGATGACCAGAAAACCGGTTATGTGGATCAGCAATAATTTAATCCTACAGCCCCATGGGGCATTCGAATTAAATTACTACCGAACCACTCAATGGAACCAAATAGATTCGCACACGTTTCCGGTAGTTATATCCTTTGGGTCGGTACTATTCGGAAGCTCATTGATGGAAGGGTTATATTGACAAAGTGTTAAGCGGCAAAATGAAGAAGCCAATAAGCCAAGTGAGGACATGACGGTATGGTTTGAAGCCTGATTAAGGCATTTCTTCTTTGACATAAAGGTTTTTACGAGCAAATGCGAACTGACAGGAGTTGGCGAATTGACAACGGTCGTGACTCAGGCAAATAAAGTGTCCTCACAATTCTCGAATGCTATGAAGGGATCTTTAACTTCCAAGGAGTGTGTTTCTCTCCACACATTGGGCAGCCAGTTCACGACTTCACCCCATAGGACAGTACGATGTGACAGCATCAACCCCATAGTGAGGCTTCCAAAGTGTAGTAGGTGTAGATATAACTGCAGAACAAATGACTCTTTGGAGTCAGTCAGAGACAGTGTGTGGGTGTCTTTAATTTAACATAGACTGACGCAAATGCAAATCAGTTTCAATTACAGGTGTATTTTTCTACTCGCACGCATTTAGCTGATGCATAATTATATTGATATGAAGTAATGTATCTAATGAGTTATGTATTTTAATGTATATCCCGCAACTGATATATTACGTTTACAGGTGATTGGAACCTTTTATGAAATCTAAACGGGGTAATGGCGGTGGCACTTTTTCTTTGCCATGAATGAACACTGATGGGCATGATGAATGTTCTGGACTTCCCATCCTCCCCTCTCACGGGCCTCGAAACTTTTTCAGAAAACATAATCCTACTTAATATCCAACTCTCATACAGAAAGAAGGTGCTCTTTTGATTTCTTTTATTTTATTATTTATATTTCAAAAAAACATATGACCGTACGCATCTTTAGGAACAAAAAAAACGTGGTCAACATTAATTTTGTCTTTAATTTCGTATCTTTAATAAAGTTATAGGCCTTGAATTTGCCAACTTCAGAGATGGCTATGGGAAACTTTTACCTTTTTCACATCAAGAATTAATGATCAGTTTCACCAGCAGCAAGTACATTAACCACCAACACGAAACGTGGCCGTAATGTGTATGACTTTAAAACCCACTGCTGGACTCTCTTTGCTTCATCTTCGCTGTTATCCTAAAGAATGACATCCGTGAACAATAAGTGTGCATTTTTAAGTTACCAGACACATTATAAATAATACACATTTATGGTTCTAATACAAACATTCAACATAACCTGACCACGTTTTACCAATATTTTCTGCTGAAACATCCGTGTATTATCCTTTACAATCACCTGGAAATAATACTATAAAACTTTTACAATTGTATTTTCTAGAATTGTATTTTCTACCTATTTAATATAAATGACTAAAATGAATAATTTGGATTTTAAAAGATATGGCAATTTGCCAGTTGGCAAATTGCCAGATCTTTGAAAATGCTAATGGTTCATTTTAACCTGTTTAAAGTCATAACTAGGAAATACAATTCTAGAAAATACAATTGTAAACGTTTTATAGTATTGGCGCCTTGGTTCAGTTGGATAAACAAGGGCACACTTCTTGGAGATGCAGAGTGTAATTTCTGAACTGTTTCTTCACCAGTAGTAAAGTAATGTCAGAGACCATGAGACTGTGAATATTACCTCCAGGTGGTAGTTTTCTCATTCATATTCCTCTGGAACAGTGATTATTTTATGCAAAGAAACTTCCCTTTCCAACACATATGATGTGCGTTTACAGACATCAAAACGAATAGATTTTTTGTGACAAACTGTCCAATCGTTTTGTCGGCTAAAAGCTAGTTTGTACTATAAATTTAAGCTATAATGCTAAAACGGTCATCAATGTCACTTTTACACCGATGAAACCAAACTATATACTTTAAGACGGATCTGGGAGATGTATCGCGAAACAGAACAGAAGAGTGTGTGGTTGAAATCAGTCACTGGATGAACAGCATCCGTTTGAAACTGAACTCTGACAAAACGAAAAAACGAAGGTAATATGATGTGGACAGCAATTTTCTCGCCGATTAGCATGTTATATTTATTTTTGTATGTATTTATTTATTTAATGGAGTTTAACGACACTTTCGACAACCAGGGTCACCTCGTGTCGGATAGTTTTACGGGTGGAGGAAGTCGGAGTACTCGGAGAGAGCCACCGAACAATGGCGAGCAACTGTCAGACTGCCCAACGTACCAACTTCACACAAGCGTGGTTAGCATTGGTTGAAGACCGGGTGTAATTTCTGAACATCGACGTGCAGTAAGCATTAGTACATAGCGCCACCGTGCCCCCCCCCCCCCCCCCACACGCGGGCAATCGGGATTAGATGCCTTGCGCCGTAATCCCTGGCGAGGATCGAACCGTGGACCACTCGGTTTGAAGTACAATGCCGTAACCACTCAGCCACCGTGCTCCCTAGCATGTTATAGAAGTTTATTGAACGGCATTCTTTATCTGCAAAATTTCATCAAGATGCACTCTTTTACTGATGTGCAGACTTCCAGGGAGATTGTGCACACTTTCCGTACCAGCAGTTTTGACTTCAGTGCTTTTAAACATTCCTTAATAAATTGCAAAATTGTAGAATTTGGATTATCACTCGCAACTGGAAATTCAAAATCACTCCGATTTTAATAACTTCCACTGGCTTCCAATCCAACAGAGAATACATACTATATAAACAACCAATATATGTAAAGGTATACGGGAGAGCAACTGCTTGTCTCCCACCGTAAACTTAATGGTTATAACTATTCCAACAGTTATGACCGTTAAGGTTAACCATACAAAATACTAAAAGGGGGGGGGGGGGGACGATAATATACAGAGAAGCGAACATTTACTAATGGTTTAAATTTAATTCCGACTTCGCAAAGCCGCATCGTTCTTGTCGAAAGTGTCCCAATGGAGCAATGGGGATGAAGTGCATAAGGACACAACGCAATTTTCCCCATCCAATGCAACCACTTATGTAATAAATTTATTATCCCCGCATTTGAAAAAATGCGGGGATATATTGGTTGTCTCCGTCCGTCCGTCCGTCCGTCCGTCCGTCCGTCCGTCCGTCCGTCCGTCCAGGAATGGTTTCCGGCGAAAAACTCCTAGGGGTTTCAATTCGAAACATTGAAAGTGTGTTCATGTTCATTCATAGGGTCTGTAGATGTGCATAAAGGTTTTGGATTTTTGATTCGGCCCGCGGGGGTGTAAGTGGCACCACTTTTGTCGTTAGAGGAATGGTTTCCGGCGAAAAACTCCTAGTGGTTTCAATTCGAAACATTGAAAGTGTGTTCATGTTCATTCATAGGGTCTGTAGATGTGCATAAAGGTTTTGGATTTTTGATTCGGCCCTCGGGGGCGTAAGGGGCACCACTTTTGTCGTTAGAGGAATGGTTTCCGGCGAAAAACTCCTAGGTGTTTCAATTCAAAAGATTGAAAGTGTGTTCATGTTCATCCATAGGGTCTGTAGATGTGCATAAAGGTTTTGGATTTTTTATTCGGCCCTCGGGGGCGTAAGGGGCACCATTTTTGTCGTTAGAGGAATGGTTTCCGGAGAAAAACTCCTAGGGGTTTCAATTCGAAACACTAAAAGTGTGTTCATGTTAATCAATAGGGTCTGTAGATGTGCATAAAGGTTTTGGATTTTTGATTCGGCCCCGAGGGGCGCAAGGGGCACCACTTTTGTCGTTAGAGGAATGGTTTCCGGCGAAAAACTCCTAGTGGTTTCAATTCGAAACATTGAATGTGTGTTCATGTTCATTCATAGGGTCTGTAGATGTGCATAAAGGTTTTGGATTTTTTATTCGGCCCCGACAATAATCACAAATGCGAATGCGGGGATATACTATAGTGTGCTTTGCACACAAATGACACCCCTCTAGTTGCATTAGTAGTTGTATTACATTAGCGGTTGTAACAGCTCCCCCTGAAAATTTGGAACCCCGTACGCCAATACATATATTGTTATTGAGTTCGCGCGTACACGCGTTTATATGTGTGTTTGTCTCTGTATACTCTGTATGCGCTTGCTAGTATATAAAATTTATGTGCATCTGCGCGAAGGTTTCTGACAGTGTCATAGACATTCTCTAGACCAACCCATTAATCCCATAGACTTACTGCGATACACACATACGTACGCGCGCGCGCACGCACGCACGCGATTCCTTCTAAATTAGGCTTTATTTTAGGCACTCCAGCTTGTGGTGTTACATTGACATTTTGTAGACGAAAAGAGATTATTTATCTGTAGACGTTAAAATCGAGTGTTTATGTGAGTGGGTGTGTGAGGGAGGGGGTATGCCAACATTCTTCGCTCTCCAAAGTCCATCTCCCATACACACCTATACCATACCCACCCCACACACACCCACCCACACACATACACACACACGTCCTCCCAACCCACCAACACACCTCTCATATTTATTCAAGCATGCACAGTTTTGCAAAAATAACGAGAGAGAGAGAGAGAGAGAGACCCCATGAGGGGATGGGTAGAGATGGAGTCGGATGGGGTCATTACGAGACTGTTTATTTTTGCTTAACAATGAATTCTGAACGAATGGAATGATTGTGTAAAGTCGAAAAACATTTCACCAAATTGAACCCATGGAGTGTTGGACGTTGAGGTGGGGTGGGATGGGACTAAAATACTACTTTATTACAAAAAAAACTGCGGCCGCAACCCCCATTGTATTGGGGTCATTACGGGACTGGGTGAACACGCTTGCTCAGTGGTTAGAATGTTGGACTTGTGATCTGAAGATTATGAGTTCGATACCTGGCCGGGGTAACTTGCGTTGTGTCCTTGAACAAAGCACTTCATTCCCATTGCTCAATTGGGACACGGTGGCACCGCTTGCTAAGGCGAATTGCACGTTGATGGCACACATGCCTTCAACCAATGCTAACCCTGCCTCGGCAGGATTAGTAAGCTGAAGAGCCTGACAGTGACTCGTCGATGCTCGGTGGTTCTCTTCCGGTTCTCCGGGTTCCTCTACCCGTAACACTGTCACCAACAAGATATGACTTTAGCTGTTAAACTGCCGTAAATTACCAATAAATAAATAAATAAATAAACATTACAGGACTGATTATTTTGCTTAAAAAATAATTTTGAACAAGTTGGAATGATTGGGTGAAGTAAGAAAAATTCACCAAATTGACCCCATGGTGTGTTAGGGTGGAGGTGGGGTCGGATTGGGTGCAAAGATGTTTGCGAACATTCGCAAAGATGTTTGCGAATATTCGCCAAAAAAAAAAAAAATTTCCATGGCACTAATGGGCTTTCGTAGCTGTAGGTTAAAGATATTAATTGGTCCACTCTTCATGGAACTTCAAACCTTTATACAGCAATGAAGAGAATCAAAACATCATTAACCCTTTACCTAACATGAAAAGCAGACGACACTTGCAAAAATAATTCTTGAATAACTATTTTTTTTCATTTTTTGTCTCAAAAACATAGGTTATGACCCCTCATTGGAACGAGCTCGACGAGCTCGTTCCAATGAGGGGTCATAACCTATATTTTTGAGACAAAAAATGAAAAAATAATGAAAATTAATTGGCGATTTTTGAGAATAGCGCTGGCCGGTTTTGGCCGTTACGTTGGGTAAAGGGTTAACCCTGTTTTGATTCAAGATCGAACAAAACGATATCGGCATTGCTAACAATAGTTAAGTACTGTATTGAAACCGTGACGCTTGGTTGCCGGTTGTTTTAAAGTATTTTAAACGGCATTTTTTTTTTTTTTTTTGCAGAGAGGTGCAAATATAGAATAAATAGGTACTACGGTCGGTACTCAGATTTAAACCACAATGACCGGTCCTAGTACCTATTTGTTTTATGTATACCATGCTCTTAATAAATAATCGACTTTGTTACTTAAAATGGAGAAAAAAACGATACTTTCTTTCGCAAACACATGGGTTTGATTTGTTTACATCTGCGCCGGTGGGCAGTACATCCGGCTGCAAGTGAATGCTTGATTGACAGCTAAACACATCGTCAAAGTTGATTGTATTTACCTTGCCTTTTCAGTCAAATTATTATTAACAATTCGTACATTTCATTTTAAATATTTAATTGTAGGTATTTTAAACTTAATAAGTTATTGCACGTTGTAGATAGTACCGCAAAATGTCGTATGTTTGAATGAAATATCACGAAGTGTGAAGGGATCGAAGTCGGCAAATTCGGTCATCTCAAAGGTCATGTTAGATGTAGTTCCTACTATAGGTGTGCATTTTTGTGATGAAATTCCCATTGAAGACGTTTTAACATCGGTATTGGGGTTGAAAGCTAAAATTTAACAAACGGGCTATTCACAGGTAGTAACAGAGGTGAGCATGGTATAAAATAATATCCATTACTTTCAAATGTATCAACAACATCGCACCATCTTATCTCTCGGACCTTTCGTCACCCAACAGAACTCTTCGTTAGTCTCACTCAGCGAATGAGCTAAGTCGACTTCTAAACTCCACTCAACAGGCGATAGGGCTATTCGGCAGTCGCTCAACTCTCAGGAATTCCCTGCAATAATCGGAACGGAATACAATAACCTTCAGATTTGTCTTGAAATTAAATCTGCATAGCAAAGCATTTCATCGGGTAGAGAATTATATTTAATTATATTGTAAAACAAAACCGCGACTTATGGTGGGACTTATTTTTATTTATTATTATATATAACAAGAAAATTGAAACAAAATCCGGAGAAACATTTTCCAATCTATAAGCATTGTCATGGACAACATTACAAAAAACTTTCCAGCAATTAGTCCTTAAAAATCGCAACATACGTCGTACTTTCCTTTTCCGACAGATGAGCCTTCCATGCACTCTTTAAATTTCCTTTAAGATTAGCCTGTACACTTTGATATTGCGGGGACACATTTTCAAATGAAATTTATATGCCGACTAGAAATTTGAATTCGAAAACCTCAATCCACTCGCTAATCAGCAATAACCAAACAAGCAACTGATACAAAAAGAGAAGATTTTTAGGTAATATTCCGACATTTATTTTAAACAAACAGCTGATCTTGTTTTTCACCAAGTCCGTGTGCTTGGATGTAGCTTTCTTGAAAAAAAACCTAAAATGACTAATAGTTTCCTTCTCACAGTTCTTATTTTTCAGCTTTTGCTTTCAAAACTTAGCTTTTTGATCCAACACTTATTTATTTATTTATTTATTTATTTATTTATTTATTTATTTATTGGTGTTTTAAGGTCACATACTTATGCACAATGGCGTATCGTGACCGTGATAGTTTTACGGGTGGAGGTAGCCGGAGTACCCGGAGAGAACCACCTAGCATCGACGAGCAACTGTCAGCACCTCAACATTCTAACTCTGTTCAAGCTCCGCTCAAGCAGGGTTACAGCGGTTGAAGACATGTGCACCATCGACGTGCAGTACGCCTTAGTACACGGCGTCATGTAGGCAACCGGGATAAAGTGCCTTGCCCAAGGACACAACGCGGGTCGTCCCGGACGGGGATCGAACTCGTGATCCAGAACTGATGCCGGCTCATCGGAGCTTGGGGTAACCCTTATTTGTCACGACTATGATGGCTCAGACGGAAAAATATTCCAACTGCATCACCAAGGCGTGCCTTCGACGAAGGCACGCCTTGATGATGTAGTTGAATATTAGTCAGACGTGATTACAGTTAAAAACCCGCAAGACTTCTCGGAAATTTATTTGTGGATAACAGAAATATACATGCAACAGTCGTGACGTAATTTCTTATTTGATTAACACATACCGTACGTTAATTTGGTCATCAAGACCTATAGCAGCCGAATCGAATGTAAGAGACTCCCATTTGTATGACCGGCTGTGTGTGTGATATACATCTAAGTATCTAATATTGGTTCGTGAGAAAGCGTACGATTACTTGCAAGAACGAATCGATATCCGAAAATACAGTCCAGACGAAAACGCCCTGACTTGAAAAATTATTAGGGTTGTCGCACCCTACCCTATAAACTATTAGCGACACTCCTGGTGAAGATAAGTGTCAGCTTCTCGCTGGGATTTCTTTTGGGGGTTGTAAAGATTTAACCCTTTGCCCAACCAATCAAAGGCATCTGCACGCGTAATTTACAAATTGAGCAGTTGAATTTTTTTTTTTTTTGGGGGGGGGGGGGGCAAAATATATCAACAAAACCATACAGAGGCGGCGGAAGCTCTATAAAAGTGGAGGGGGACACATTTTCAAGCCTACCAGGGGTTCAGCCCAATGGGAGGAAAAATTACAATCGTATATCGGTAAATGTACCGTGACACACTGTAGTGTCTCCTTTAGATAAGCATGTCACGGTGTGGTCACTGCCCTATTTCTTCCACTTCAATCATCTTCCAACCCGAAGGCTAGACTTCGGGTTGAAAGATGGTCGAAGTAGAAGAAACGGACCGAAGCGACCGAAGATGGGATTCTTTGTCCGAATGTTGTTTGGATTTGAATATAATATATTACAGGAATGCGTGTATATAAGCACGTTTGTATCCGCCCATTTCAACATGCCTGTGGAAAAAAGTGGAGGGGCACGTGTCCCCTTGGTTCCACCGCCTCTGAAACTAAACTATATCGTGTGACTCCCTCATTGGAACAAGATCATCGCGCTCGCTGCCATGAGTGGTCTCATGATTATGGTTTTATTGAAATACTTTGAAAAATGTGCAAAAGAATTTAAAATAACAAGTTTTGAGATAACATGCGTTGTGTAAAGGGTTAAGAGGACGTCGAACTTCGCCATTTAGCGTGTCAGTAATCGATGACAAGGGTATAAATATAACCACTGGACTGTAAATGATAATTTATTATAAAGATCGATTCACTCTGATTGTTATTCAATATCTTTCCAGTCTTCGACAATGGCCGAATAGTGCGAAACTCGCAAGCATACCGAGCATTTCACATCAAGAACATAAACGTTCTACCACAGTGAGCATGCAGAGAAAAGAAAAGAAACAGTTGGAAATAAAAACTATTTCAATGGCACATGTTTTTTAGACTGTAACTTACATGTTTTACACTTGAACTCATTTGAGGCGGCGCAATAATAGGTTGCACTGAACTTGAAGTACTCCAGGCTCAGTCCTGCTGAACCAGTGCTTGGCCTTTGACATTCCACTGGGGGAGATAATTTCAGTTCAGGCAAAATCCAAATCCAAAATCGTTTTAGACAGCATCGAACCATAACACAGGACTGGTTATATTGGCTGAATGGACTTGCCATTGTATTTTAAAGTAAATAAAACCAAATATTAAATCATTAGAAACGTTTTATTAGCCACAGGAAGTGTCCCTGTCAAAGTAGACAGCTCGCAGTATTCCAAGCCAACATACGACCATAGTTACGAAGGGAGATGGACAAAAAAAATTCTCGGAAAATTTGTAGGGTTCTCGAAATACTGTTTTCATGAAAATCGAAAGGACGAGATAACTATAAGTTGCCAGTGAAATTGCGTCTTGTACTTATCCCTCTCTCGAAAAATACCCATGTTAGGTAGGGATGCACCATGGGCGGATCGAGGAATTAAAATACGGGGGGGGGGGGGGGGGGGGCTGATGTGATCCGACAGAGTCCTAGCATCAGTCGCCGAAGGCGACTGCGCACGGGCCGAAGGGACGTGCGTTTTGATTTGCAGGTGCTCTGAGGTGGCTTCTAAATGCATTCTGGCCTCCAATTGAATATGATGAAACGAAATTCAAAACACACATTTTTCGTTGTAAAAGTTAAAATTATCAAACTATACATCACATACACTGTCACATACTGCTTCTGGTCATGGAGCTAGTCTGTCGTTGACAAAATATGACAGTCACCTATTTGCGAAAGTGACTTTCGCGAATAGGTGACTGTCATATTTTGTCCACGATAGATCAGTGATCTTTGACATCATGGGAACATCAATCGCCGGAAACGCAGAAACAAGAAACCTCTTTTACCTTACATTTTCTGTCTGTATAGTGGCAACAAATCTGGGAAACTGTTGGCATTCTTGGTCTATTGGGCCAATATTGCCACTGACTCTTTTGGTGCTGATTTTAAGATCGGTTAAATCATTTTAAATTCTTTGACAAATATGTCACGACTGCTGAGAAGCAGCAATGACATAATTTGAAAAGGAACCCAAGGGATAATAATTTATATTGGATTTTTGGTATACTTCAAGTAAATATGTGTGCGTCAGATCGACGGACAGATGCAATCCAGTATACCCCACTTTTACGGAAAGTGGGGGTATAATAAGTTTAAAGATTGTTGTAGGCACTGCGGTGTGCCACAATGAGAACTCGACCGGCCAACTCAACTGGCCATTCGCAGATTCGGGCGAATGGCCAGTTGAGTTTACCCGGCGAATGTCAGAAGCCCTCAATAAAATTAGAACTGGGAAACATATGCGACTGGAAATATTGGCTCCTTGTTAATATTAACTTCAAGTTTGGGGTATGCGATGTAAAAATAATTAGGAACATACCATTTCTTCGGCCTTGTGGCGACAAAATATTCTTTTATACTTCGCTTCATAGCGTCTCGCTTTCGACTATCGATTTTGCAGACAGTGGATACTTGCAGACGTGACTGTCGTCAGTTCTGAAAATAACCGATATTCTGCTAATTCTAAAAGAGGATCATGTCCCTTATTTGGCAACGTGATGTCATTAGTTAAGGAGGGGGGCGTTATAGGACAAGATTGTGTGGAATAAGAGCATGACTTTTTTAGTAGGCTCGGGGAGGAGGGGACTACCCCCCTAGTCCCCCCCCCCACTCCCTGGATCCGCCCTTGTGCGCCCTCAGTTCATATGAGTGTCACGGTCATAAACTATCTGACAAAAAATATGAATTCAATGATGCGTCACCGTGTGAAACTTAATAATAACAACATAATAATAATAATAACACTTTGGCCGACGCTGATTTGTCGCGGTTCTCAGATGAGAAGGCCTTGATTACATATCTCTCATTCCCCCATCCCAATTCCCCATCATACTCCAGGTGAATCGTATTCTGTTAGACTGGTATTTTGGACATTCTAATTGTGGCATCCGACGGTAGTAAATATCGCGAACTTCTTTTAGAATTTTTATCGTCTTGCTCTACCACACACACGCCACCGAGCAACAAAAACTCTTTTTCGCAAGCGACTATGATCAATACATAACGAGGATATTGCACCAACAGATAAACGTAAACAAACGCCTGCATCCGGATTGAACTTGTTTATAAATTATAAATTATTCAAGTAGAGAGTGTGATGTCAACTCTTTACCTACAATGGCTAAAGGGCGACACTTGTAAAATGAATTTTTATTAAATAAAACTTTTTATGCTTTTGCCGCAAAAACATAGCCCCATCATTGGAACGAGCTCGTTCTAATGAGAGGTCATAAGCAATGTTTCGGGGCAAACATTGAAAAATGTAATAAAAATTGAATAGCGATTTATTTGTGAATAGACCTACCCGTATGTGAGCGTTATGTCAAATAACCCTTTACCCAACACAGATAATATTTGCTTTTTTAAAATGTTATTTTTTCAATTTTTTTTTATCAAAACCATATCATGTGACCTCTCATTGGAACGAGCTCGATGATATTGTATTGTTGACATGTTTTGAAAATTGCATATTGTCACAACACGTTGGGGCAGATATGTGAGATTTATGATCACTCTAGAGCTCGGCCGTACTCAGAGAGGACAGCCGGGCTTTCGAGTGAACATACGTCTCTTGGCCTAGCGGTGTTGTGCTTTTTGTTGGGGAAGATTCGTCATCTTACGGTGTCCGTGACTTGATATTTAAAAAGATAACCGACGGTGGATCATTTGAGTATAATTTAATGGAAATAAAAATAATACTATGTGCTCACATATACGCATCAATGAACAATCCAAAAATATACATTATACACAAGCAAAGCACATATGAATTTCCGCGATAAAGTTCGAGCTCTTTTCGGGGTACCCCGTGTTCGATGCTGTTGTCTAGATGCTTCTGGTTGTTCCTCATTCCCGGGTTTCCTCTTCACTTCTCAAGCGATTGCGTATATAACGTATTGTCTATTTTACGCCGCTCAACCGCCAAATACGCCAAATTGTCATTCAACTGTAACCAACTCTGTCTAACTAAATTTTACACATTCGATATCATAGTCACTTCACTCCACGGATTTAACAACTCGCCGTCTACACCTATCTCCGTTTACACCAATATCCGTATACCGTTTAAACAAATAAAGTGCATGCATCTAATTTGCCTGTATCAACTAAGCTCACCCTAAGCTCTTAGGTTAAATCAAATGTTCGAGCTCTCAACAGCTTCGATTAAGTTAATTGTTCGAGCTCTCAATATCTTCGATTACTTTAATTGTTCGAGCTCTCGACAGCTCTGTACTACTCTACACTTCGCCTATGCGTCGCGTAACTTAACCTAGCAACCGCTCGCCTACTTAAACGGAGCTCGCTTAGTCTCCACAATTAATTTCTACAAATGACAGCCCAAGTGGCTAGAGTTCCGAGCCCTCTTTCCGACGGATTACTGACTCAATCCAAGGTCGACTGACTACCGATGATCAGTCTCTCATTATATAGCACTTTCGTGTCTAATTAATCATTAAGTCGGTTCCTCTGTGATATAGGACACCGTTATTAAGATAGATGAGATATCTCTTTGTAAGCTCGTGAGTCTGACATTTAGAACTACGGGGATGACACTTATTTGAGGGCCACATAGCGTGGAGCACCATCTGCGGCTGACAGTAACGAATTACTATTAGGGACTTTCAGAGATAAGTTGCGTCGTAGTTTTAAACGTCGCAGCAGGGAACCATTAGTCCTCTCAACGAGAGATAAACACCCACCTGGTCAAGCAGCTAATTAATTAGCCTTCAATAATTTGTACCCAGTGTCTATTTGCGGCTTTTACAAGCAAACGTATCAAATTAATTATTTACAATCCCTGACCATTAACCCTTAACTCGGACAAATTCGAATCGACCTTGACACATATTACGCGGTCTGATGCGGCCAATTCGTTATGTAAAGGGTTAGGTGTATCTTAACTTGACGTTCACAAATATGTAGTGGGTTATCAGTAGTTAACGAAGGTATGCTGGAACAGTTACGTGCATGAAAACTGACTTGTCAATAGGGCAGATTTTCTGTTATGTTACACATATGGAACTGTTTATAATTTTTTGTATAACAGAAAATTACGAAGACAATCGCCTCAGTCTGGTATATTTATCCTTTTGACAAACCACGACAAGAAAACGCGGAAACGCTCCGTTCTTGTTGCGATTTTTTTGTGGACAGAAACTGAAACTCGACTGGCAGCATTTTGAGTGTACTGAGGTTTTCACACGTGGAATTTGCCCGTTATGCTTTGCATATATCAGATTACAGATAATCCCTTTAGAAATATGAGACCGAGGACATAATCGAAGTCTGTTGTGTATGTATTGCGAATATATAATTAGTTACACAGTTTATTAGTGACTCAATATGGTATAAAGGTTAATTCCACATTGCAGGTGATGCCGTATATACCAATCAGACCATTCATTAACAAACTGTATAACGGATATATCTTACCGACTACGTTTCTGTAAACAGAACTTGTTATTGCAACGAATAATACGTCACAGTATCGTTACATGTTTAGCGTTAATCCGTTATCGTCTGCCAACATTTTGAAAGATAAATGAGATAACGGAGATAACTTTGTCAATCGCCCATAGATTTGAACTGACTGTATATAGTTTATACACAGCTTGTAAGTGACGTTTTCAAACTAAATAAATTTCAGAAACATCTAGGAGTAAGATTTAATACAGAATGGCTTTCACTTTACCTAAAGATACCGATCGAAACGTTGTATTTCCAACGATTGACCATTAATTATAACGCTTATGTTGAAATGCATCGCATCTTTTAAACTCAGATATTCAAACACCATTGTCAAGGCCAGAGTTTCAGACAAATAGTTCCATGAAGAACACTCCGGCATTCTATTCAAGAAAGACATTTCTACAGATAAGGACGTATCGGTGTAGCAGAATCTCCTTCCCTTGACATATTTCATATCCTAACATCTCCCAAACCTTTGACATGTCTATTTACAACTAATCTGACAGCCTTGAACTTCAAAAATATACACATGAAAGTGTTGAAACTTGACTGATATGAAATGATTGTATATTCGTGTAGATGAATATTGTTAAATAAACTCAGTTCATTTCAGTTCAGGTTATTTATTTATTGTGGTTAATGTCACATATTTGTGCACAATGGCTAATCTTGACAGCAACAAGGAGATAAAGTCAAGTTTAGTCAAACTTTTGACAACTTTCCTCCATCTGTATTTTAATTGAGTAAGAAATTCATTTCTTTACACTATTCACATTTTGAACGTCACAAGCTAAATCCCTGTACATAATTTCTTGGGAATACATGACAAGAAGTGAAATAAAATGAGACAATTATTTTAAGGAATAAATCTTCAAAAATTTTGAATTTATACCATCTTTTTATTATCCGATCGTAATAGTACATTATTTTATCTTACAATCAATCAATGTTTTTCCTTCATACAAGCTGCAACGTCTAAACTGATACATAGAGATTATTACCATTATGTGGATGTACAAAATACGTATCCGAGTCGAGTTCCGGGTTCTAAGAGCAGATCACGACGAGTCGAAGAATCGGGTACATATTTTGTACATCCACATAATGGTAATAATCATTTTATTTTACAATATATTGGGGATAAGTCAAGAATGCAGACGAATATATAACGAACTATTTATTCGTACGGATGAACAAAAAGATGAACAAAAAGAAAAAAAATGGAACTCACGCGAAAGGAACGTGCTTGTATCCAACCCCATGATACAAACATCTGTATCAGGGAGTCGGATACACGACAGTTGCGGAGTTAATACAGACAAAATGCATGTTGATTGTAAGGTAAAAATTTATATCAGCCACAGTACCGTTTTGATAACAATAATTACATGACAAATAAATCACCAACTCGGCATTCGTAAAAAATCAATTCATAGACGTTGAATGTTGTCAAATATATGCGAAGATGTCAAGAAAGGGGGGAATGTTGTGAGATAAATTGTTTATTATCGCCAAGTGGGTTTCGAGATGTTAAGATAAATTTGTCATCACCACCATGTGTTGATCTAGAAACTTGTATCAAATTCCGATGGTGTTCCTATCACTTATCGCTACTCGTCCTAAAGGGCTCGCTGTCATATGTAATACGAAAACCATCTCGTCTTTATACAAGTTTCTAAATCAACACATAGTGGTGATAACATATATTTAGCACGTTATTGTTGTTTGTTGTGCTGAAATATATTTCAGTGGGTTGAGGGGTAAAATATAATGTCGTGTAAAACTGCCCACCCACCGTCCCCAATTCTTTCTATAATGGTTCCCGGTTGTCTTTGTTTGATTGGCAGGATGATATTTGTAAGTATATTATTTAATTAGGCTTACTTCTTAATTTTATGTGTACCATATACCGCTGATATAGGTGGATCTGTGAGGCGAGAGGGGAGAAAAAGACCGCTGAAACGGTTAAGGAGTTTTCTTGGTCGATTAATCACGTGGATTAACCTTGGTTAACCGATTAATCACTTGTCTAAATAGATATCTGAATAATGGCCATACCGTTGATGATTTACTGCATGAACCCTTTACCCAACGTAACAAACAAAACTGACAAGACCGACACGCAAAATTCTCCATTCAAATTTATTATGTTTTCAATTTTTGTCTCAAAAACATAGCTTATGACCCCTCATTGGAACGAACTCGTTCCAATGAGGGGTCATAAGCTATGTTTGTGGGACAAAAAATTTAAAAATTTTAGTAATTCGTGAATTTGTTTTGTAAGAATCGTCTGATACCCGCAATGGGTAGAGGGTTAAGAATGACCATTTCCAGCCACTGATACAGCATGATGATCATGCAAGTAACAAGTATGTCAGCAAGTAACTTGCATGCTTTACTCTGTCTCATATAATTGATGTGAGTCAGTGTGACAATGTTTGCCTGTTTTGGAGCAAGTTTGTTCCTTTGTTAACCCATAAAATACAGTAGTTTTAAAGTAACCGTTAATCGATCAATTACTTTTTTGGATCGATCAAGATGTTTATCATTGATGAATCGATTAATCGGTTAACCGTTTCAGCTCTAGAACATGGTACGTCATACTTTTATTACGTGGGTTGTCTGCAACGTTGAAGTGTGGGGTAGACCAATAAATATTTTCAACGTTGCACGCTAAAAATATTAATTGGTCTAATTGGTTTACCCCCAAATGATAAATATGGACTCTTCCAACTGCTTTTGAAGATACCACCAGAGTTCAAAGGGTTAAGTTGTTTATTTCGCAATAACTGATTGATATTTAATAGCATAGCATTTAATGAAAGCTTCTGGTGTCCACATTTGTTTTTTTCAACCTGGTCGGACATCATCAGAAAATAGTTACAAATAGTCGAACTGTTCTCTTTACTTTTAATTGACTAGTCGAGATGGATTAGCATAGCATTCAACGCAACTTCTTTTTTTTCACGTTTGCTATTCATTTTGAATGTTTAACCCTTTACCTAACCTGAAAAGCAGACGACACTTGCAAAAATAATTCTTGAATAACTATTTTTTTTTTTTTATTTTTTGTCTCAAAAACATAGGTTATGGCCCCTCGTTGGAACGAGCTCGACGAGCTCGTTCCAACGAGGGGTCATAACCTATGTTTTTGAGACAAAAAATAAAAAAAATAATGAAAATTAATTGGCGATTTTTGAGAATAACGCTGGCCGGTTTTGGCCGATACGTTAGGTAAAGGGTTAAAAACTGTTACAACGTGTTCACGGCTGTTTATTTCTATTTCAACGGTGAATAGTCAATAGTAAAGCATTATCATGGAAAAAAAGTATATGCGAAAAAAATATGTTTTCATGCACGTTGAGATTTTCTTCAACGCTGGTTTATTCAACTAAATGAGACATCTATATAAAAATGCACAATTTTATATACATTATGTCTGCACAATTACTTCAAATGTTTCTTCCGCCCGTTAATACGGTAATCAATGGTTCCACAAAGAACGACTCGGAGACCTCCTTTCATTTAAAGCGCACACAATCCTTCAATTACCTTTTCGCACGTGTATGGCCTGAGGAAAAATCCGTCTTTTGAAAATAGTGTGTAGTTTTTATTTTTTTAAAATGCTTTGTCTATTTGTCTCAAATCTTAGTTGAATGAATGAAGGCTCAAACACATTTTTTTCTGAGAAGTCGATTGATGAATTATTGAAGAACCAGAATCCTTTTTGATACACGCAACTATGCATATTACATTTTTGTCAATCGGTTATTTTAATGTAGCTAATAGCATACAACTTTGGCAATTCTCTTGAAAAAGTAGAATGGTTCACCATAGGATTTTCCAAAAATATATAGAATATACCCATAGTAGCTTGGTGTACCAAATGTTCACCACGAGTGGTGAAGTGGTGTTAACCGCGAGCCTTTGGCGCGCGGTTAACACCACTTCACCACGAGTGGTGAACATTTGGTACACCAAGCTACTTTCGATATATTTTATTTATACCATGATCGCCAGATTATTAAGAGTCGCTATTATTTTTTCTCGATTTTACGGAACTGCAGACGTACGTACATGCGAATCTGTTTTTGTTTACATGAGCATCGGTGGGTGGTACTTCCGCTGTCAATATTATCGCCGAAACGAAATGGAAAATGAAACGAAGCCTTTTTCATTTTAATAACATAATAACATACCATTTCGAGTTATGGATGCTTTATTAACATGAGACAATGCATGTTTGTTAATTTTTGGTGTCTTATGGGGTAAACTCATTTAAAAACGTAATAAATAATTGCCACTTTCATTTCCCTCTTCGTGAGGCGACGTGCGATAAATTTAGACAAATTCGCATTCAGGTCGGCGTCACAAAAGGTCAACTTGGAGGTAGTTCCACTGTTGGTGTAAATTTTAACTATTGAAATCCCCTTGCTGGCGTGTTCACCACGGTTGGTGTGTAAAGCTAAATTTTTCGTCATAGGCTTTTCATATATAGTAGAGTGGGTAATCGTGGTATAAATCCAGATATACCGTGGTATACCACGGTATACCATGGTATTCGCGGATGATACCGCGGTATACCATGGTACTTTATATGAAAGGAAGACTGCAGCACGGTGGCTCGGTGCTAAACTGGTAGAGTGATGGAAGCCCATATTTAGGATTTATTGTGAAGTGCAGGTGCCCCAGATTAAAGGCTTCATACACAACGAGTCTTCTTTGTATTATCTTTAAAGCAAAATTATTTAGTCTATCAGAATTATAGATCTTTGAGAATGTGCCTGCTGGCACTCTCCCATGGATTGTAACAAGACAAAGACACTTGAACAATTTAGATGACCAAAAATAACTTAAAACTCTAACAGTTAAAGTATCGGACTTCAAACCAAAAGATCTTTGGTTCTATTATTAGTATTGTTTATTACACGCCTGTTCTATGTAATTCCCATCTACAGCAACGCCAAAGCATGCGCAAAATGAAAATCTGTTTCGCACATGTGTGCGGAACCGAAATCGTTGACGGACTATTTTTCAAATAGAAGCGAAAATTCACTGAAATTTTCTACAAATCGTGAGCCGCAATTACAATTTCAAACGCTAGCGAAATATAAAAATCATCCCCCGAGTTCCAATGTGTTCTATGGGCCGGTAGGCACTTAGAACACTTTGGAACTCAGGGAATGAAATAGCAACACTGGTTCCCCTCGCTAATTTGGTTGGCGATGAAATGTGTTATTTTTGTTGATAGTTGTCAGATGAATTGCTGAGTATCCTTCTAATAATTGCTTTTATAGACGTGAAGGCGTGTAATAAACACAGAACGGCACACGCGTGTGCCGTTCTGTGTTTATTACACGCCTTCACGTCTATAAAAGCAATTATTATGTGTATATTTCTGTGTATTTATTGGTATTTAAGGTCACATATTTCTGTACAATGGCTAATCATGCCCACGACAGTTTTACGGGTGGGGGAAGCCGGAGTACCCGGAGAGAACCACCGAGCAACGGCGAACAACTGTCAGCTCCCCAACATACTAACTCCACACAAGCAGGGTTAGCATTGGTTGAAGACAGGTGCACCATCGACGTACAGCCTTAGTACACAACGCCACCGTTCCCCCGCGTGAGCAGTGGGGGAACCGAGGACCTCTCGGCTTGCAGCCTGCGCCTGTACCTACTGAGCCACCACGCCCCCTTTTGGTTCTATTCTGGTCAGCGGTAACTGCTTTGTGTCATTGGGCAAGGCACTTAATCCAGACTACCCACGTGTGGTTATAACTATTCAACGGTTATTTTATGAGATTAACACGGAATAGACACGGACAGGGGATTTATTTCTTTACTGACTTCATTCGCTTTGGAGACAAATCTTAATTCATTGACATAGGAAGATAACATATGTTTTTCTTTTGTCAGAGCACTTTAAGTTCTGTCAAACAAAATGTCAAAGGTCCTATTGAAAGTTATTCGTTATATCATGACGATTTGTATCAAATAGCGCCACATGTGACAATTGAATAAAACTGTTGAATTTTAATCGAAATGATTAAATTCTTATTCTAAAAAAATCGACCCGTTTTTGAACGCCGTATAGGAAATACTAGGGGGCTAAATTTTACAGCGATAATATGATTTGTCTTTTGAACGATTAACCGATGGCTATCAAATAGGCGTTTTTTCTGAAGCTCATATGGAGAATAAATTAAATATCCAGAGCGAAAAGTCGCAAAATCTTCGACTCTAGAGCAAGCGCATAGCCAGGATATCAAAGTTTGGGGGGGGGGGGGGGGATAATATTTAGGGGGCATAAAGAATAAGGTACGCTAAATCATCAGAGCCCTGCAGCAGCAAGATGTGGGGGAGCATAACACGAGAGGAGGTGCCCCCCCCCCCCATAGTTGGAGGAGCTCCGCGAAAAAATTGAAATTCGAGACACAATTTCCTTTACTCTAAGTCTGTTTTGTCCATAATTTATAAGTTGTGAAAGGCATAATAATAAGGTCACAATGTGGACTAACAAATTGTGAAAGGCATAAATACTTAGGCAACAATGTGGCCTAATTATTGATGCCTTTCATAACTTATAAACTTTGGACACAAACGGACTCAGAATCAAGTAAATTGCAAGATATTAAAATTTCCTGCCTGACGTTCCCTATATGGGTGAAGATGGGGGGGGGGGGGGGTGACTGAAATTTGGGGCCCCCTCAGCCCCCCTACCCCTGGCTATGTCACTGCTCTCTAGGGGTCTCGTTATTAGAAAGAAAAGTTGGTCGAATCCCTAGTTTTTAACCATGTGCAAACGCGATGATGCAAAGCACAATGGTTTGTGTATAGTCACAGGCCGCGGTGCTTGGCTTATAGACCATGTATAAAAGTTCGAAGCGTTTCGTCCATGGGGACAGGGGATGTTAAGTGTAAATTGTGTATTCTCTCTCTCTCTCTCACTCTCTCTTCTTAGTTGAATTGGTTGAATAAACCCCCATTTCCATGCATCTGAGTGGATATTTTGAGATTTTTCAGGAAATGTATTTGAAAGATTTCACACTTTCAGAGCCGTTAAAAAGCGTCGGTAAAGCATACAGGTGAGGTCTATTTATCAGCTTTGGTCGTAACGACCAAAGCTGATAAATAGCCCTCGCCTGTATGCTTTACCAGACGTTTACAGCAATTATACTGTCTGTGGATTATCTTGTTTGGGGGTGGATTTGGTACTTATATGTCTGTAAGATTACGATCTATTTCAGTTAACCGATTTTTTAACAGAATGTATACATTTTAGCGTTTGCTGCCACTTACTGCAAAAAATGATCCGAAATCCATCGAAACGGAACCAGTACGAGAGAAACATAGCTGGCAAAATTATGGGGGAGGCTCTGGATCCGCCCCTTGTTTCACCAGTCATTGGTTGTGTTAAAATATATGCATACAAAAAAACATGGCTCGGTAGAAAAGTGGAGGGGCTGAAGACCCCCACCCCCACCCCCAGCTCCTACCCCCACCCCCACCCCCGGTTCCGCCGCTCCTGGTTGATTTATAGCAATCGTTAGCCTTTTTAACTTTTTTTTTCCTCAGATATTTATTTTTATCGTCGTACATGAAGCCATGTAATTTCACACACTTTTCAACGGCCATGAACACTCAAAATCGTTAGATTTACTTTTTGATTTTGGACCTTTTCCCAAAACAATACCAACGTTACGCGTTTTTTCTCGATCTTTTATTATTATCAGTGCCTATATGAAGCCTCCCATTTCAACTTTTGAAAATCTCATCTCTGATAAGAATCACATGGTAAAACGTGGTACCGACCTAAGAAATTCTCAGTGGCAACGGCCGATTTTTCGGATGACCCTTTTCACGCCAACGTCATAAAAATTAAATTTCGTCCGATTTTCAAGTAAGTTCAGTATGTTGTAGAGCTCAGAAAAACGAAATATTTGTGTCTCTGGATTTATTTATTAACGTCATTTTCAACGTTTTGACGTCATTTCAAGTTTTGTCGCTACCCGCTCCTAATTTGGCGACATCCCTAACCAATCAGACTAAATAACATAACTCTTTAATAATATCAAAGGCAAGAGGATACTTGCGGGCAAGAACTGTCACATTTTTTCCACATTGTCGGAAAATAGTGAACGCTATGATATTAATAGGGATCGAGGTTGGAAAACGTCAGTTGAAATTTCACTGCATAAAGTTGAAATCAAGGGATCTTATAATAATCATTTTTCTGACTAACAAATTGAAAACATTTTGAAATCAAGCCTTCAAATACCGGAGATATGCCGTAAATTTTGACAGGAATTACCCCTCTCCCATATGGTGACAGCCCTGCCCACAAAACCAAATAACCTAGTACTTTGATAATATTGCAGGCGGAAAAGGAATAGGTGAGCGCGTGACTTGCCACATTTTTTTCCACATTGTCAGGAAACAGTTAATGTTGTGACGTTAATGACGATCGAGGGTTGGAAAACGTCAAGTTGAAACTGCATAAGCTTAACCCTTTAACATGAGCGGCCGTTTTGCGGTTCAGGAACAATATACGTCATAATTTCATTAAGTGCGATGGCCGATAAGTGAATTCTCGGGGTAGACCAATCAATATCTTCCACGTGCAGCCTAAGGGCAGCACGTTGAAAATATTAATGGATCTACCCCATAATAATAAATATGGACTCTTCCAATTGCTGTAGGTGAACTGACATGGAATATACCACTAGGGTTCAAAGGGTTAAACCAAGGGATCTTATAGTACTCGTCATCCTGATTAACAAGTTTACAAAATTTTGAAAGTCCGCCTTCAAATACTCGAGATATGACGTCAATTCCAAGAATACCTCCTCTTCCTGGTGACAAATAACATAGCACCAGGCCTGGCATTCTTAAAAATGCAGGAGGGCTACAACTCGCTCTCCTCACATAGCCTAGGGGAGCGATTAGCTTTCCTCAAGCCTACAAAAGCTAAAAGTGGCAAAATGAAGTTGTACTATTAATGAATTCTGCCTAGTTGGCTTTGTACATTTTATTTGGTGCTGCTAACAAGGTAGTCTCTGTGAGACGGCTACACTGCCCCTCCCACACCTCCGGGCCTTTAAGGCCCGGAGGTATGAAAGGTGCGGTGTGGCCATCTTGCAGAGAGCACTAACATAGCAGAGATCTGAAAACCTGTGGGTTTTAGGAACAGGTTGTTGTGGTAATCATTATTTTCTAAGGCTGGGAGGGCTATTTTTCGGTCTTCTCAGTTTTTTAAGGCGAGCAGTAGGCGAACGAATAAATCGCTCTCCTGAAAATGCCAGGCTTGTAGCACTATACTAATATCAAAGGCGGCAAAATGAATAGTTTAGGGCGTGAACTGCGAAAAAGTTTTCAATAATGTCGGAAAACTATTAACGCTATGACGTTAATGACGATCGAATGTCGGAAAACGTCGAAATTACATGTCACTGTATAAAGTTGAAATCAAAGGAATTTGTAATACTCATCAATCCTGATAACAAACACTTCCTTAATAATGAGCATCCATTTTGAAGCATGTCGAAAATCCACCATCATATACCGAACAAATGAAGTAAACGATGTGGGAGGTATACCCTCTCAGTCTCAATCCAACAGGTACAACTATACTATTTCACACGCAGTTGAATCAATATTTAAAATGTGCTGTCTTCAACCAATGCTAAACCTGCTTGTGTGGAGTTAGTACGTTGGAGAGTCTGATAGTTGCTCGCCGTTGCTCGGTGGTTCTTTCCGGGTACGCCGGCTTCCTCCACCCGTAAAACTGTCCGACACGAGGTGACCCTGGGCGTCGAAGGTGCGGTTGCAACCTCAATAAATAAATTTAAAATGTGCCCCTTTTTATGCCCACCAGGTATCACTTACCGGGTGTGTTATGTCGTCAATGGCGACAGAACTGCAAAAAGTCGAAACTTTTTCACTTTCTTAACTTAAATCAGCAAGCATTTCCCATTCATTTCGAAAAGCCCATTGATGCTTTTGTTATATTAAACTGATAAAAACATTGTCATCTTGGCTGGGCCCCACTCGGTCATGGCCGTGCTTCGTTGAATGACTCCTGGAAATTCGCTTTGCGATTCGAAACCATCTTGGTTTGTTTTTCCTTGGGACTCTCTGAGGTCGGGGCACAACGCTACTGGGCAAAGCCGTTCGTACAAAGACATATCTATCGGGCCCACAAATGAGATACGCATAATCAGGGATGCCGGAAGCGGGGGGGGGGGGGGGGGGGGGTAGAGGGGGCAGACAATGCCCTTCCCAGGTTCGTGACTCAATTTTTTCAATGATTTATTCTCGAAGTAAAGCTAAAATACACCCCTAGTCCGTTCTGAGAGTTTTCAAAATTCAATGGGAGAATGAGAGGAGTTTGGGAGGAGGTGTCCCTTTCCGATGAGAGGGGCACATCCTCTCAAACTTCCCCGTCTCGGGCCTTCGAGAAATGCATGCCTCGGCATGTCATAGCGAGGCTGCTAGCACGAGTGAAAACCCTTCTCCTGGTGTCGGACCCTCTTGCTCTGAAGTGCTTCCAGCGCCTCTGCGTATAATCATCTCTAACCACTAAATATATTGCATATCCCCTGTATTAACGCCTTAGATTACGCTGTCGCTGCACACTAAATTATATGTAATTAGCGGTATACTTACAATGCTCCATTTGGTCCAAGTTGGTTTGTAAAAAAGGCAGTTAATAGGCCCGCAAACGGGACTCCAAACGTATATGCCAACAAAAACCAGTCTTTGCTTCCAAAAGGGACATGTTTCTGAAAATTTATCAAAACGAAGGCACATATGGCAATAACATTGACCAGCAAAGCTTGTGCTAAAACGAAGGTCCCGAGGATAAAACTGTAAAGTTCACACAGCCATGCGGGACGCACGTGATCCTTGGCAACCAAGTAGTGCGCGTGGTCCAAGCTGTGTGAAATATTGAAGCACCCGTCGCAAATAGCTAAGTATATCACAAAGCGTTCACCCTTGCTCCATCGGAAGAAACGTCCGGGTTTTCCTTCACAAAATGCTGCTGTGCTTACCACGACTGATGATATTAAACTCAACGATATGCAAGATAAAGCTGTGATGTGAAATTGTAAAAATTCTCCAGTACCAAGTCCGTACACAGGTAAATCGTATCCACTCTCTGGCTCGGATAAAATGTTCGTTGCATTGGTTGTCATGATAGGAAAAAAAATGTGCAGGTTTCCATGTGTCGTCACCTAATCTTTATAAAACGAAGTTATGACAGTTCTACAGACAAATGTGGTTCACAACTTTGAAGTTTATTGTTATAAATTGCTTCTGATAAGACGGTCAATCAGATTTTTATGACAACACTGACAGACGAACAACAGCTTGAATGTTACATCAAGTGTATCGATCATCACTTAAAAAAAACTCGTAATATTCACAACGTATCGGATTTTGTGAAATTATTTTGAATATTAAATGTCTGTGTCCATGAAGTCTGTACAACATTTAAAATATATGCATTTCTAACAGTTATATGACACTCAACAGCTGATGAAGCAAAGTATCTTATTAAATGTCTAAGTGTCCATGAAGTCTAGGCAACATTTGAACGATATACATTTTAGCAGTTATGAAAACTGAGCAGCTGATGAAACAAACATCATATCACTTATAGCATTCTGCTAACAATCTTCCGGATGAAGCAGTGGAAATGACCAGACCGTGAAAATATGAGCGTCTTTTCAATAAGAAATGCGCCCTCACAACTGACTCGCAGAAGATCTCTGCTTTCAAAAACGGAAAATCGGTCCATTTAATAAGTTTCAGAAAAATCGATTTCATATAGGAACGATTAGTCTCCCGGATAGCTGCTCAACAAAGTGACTTTGAATTCATTTGGCGTATATGTTTTATTGATATAGCGTTGTTTTGATTATTCTCATAGGCTATTAGAGGTTCCTGAACATTCTTAGAAAATTCCTTTGAAAAAAGGGGATGGTTGATGATAAAAAGGCAGTTTCACAGGTGAGCGCAATGCAAACGCTATGATCGATGCGATTAAGATGTAATGAATTGTTTTTTTACATCTTTCAGGCGTAAATACTGATGGAGCCGAAGGTCGACTGCTACCCCACCACGAATAGTGTACCTGTACTATAGTTTATTTAAGCTCAAAATAATTATCATTTGTCAGCTAGGGGCAAATATACTGCGCCTATTAGGCCTCTTTTAATTCCTAAGTTTAGGGGAAGGCTTCTCTTAATAATTAAGGAAGGAGGGGGACGAGAACATGAAATGTCTTACAGAAATAAGCCACGCGAAGCATCACTAAGTGCCAGAAATGGCCCGCTTCGATGCTAAGCTACGCTAATTTCTTTTGGAAATATTCCAGTCTCCGCTCCTAGCAGAAACATCTATCGTTGCTGCTGACTGTTTTTCTGACATTATGTGGTACAGCGAGTTGTGTCTTGCCGTCAAACAAGGAAAATATTGATTTCACTGATGCCAATGTATAAGCTAAAACTTACTGGTGGCTTATAACGACATAATCATTCGTTCCATCAGAATTAAAATCAATGACTGTATCTTTCATAAGTCAAGCTGAGCTATTGCTGTCACTTCTCGTCAGTCGGCGTACGTCCCTGTCCGTAAGTATGTACGTCTACAATTTCCTTTGGCACACCGCACAGGTCGCATTTGTATTCGGATCGTTTTGAAACTTGGTATGCTTGTTTGGGGTGACCTCCAGATGGGAGCTATCGATATTCTTCCATTTCCGCCAAAAAATGTTTCCATTGGCAACGACCTATGATGAACTTAGTGCAGTTATGCATCAATATTTCCCTTTGGCACACCCTGCAGGGCACATTTATGATTGGATCGCTTTGAGATTTGGTATGCTTGTTTGGGGTGACCACTAGATGGGAGCTATCGATGGATGTTCTTTTCATTTCAATCAAAAACTGTTGCTGTTAATTTAAAGTTGATTTTGGTGCTTTTGTGCATCAGCATTCTTCCTTGACATTGCCTGCTTGGCGCATTTATCAAAGGATTGTTTTAGAACTTGGCATGCTCATTAGGTGCCCTCTTGATAAGAGCTATCCATTAACATTCATTTCTGTGAAAACAGTTACCGTTTACAATTACTCTTAAACTTACTGCATTTGTGCTTCAACATTCTTCCTTTAACAACCCTACAGTTTACATTTAAAACTGCATGAATTACTCTGACGTTGTGCACACACAATGCTGATATGTTGAAATTTCACAAAATAACTTTGGAACCAATGATCTTCAATTTTGCCATTTCACTTATGCCTTACCAAGTTCAAGTTTGTCAAATTGAGCTACAGTGTCACTGCCGCTTTCATTTTATATTGGTCTTTAAGTCTCTTAATTTTTTCGTTGCCCTGCTGAACTGCGGTATGAGAAAAAAAGAAGTCTGCCTGGAAATAAAAGAATAATAATTTTATAGCACCGTTCTCATTTCTAGAATACACTCTAAAATCGGTTAATTTTTAACCAAACTGATTTTAGAGTGTAATGTATTGATTTGTGTTCAGGGGTTAGATAGATATAGACAGAACGCGATGTGTGTTTGAATCGGTGGGTGTTTTACATAACGAGTTGGAATGACGTAGTCATATTTCACGAGAGCCGTAGGCTCGAGCGAAATATGATTACGCCATTCCAACGAGTTATGTAAAGCACCCACCGATTCAAACACACATCGCGTTCTGTGTTTATTACACAACCCGTGCATTAAAATTCGTTTAAATCAACAAATTTTAATTCCGATGTTTAAACCCAAAGGTGAAGAGTCTGTTTGTTTTGACTGAAGCTGCACTGATCAAATGGATCGATAAAAAATCAAAACAACCTTTTCGGAACCAGTGTTTGTTCTGAATCTGAATTGGTTTACTGTGTAGCCCGCGGTGACGCGTATGTTAACACAGGGAAGGAGGCATGGTGTTATTAATTGCGCTCTGCGCCCTTGACACAAATTGTTTCAATGGCTGCCTGGCTACTGGCATTCCAGGCCACAATTGTACGTGGAAAAAAGGAGTTTCTGAATTCTTCTGTTGATGTTCTGTATACAGCCAGTTTTGTGTTGTTGTTGCTCCTTGTCCGAGATGGACCCTTTTGGATGACGCGCTCTTTTGGTATTGCGTCGCAACCAGAGATGATGTTCTGGAGTGTTTGGATGCGTTTGTTCTTCCGGCGCTTTTCCAGGGACGGCCAGTTGAGGAAGCGGAGCAGATCACTTACGCTGCTATCTCTGCGATAGTCATTGCAGACAAAGCGTGCGGCACGTCTTTGGGTCATCTCCAATTTCTGTATGTCTTTCTTTTTATAAGGATCCCACACTATGCAGCCATATTCTAGTTTCGAGCGGACCAGTGATTTGTAAGCCGTTTCTTTCAGGCTTTTTGGTGCATGTTTCAAGTTTCGTTTGATGAATCCCAGTGTATTGTTTGCTTTGGAGTTGGTCTTATTTATGTGGGTGTCCCACTTTAGATCATTTGAAAATGTCAAACCCAGATAGGGATTGGTATCTACCTCTTGGAGAATGTGGCCATTGATTTCGTAGAAGTGCTCGAGTGGCTTGCTACTCCGAGATGATCGTAAAATATAGCACTTTTTTGCACTGAATCTCATTCCCCAGGTATCGGCCCAGGTTTGTAGGTTGTTCAAATCGCGCTGTAGTAACTGTTGGTCTTTGATAGACTTGATGGGTCGATAAAGAAGGCGGTCGTCAGCAAACAAACGTACATTCGATGTCACGTTGTCTGGTAGGTCGTTGATATGCAGCAGAAAGAGCAGCGGTCCCATTACAGTCCCCTGTGGGACACCTGAATCGACTGGCACACGGTCAGAGTGTTCCCCTTCTACGACCTCTTCTTGTGTTCTGTGGCAGAGAAATTCTTTGATCCATGTGAGGATGTTGTCTCTGATCCCATAATTGTCAAGTTTTTTCAGCAGTCTTTGGTGGGGTACCGTGTCAAAGGCCTTGCTAAAATCGAGGATGGCTATATCGATTTGCTTTTTGTTATCATGAAGTTGCAGGAGGTCGTGTGCTGTTGTCAGCAGTTGTGATTCACAAGAATATCCCCGTCTGAATCCATGCTGGGTGTTTGTTAGGATGTTATAGGATTCCAGGTGATTCAGTATATGCCGGCATATGACATGTTCCATGAGTTTACAACAAACACAGGTTAGTGATACGGATCGGTAGTTTTCACTAGCATGTCTTTCTCCTTTCTTGAAGACTGGGGTGATGTAAGCTTTAGTCCAGTCCTCTGGGAGTTGTCCTGTGTCCAGCGATTGTTGGAAAATCTTTGCCAAGATTGGAGCAGATTCGTGTGCCGATTCTTTGAGTATGCGGTTCGGGATGGCATCCGGGCCACATGCCTTGTTTGGGTTCAGTCTGCTCAAGAGTGCTTCAACCCCATTAACGTCTATTTTTAGGTCGTTTATCGATGGTTTGGGGGCGCCGGGTGGTACTGGTATGTCGTCGTTCTTTTCCTGGGCGAAGACAGATTTAAATTGTTTGTTCAGTAGCTGTGCTTTCGTCTTTGGGTCAGCATGAAGTTGACACTGGTGTCGAATTGGAGAGATTCCCGTGTTGTCAGCTTTTTTTGACTTAATGACTTAATATAGCGCCAGAAAGTTTCGGGGTTGTTATCTTCCAGGCTGGTGGTTAGTATTTGATTAACATACTGACGATGTGATGCGTATATCATTTTCCGGACAAGTTTTTTCTGATGTATATACTTGCCCTTCGTCTCGTCACAGCTGTTCTTTTTCATTTTGTAGAAGAGGCGATGTTTTTTCCTGATTGCTTTCCTGACTATACTGTTCACCCACGGGAGGTTGGATGATCCCCTGGAAGTCTTGTGTGGGATACATTTACGTGTTATGTCCAGTATGCCTTCTTTGAAGATTGTCCAGTTTTCATTTACCAGTCTTTGGTGAAGTTTTCGAGGGTCAAGAATCGTGGCCTGTAATTTGGTAACTTCTTCTTTAATTACTGACCAGTCCACGTTTTTGTATTGTGGCACTTGGCGTGGTTTGGTCTTGACTTTGGATGGCTTCAAGTCACAATCAGTAATTACCATGTGGTGGTCTCCGACCCATGGTGCAGTCTGTACCTTTTTGACTAGCGTGGGATTATTTATAAAGAAGAGATCTAGGTTGTTATTTTCTCTTGTCGGTTCTAGTTGCATTTGTGTAAGCGAGTACTGGTTTTGGATCTCTAGTATTTTTCGACATACTCTACTTTGCGGGTTCCTGGCTTCACTGAGTTGGTATTCCAGTCGATATCTCCGGCGTTGAAATCGCCGCCCAGGTGGATCGTCTTGTCTAGGCATCTGACTGGAAGTTTACTGATTGATTGGTTCAGGCTCTCAAGTTTTTCCGCACTTTCATCCGGGGGTCTGTAGAAGCTTCCTAGCACAAGTGATTTAGTTCCTTGGAGGTTTACTTTTACCCAGATTATTTCAGCCTCTGCGTCGGCTTCAACAAGCTCTTCACTGATATAACAAGATTTTATTGCTATAAATACCCCTCCTCCATTGAGTGTTCTATCCGTGGACCTTATATTCTTGTGGGAATTTCTCTGCAGTGTGGATGGTGCTATCAAGTTTAGATTCACATCCCAGTATGGCATCTGGCTGGGTGTAGTCTACGGCAGCTACAAACTGGGCTTTTTTGCTCTTTATACCTTCACAGTTAACAATCATTGTTCTCCAGTTGTTTCCTGGTTCAGCAGCTGTGTGTGTTAGGTGTTTCTCTATGTTTGTGTCGAGTGATGAGTTTATTGAGATCTTTTCATTTCGAGTATTGGTGATTAAGGTCGTCGATGGATTCTCTGTTGTCAACGTAAACATGAGATGCAAATGGCGTCAATTGTGCTTCCCAACGGGATGGCGGTTTTGCATTGAGATGGAACTGAGTGGGTTTTGTGGGTGTTTAATTACGGTTTCTGGTGGATCTTGTATCGAACGTTGCTGATGGTTGTATATAATGATCACAGGAATGAAAACAATGTTGTTGATTGTTGGAAATTGTATAACTTTCATGAAGTGTTCAGGAGCTTTTTCAAAATACGTCTTACAGTGATGCATGCGCATTCCTTCGCATTCTTCCTTCCTTTGTTGAAATTCGTATCGCTGTTTCTCTTCGGCTGGTGCCCATTCACGCCTAACCATTTGGTGGCTATAACTGTTAGTAAAAATATAAGTACAAATTTGTGCACATTTGCAAAACAGCTGGGAGAAACATTTTTAAAAGAAGTTCGAAGGATGTCAAGATGTACGAAGATTTACCGATCCACAAAACGAGACGGCCTCGGGACTAGGTTAATGTTCTGGTTGGAAATGATTGTTTGTTTTTTTTAAATATTATCTCATTTTTGGTTAACTAATTTTTTGTGAACCGACTTTATTTTGCTTTGGACCTTTTCATTTTCACACTATGCGACAGACTGTCGACAATTGTATAACGAAATTTGGAAACTTTTCGAAGCGTAACAATGACTCGATGGGAAAGGAACAAGTATGAACGGTGCTGGGAAAAAAGTTCCGGCTTGTATATCACACATTGAATACAGAATCATTTATGTCATAGCGGCTATTCCGTTAAATACAAGGGTTTAAAGTTGAATGGATGTGTAATAAAGGTACGTTATTTAAAGGTATATAATTTGTACATCAAATGGTAATATTAAATTTCAAAGATACAATATACCGTAGGGAAATAACATAGCCAGATTGGGTGACTACCTGTTATTCCACTCGAGGAAAGAGTACAAAAAGGAAACAAACAAAAATAACAAATCAAAGATATGGACACAGACAACATGTATTTCAGCACTAAATATGGACTTTAAGTGGAAAGAGTCTGTTACAAAAGAAAACGTACAGGTCATAAGGAATGGAGTATCCACAGAAAGGTGTAAAGCTAAACTTTTCTTACTCAACTCAACTTGGTAGGCTGTTAGTAATTTGAACGAGATGGCCAGACAAACATGTGCGGAGCAAAATAACACGGAAGTACGAGAAATTGAAAGCAATCAATTATATAAATTATATAAAAACAACGTGAGTGAATTCGGAATATTATAAAAACAAGGAGTGAGTACTGTACAGCCGCCGTGGATTGGTCACTCCCCATGGGTGAGCGATATTTCTATGGACGCAATAATATTAGATTCCAAACCGAAATTATAGTAACAATCATCAAAAAAATTAATTAATGAAGCACCGGGTAAAACCCGGTGCTTCGTAAATTAAAATTTTGCTGTTGATGATTTTGATTTCCTGGTAAACGCATGCTCTGTAGCTCCAATAATTCATTAGAAAATATGAAAGAGGAATGTTTTGAAAAAAACTACCCTGTTACTTTTATCACATAAATAATAGAACAGTATTAATAGCTAATACAAGGTTGATTCAAAAAGTAACTTCAGTAACAAAGAAATCTTGGTATTGTTGTGTGGGGTGAAAGAGTGTGTATGTGTGTGTGTGTGTGGGGGGGGGGGGGGGGGCATTTATTTGCTAGTCGGCTCGGACTTGTAACGTAGGGTCGGGAACAAGCTCTCGGACCACCAGTCATATTCTCTAAGAAATCCGATTCTGTTATGGGCTGGAACCAGTCTAGCCCTCAGATAGTTTATAGCCTTTAACTTGGCTGGAATTGAAATATTCTAGACGATTAGCCCTTTACCTAACCTGAAAAGCAGACGACACTTGCAAAAATAATTCTTGAATAACTAATTTTTTTCATTTTCTGTCTCAAAAACATAGGTTATGACCCCTCGTTGGAACGAGCTCGACGAGCTCGTTCCAACGAGGGGTCATAACCTATGTTTTTGAGACAAAAAATGAAAAAAATAATGGAAATTAATTGGCGATTTTTGAGAATAGCGCTGGCCGGTTTTGGCCGTTACGTTAGGTAAAGGGTTAAATGTAAACAATACCATAAACATTCATTATCTTTGAATCAACGCAGGAAATGTTTCTAAGTCGGGACTTTATCTGACCGAATCTTTTGCTGATATTATTCCAATACTATTGGACATGTTTGTTGACTAAATAATTATGAATGAAGACTGATCACAGCTGTAGTTTTATGATTTCGCCGCGTAGTTCAACGAATTCTTTTGATATTTTGATGATTTCAAAGTGAACTAAATACTTTTAATTGGAATATCTATAACAAGAACACAGCAGAATATCTGTATATCTTTGTCAGTAAAGGGACATCGCATCCAAATCAACGACAGTAGTAGGTAATAATTGAGAGTTTAACAACCACTTTGTACATGTACGTGTACACGATGCGTTCACCAACGTGGAATTCAGTGTTAAATCGCACGCTTGTTCACAAACAATGTACAGTGGTCTTGAATCCCCCCATGTTTTTTGTGACTCCTAGGTCGCACTTTTAACGTTCAAATACTTGTGGTGAACGCGCGTTTTTAAAAAAAAAGGTGAAATTGTACATCTTCACTTTTATCTTTCACTTTAAAAATTTTTGTCGATGTTCCCATCGCAGATCAGACCGTCGATCCATCGTTGGCGAACGCGAGCAAAAAATTCTAGGCTATCATCAAAAAACCGTCTGCGGGTTCTAGACCAGTGGTCCATAACTCTCAATTGTTTTGAGGCGGTGGGTTTTTCCCATTTATGACGTCATTAGGGGAATTCCCATAGTGGGGAATTCCCAAACTCAGCTAATCGACCGATCGGATCGCTCGATTCTCCGCCAATTAACCGATCGGATCGCTCGATTCTCGTAAACTCGATCATACGGAGTTATCTCCCCTCGTCGTGGGGTGGGGAATATCCTAGGAAATAAATAAAAGTGATCGATATATATAGGAGAGAAAAAAATATATAAATAATACTTATTTAGAAAATTAAATACATGAAATCGAATAGATAATAAAAACGTAAATCATGAGCGATTCTCAGGATATTAGAGTGAGGTTTCTTTTAAAAATGCTGATGAGAGCCTACGCATTCTGCGTGAACGAACAACTAGGTCGTCTCTTGTTAGAACGATGCGTCGGATGTCGGGATCACCTAGACTTCGATCACGAGAATCATTCATGTCTGTGGATGGAAAGGGAAGATATGGTCATCAAGTATTTCGAACCGGCGTTCGAACGCGTTCAAATCAATGAAGTGATCGCGTTTTGGAAGAGATTACTCTTCTGTAAGGATCAAAGCAAGCCCACAGTTTCGGAAGAACTGAAATTGGTGTGTAAAAGTCTGACTTTAGAAGACAAGGGATGCATCATGAAATTATTGTTCAACGAAGCATACGTCTAAGTTTTCTCATTGATATAAAATAAGGGAGGATAGAAAATAAAAAATAAATACACACATAAATTTTTTATCTAATATTAGAAAGAAAAAAACAAAAATGAGAACCAAAAATAAATTGTATCCGATGTTAGTGGACGACGAGGACGAGAAGCCGAACGGCGTTTTGCCAACGGAGCCGTCGCTAGAAGAAAGAGAAAAAGGAGAGAGGTATCGCATCGATCAAATCAATAGAATCCAAGAGTATCTAATTCGAGAGAGAGATTCTCGTCGTTCCCTCAAGAAGAAGTATTCGTGTTTCGTGACAGTCGTCAACGCGATCGACACGACACTCATCACGATTTCTCTGGGTTTACCCGTGGCCGGCATCGGATTTTTGTCGACCGCGGTCGGCATTCTGATCCTGTTGACCGTAGAAGGAGGGGCCCTTGCCGCCAGATTGTTTAGCACGCTCAGAAACTTTTTGAGTAGGAAATTATATCTGAAGGCGAGGAAACACGACAAGATTCGCATCTTGGCCAACTCCAAGATCGACACGATATCCGAAATGATCTCTATGGCGTTGAAAGACGGTAGGATATCGGACGGAGAATACTTCGCGATATTGAGTGAGAAAACGAAATACGATGCCATGAAAGAAGCCGTGAGAATCAAGACTCGTCAGATCATCAAGGAAGAGATGAAGGATTCTCTCGTGGAAAAGGGGAGAAAAGAGGCCAGGGAGGAATTCAGTAAGATGATAGAACTCAAGAGCAGCGACTGAAAAAAAAAATATATATATAATAAGAACAGAATTTTAAAAAAAAAAATATTAAATTTATATATAAAATAAAAAAACGAAATTAATTTAAATAACTCTTAAAAAATGTATTGCGTAAAGTGTAAGAGAGTTACCGAGACGAGTAATTCTAGAGAAGTGTGAACTAAAAACGACAGACAGATGCTTCGCGGAATTTGCGACGTGTGTGGTTCTGTCAAGACACGATTTGTCAAAAAAAAGAACGCGAGCAAAGGTAAAGGCATCGTGAATAAAATGATCAATAATCTACCTTTCGAAATGCATCTGCCCGGTCACAGTTTCACAGGACCCGGAACGAAATTGAACAAGAGACTCAACGCCGATCTGACACCCAAATCTTGGAGCAAACCTGTGAATAGGGTGGCGTACGATCACGATCTGTGCTACGCCGGACATCCCAACACCAAGACTCACAACGATGTCTGCGACAAAAACATGTTGGGGAAATTGAGAGGCATATCGAATCCGACCAGGAGAGAGAAGATGGAACGTTCGCTGGTCGGCAATCTGATCGGTGCGAAACGTCGATTCGGATGGGGCGTTCAAAAAAAAAAAGCGCATCTGAAAAGAAGAAGAAACGATTATTGACGAGCGAATTGACCGAGGAGTTACACAAACCCATAGTGCGTAAATTTCGAAAGAGAAGGGTGTTCGTGAAGGGTCTGGATGATATTTGGTCTGCCGACTTGGTCGACATGAGATCGTTTTCGAGGTGGAACGAGGGCGTCAAATATCTATTGACGGTCATCGACGTGTTTTCCAAATACGGTTGGATCAGAGCTTTGAAGAATAAATCGGGACCTCTCGTCGCCGAGGCTCTGAAGAGCGTGTTCGACTCGTCTTCTCGAAAACCGAGTAAATTGTGGGTGGATAAGGGAAAGGAATTATACAACAAGGACGTTCGTCGATTGGTAGACCTCTACTCGATCGAAAACGAAGAGAAAGCCAGCGTGGTGGGACGTTGGAATCGAACGATGAAGGAAAAGATGCACAGATACTTCAAGGCGAATTCGACCAAGAAATACATATACACTCTGAACGGTCTGGTCAAAGATTACAACAACATGCGACACAGATCGATCAAGATGACTCCCGCGGAAGCTAGCGATCCTCGAAATGAAAAACAGGTCTACGCGAATCTATATCCCGAGAGATCTAAGATCAGGAAGAAGTCTAGAAATCCGAAATTTGCGGTCAGTGATCGAGTGAGAATTTACGCTTATAAAAGCACTTTGAAAAGGGTTATACTCCTCGATGGACCTCGGAAATCTTTGTGATAATCAAAATATTTCACACCAATCTGGTGACTTACGAAATCGAAGCTTTGGATGGAGAAGAGATCATCGGAAAGTTTTAAGAACAACAATTACAGAAGACGAAGTTTTGATGAAGAAGACAAAATTTTTTTTTATTTACTCTCTTTGACATTTTCTTGTTTACACACATATATATATATAAGAGAGAAAAAAATAATAATAAAAAATAATTCAAAACTATTTTTAGATAAAAAAGCAAGTTAATTAATAAACAAAAAAAATAAAAAAATCCTTTAAAATGACAAATATACTAGATATAGCACAAAGCATAGTGAAAGATGAAAGTATTCAAGAATATAAGGTTCACGAATACGAACCGGTAACCGGGACGAGTTTGAACAATGCAGGAGAGATAAGAATCAACGTCGATACTCAAGATCTATTCGTACATCCTAGCGGGAGTTACATAGTGGTGCAGGGACGTCTCACCAAGGAAGATGGGAGCGACTACGCCGACGACGACACGGTTACTCTAGACAATAATGGCATCATGCATCTATTCAGTAACATAAAATACATGCTATCCAGACAAGAGATAGAATCTGTGTTTCATCCTGGTCAGGCCACCATGATGTTCGGACGTATCCTGATGATTTTTCGAAATCCAGAGGACTTAATCAGTTGTTGGTGAAAGACACCGTCGGCCCTGCTAGCGCCGGCGCCGCCACGATATTCGACTACGTCGTCAAGACGTCCAGACCTAAAGGAACGTTTTCGTTCAGGATACCTTTGAAACACATCTTCGGATTTGCGGACGATTACAACAAGATCATGTACGGATTCAAACACAATCTGACGTTGATTCGAAAAGGAAACGATGATGCAATAGTGAGACTCACTGCGACCGTTAGCGGGTAAGATAACTCTACACAAGATATCGTGGTTCGTTCCACACATGGAGCCTTCGATCGTGGAGAAAGCGCATCTCTACAAGATCATAGAATCCAAGAGTAAATTACCCGTGGTATTTAGAATGAGACAGTGCGACACGGCTAGCATTCCTCCCTCCACGAATCACTTCGATTGGAGATTGACGGTGAAATCCGCTTCCGAGAGACCGTGTTTCATCGTGGTTGCGTTTCAGACCGATAGGGACGGGTCTCAGGAAAAGAATGCGTCGCTGTTCGATCAGTGCAGTTTGAGAAACATGCAAGTGTTTCTGAACGCCACGAGATATCCAGCAATTGATTACAACGCATCGTTCGACAAGAACGATTTCTGCAGACTGTACCGCTGATTTTAGAAAGAAGTATCACAGTCTGGACGAATTGATGAGCAACCCCAACATATCTCCCGGCGAATACAAGTCGATGTATCCCATGTTCGTATTTGACGTCAGTAAACAGAGTGAACGACTCAAGAGTAGCGTCTTAGACATTCAAATCAAGATGCAATTCGATAGGAACGTTCCGAGAAAAACTGAAGTCTTCGCCCTGGTCCTGTCGGACAGAGAATTACAATTCGAATTGGATGGAAATAAGATGTCGATCATTCGATGAGAGACGAGTGTGTGAAAAAAATAAAAAACAAAAAAAAAATAAAAAGTAATGAGTCATTATTAAAAACAAAAAATAAAAAAAATAAATTCGTTTTTAATGATATTTTTTTAACAAAAAAAAAAGTTTCATCCGAGATAAAATCGTCTTTTTTCAACATTCTCGACGTACAAAATGCTACAATTCCTAAGTAGTCATGTAGAAAACGAAATACACATTCCATTTTCATGTTTGAATAAAAAAGAAGATATTTACGATTACGTTCTGAATTATTTAAAAGATCGCGTGCTATTCACTCGAGAGAAACAAAAAGGATATTTTGTGATGAAGATATTAAAACTCGAAGAGATCTTAGATTGTTCGATCCTGTGCAATCATCTCTCCATTTCCGTCAGATGTTCCATCCTGTGTTGCAAGCCAAAAAACAAAAAAAAAAAGATGTGGAAAAATGGTTAGGTAAACAACGGGATAGATGGTTGGAAATGAAAAGAATGAGACGCGTTCCACCATCACCACTACCTTCTGAAGAGAATGGTAATGATGCGAGTGTTACCAAGAGATGCACAACATTCGTTCATAATTATGATTCGGATCAACAAAAGTGTTGTTATAAACGTATCATATCACAAAGAAAAAGAAGAAGAATCGACGCTGAAAATTGAGAGAAAAGGAAACGTCATTATAATATATGGTGATAGTGAAGAAGAAGAAAAACAAAAAAAAAAGTAATGAGATCATCTTTAGATCTCATTTTTTGTTTGTTTTTTTTTTGTTTTTAATAATCACACATTATTTTTTTTTTAATTCATTATTTTCCACGCGTTCACTGTTTGTTCAAAGGATCTAGTTCGATCAGTAGACTCACCACGGAAGTGGTAGCTTCGAGATTATTGGTTTTCATAACGAAATTAATCCTGTCTCCGGCGTTCACTTTGAGAGGCGTGCCGAACGTGCTAACATTCGCGTGTTGATTCTCAGTCTTTTCGATGCTGTATCTCTTATCGCTCTCTACACCATTCACCATGAGATTGACGACCGCTCTGTTATTCAAATCCGAGGAAGCCAGACTCATTCGAAGGATTTCACCTCCCAACGGCATGGGATATCCCACCTGACCATGTTTCGATCCGCTACCTCCATTTCCGAAAGACCACTCATCTTTTCCCTCATCTAAGGCGCCGGCCTCTTCGGCCCACACAGTGATCAATTGTCTAGCATATTTGACTTTCTCCACCACCGAAATCAGGGTGCAGGCATCCGTCATGTTCATGGGATCCGGTAGATTCGTGAGCGCATGTCCACCCATGTCTAGTTTACCTTCCATGATGTCACCCTTTCTCCAGACCGAGTTGTCGTCCACGTACTTTCTGCTGACCGCGCTGGAATCGAATTCGGGATCGTGACTGAGTCCGAATAAATTCTTACCATTCATGTCGATGCCACCCTCCATGGTTCCGCCAGATTGTTTGTTCAGGTAGAGATCATCCACTTGCGATTCTAGGTATTCTTGTGATTGTATCACAGCAGAATCTACGTAGCCCTTGTTGACCGTGGTTGAGTCCGCATCCGTGTTGTCGATCTTCGACAGATTCAATATCTTGTTGAATCCCGCATTCAGATCCAATTTCATTTCTCATCTGTCAGACTTTCTCTGTTCTAGATCTACGTAGTGTTTGGTCGCCACATCCTTGGGATTCGTGGGAGTGGCCACGTTCGTTATCTTGTTGGAATTAGCTTTCAATTCCGAGTGCATCGTTTTCTGAACGTATCTATTTCTCAGGTGTTCGCTGAATCTCGCGTGAGAGTTGTCCACGTATTTCTTGATCGCGGCATCGGTGGGATCTACGGGATTCACGACGTTCACCAAACATTTGGATTTCAGATCCAGATCATCGGTCATGGTTTTATCCACGTAATTATCTAGCAGGATTCGTTCGAAATCGGTGTTCCCCCTGTCGACGTATTTTTTAGTTGCAGCATCTGCGAGATCTATCGGCTCGGGAAGATTGTAGAGCTTCCTATCGTTCATGTTCAAAGGTTCTTCTTGAGGTTCGTATCTCCGAACGTAACGTTCGTCCAAGTTGGCAACGTCGTAACCATCGTCGACTTCGAACGTCTTCCTCTTCTTTCTCGGGTTGACTTTTTCATCGTCACTTCTACCAAATTTATCGACTGGCATGTTGTTGTGGGATTTTTTGTTTTTTTAGAAAAATATGTTCAAACGCAGTTTATTAAAAATGAACTATGTTATTTTATTTTTCGTTTTTATTCAATTAAAAATTTTTTTTAAAATCATTTTTTATCTTTATATATACTATAAAAAAAAAAAAAATCTCTCTCTAATGTAAATCATTGAGAATGTCTTGAAATCGATCTCCTTCAGACCATCTCTTGAGAATGTAGAGACACAGGTGACCGCAAAACACTTGATGTGGTGATTGCACTTGTTCCGTGTTGTAACGAACCATCGATTTGTTGAAATAGTTCTTTATTTCTTTTGGCGGCGAGATTCCGTAGCTGTCGAAATAATAATTTTTCATCTTCCCGTTCTTCATCCACGCCACCCAGTGAGTGCCTTCACCCGATGAATCGTCTAGATTTAAAATTCCGCATTCCGATTGTCGAGGTCTTCTCTTCGGCAAGGCATATCTGGAAAACACTCCTAGAAAATCTTCGATTTTCAAATCTTTTGCCGCATTCAACAGATCGATGTTGGATAGGGGTTTGTTGGGTAAGATGACACCTTCTACGGATATCTTTATTTTCTTATTCATAAATGCGTATATATTTTTTTTATTTATTTATTTTATTATAATTCACTAAAAATGACGTTATTTTTTTTCTATTTTTTTCTTTTTCTTTTTAAACTAACTTTCTCGATGTCACTATCGATTTCTATAATTTTGTGTTCATCTAATTCTTCTTGATTTTCTGGAGTCCTATCATCCACAATCGTATCTGGAATCTTATCATCCACAATCGTATCTAGAATCCAATCATCCCCATTCATATCGTCTAAAATTAGATCCAAAGTCCAATGTCCGAGTGCCAAAGTGCTTATTTTATCGTCTAACATGAATCTCTTATCGTCATCGGCCGTCAGCGAAATCTTGTTGACTATTTCGGTATACAAGTCATGATTTTCGCTTCGAATCGATTTCATAGTCTTATACACCGGACCACTTCCTAACAGACAATCTTTATACTCTTGGAAAGAGATGTTTTTCTTCACCATGCACGCTTTAACTCCTTTGCACTTCTTGATCTCTTCATCATCTTTTAGACGATAAGCATACAGTTTGGGTCTCAAGCCCATGAATTCGACGATCTGTTTACCGCCGCTCTCATCCTTAAATTTACCCAACACCTTCTTGTTGTCATTCGATTGAATGTTGGACGGATGATTGACAGAATAATTGCTCGTGTCGAACCACTTGGCCACGTCCGGAGATATATCTCGGTAGACGTCTTTCATCTCTATCTCATAAACTAAACTGTCCGTGTCAGTGAACAGTAGTTTGGCTTTGTCACCAAATTTTCGTTTCACGTAATCGTAGTGAAACTCGTACATCAATCGCTTGCTGATATCTAAGATGATCGGTCCGAGATAATACGGTTTGTCAAACTTCGGGTGCGTCTTTTGCATGTGAACGGCCACTAGATTTTCGTCGAATATGGTTCGGTGTTTGTAATTGGGTTTCGCCACTAATTTTTTAGCTCTTTTCTCAGACGTGACGAGTCGAACGTCGGTTCTCTTCCTGATGTTTTCCATCGATTTGCCGTACACGCAGTTGTTCATGAGTTTGAAGAAATCTTTTTCGAAATCATTCTCGGCTCAAGTTCTGAGATTCGTGTTGAGATCGATGTATTTTTCATCCAAGGCTCTTCGTCGAATCGAATGATGCGATGTATGTCAACTAATTTCATCCCATAATCGACGTGCTGTTTCAAATTCTCGCTGTAGATGACGTAGTTATGTTTGTTAAATAAATTGGGAATGAGTTTTTCCTCGTCTCCTTCGTTTGGTTCCATTCATTCGGGAGCTAGCGGATAATCGTTGTGTGGATCGTGTAATTCTTCCGGATAGTTCAAATCGACTTCTAAAATGCAAGGATAGTCTCTCCATTTTTGCATCTCTTCCGGTTCCGTCACCCATTCGAAATTTCTAATCGGTAAAGGATGACTCATAGCCCAACCGTACAGATTATTGGTGTCCCAATACTGTATGTATTTAGTCGACTGTTTCGAATCGAAACCTTCTTTCATGTAGGGATTGTTAGCTTCAGAATATCTGTGAGAGATCATCGAGACGCCACCTCTCGCAGCTCTTTCGAACATGAGCAACATGTCCACGTCGGATAATAATTCCAATTGGACTTCGGTGGTCTTCAACAGAGCGTCCCACGCCAGACCGGGTGCGGTGAAATACCAAGCGGGATCCAGATCATAATTTTGATGACAGACGTCTCGAAAATTTTCGAACACGTCTGCCAAGAGCAGAACATCGGTCTTTAGATAGAGATCGTGATAATCTCTCATGGTTTTCATGTCAAATGATTTCCACACGTTTTTGGCGTGTTCGTAATTCTCGTCAGAAATGTCGGATTCGTATAATTTTGAATAAAAATCTTCTTTCGAAGGTAGTGCGGTGTCTTCGAATCTCTTTAGATCGTTCATGTAATCGTAAGGATAGACTCCTTTCCTCAACATGACATCTACTCATTCTCCGAAATGTTCGCTCGTGATTTTAAATTTATCCTTGCTCATGTTATCGACTAATTTTTCCAGAGCGGTCGACATGAATTTAAAACTGTCGATGAAATGTATGCATCTACGAATGGATTTCGTTTTTCCTTTCAACGTCTCTCCGTCGATTACTCTTTTCTTCTCCATGAGCTTCCATTTCGTGCAGGAAATGTATCTTTCTTCGCTGTTCGCAATGCAATTTAATTCTTCGTGTGAGGTGCCGAGATTTTTGATGAACAGATGACTGTCGTAACCTGAGAGATTGTGAAACATCACCGGATAGAAAGTGGCATCTCGATATTTTAAATTACACTTGCTGTGAGCCGGACCGCGATACAGACCCGTGTAATGATCGTGGTCTCTGACCTTCTTATTTTCCTCCGAATTCTCGTCGAACGATTGTCTGCATATGTGACATTCGGTGGCTCTGTTATTTTCGTCCTGCTGCTCTCGTGTGATGATCATTTTCGCTGGAGTTTTGAATTTGTCATATAACATTTGAATTTTCGATTCTAACTCTTCCACGAACCTTTGTGCCACGTCGTCGTCTTCGCACTGTTTCGTGTAGGTGTAGGGACCCATGTCGTGTTGCGAGTCAAAAGCGCATTTCACGTAAATGCAATAGCCCGAAGGTATGTGTTTTTGACATCTTTCGACGTAACTTTGAAGAGCGTTGGGTTGACAGGAACTCATTTTTGCGGTGAAACATTCGAAATCGGCGTACACGACGAATGGTACTTTTAACCTTCTATTGTGATTTTCAAACTTCACGATGGTGTTGGGTTTGGGCATTTCGACGGCGACACCTTGATTTTCGTTGCAATATTCCTGATGTTTCGCTAATGATTTTTCGCTGTGAAACACGTTCATGCAATTGTAACATAAAGATATCTTTCCGTTATGATTATTATTTTGTTTCGACAGTAATCGAGTCGGATGTTTAACCCAACAATAATGACGATTGTCACCATTCGAAATCAATAATAAAATAATCGTCTTTTCTCTTCCGCGATACGAAGTCTGTCTGAGAGGATAGATCTTTCGATTTTCGTCGTCGTATCCTAAGACGTTCACCGCTACGGTGGGATTTTGAGCCTCGAAACGTTCGATATGTTTTAACTCTGTTGGAAAAGTCACTCCGGTCCACTCAAGATTTTTAGAAGTTTCCACGTAATGAGAAACTCTATCGAAGTGTATTTCGACAGGGTATAAAGCGGAGGTGACTGCCCATTTAAACCACTGATCATCTTTATTTCTCACGTTGACCACGGCGTGTTTCTTAGTCAAGAAATACGGTAATTCCAAGTAGGAAGATCCTTTCAACGGATCGTTTTTATTTATGTGAATTTCGAGTTTCAACACCTCATCGAACGTCCAATTACTACCTTCATGTTGATAATTCGCGAGAGACATCAACATCTTGTCTTTCATCTTTTCAAAAACGTCCGATAGATCTGAACCTCGAAATACGGGTTCGACGTTAGATCTGAAATATGCATTTTTCACGATGCTCTCGCCAGACTTCACGTCGATTTTATTCATTATGCAATGGAGTATCATCTTAATTTTTAATCCCACGTTCATGTATTCGCGAAACAAATCCAATACTTCTTTCTTCACCCATTCCATGAACAATTTCGGATCGACTTTCTTCAACGAGGGAATCACGTCGAAAGTTTTAAAAACGCCTTTGATCGCACTCTCCCGTTCTACGGGTTTCGATTGGAATAGTTCTGCAACGAGTCGTGTTACATATTCTTCTCCTTTCTCTTCGTCGATTGCACGTTGAATTTCGCTCGATATATCTCATTTGTCTTGAATCTGAAGTGCATCACTCGTTTTCGTTTTAGTTTTTCTTTTCTTTTCTTTGGAAACTTGATGTTCTTCAACGGCTTTTCGTTTAGTCGTCTTCTTATTTTTCACAACCGATGCATCTTTTGACATCGTTGCTATCGACATTTTGTTTGCCTTTCTAGCGTTTCACAAATATTCTGGTATGACATAAATTTTTTTTTATTTAGTTCTATGATTTCTGAAATCTGAAATTTGTAATAGTTTACAAATCTCGTTTAACTGAGGTATGGTTTTCTCATTTAAATTTACCATTGTTTTATCTGTTTGCTTCATTTGTAAGAATATTTTTTTTTTTTTTTTGAATTTTGTATTAAATAATTTGTTAAAAAAAGTTTTGCTTTTTTACTCTTTTTATATATATATAATAAAAAAAAAAAAAAGTTAAATTTTAAATTCAATTTTTTTAATACAAAATTTGAAATATACATTATTTGCAAGAATTCATAAAAACCAAGTAATCGATCATGACAACAACACCTAAAAGATGCGAATTGAAATTGAAATGAGTCGAAAGGTATGAGAAATGCGGTTTTAATATCTATACATTACAACAACACGATCCCATCGAATTGAACGAGGTTGAGATGGTAGACTTAGAGCGCTACTACTACGAATATCGAATGTGTTTGAAAGTGGATGAAGCCATGCTTGATTTGTTTTACGAGTACCAAAGCGATCTGCTGAATAATATCATCATCGCCGAAGACAGAGAATTCGACAAGGATGATTTATTGTTGTCCTATGGAGGTTACATTTATGCAATAATCTCACCTGAACTCGTGAACAAATCGGGTGGTGAGAGCGCATTCGCCAATGAAAAAAAACTCAAAAGAGTAAAGATAAACATTCACACCATTTTCGTATGTGGAAAAAGGACGAATGTCAACATGCTAATAACGGACTTGGAAATATAAACAATAGAGAGATTGAAATGTTAAAATTTAACTTTATATATATATATAAAGAGAAAAAAAACTTTTACTAAAAAATTTTACATTAAAAAAATTAAAAATTAAAAAAAACAACTTTTTTTTATATATATATATATAAAGAGCAAAAAAAACTTTTTAAACAAATTATTATTTAAAATACAAAATTTAAAATATACATTACATAATCGATCATGAGGACAACAACACCTAAAAGATGCGAATTGAAATTGAAACGAGTCGAAGCGAATAAGAAATTTGGTCATAAAATCTATAGATTACAATGACATGATCCCATCGAATTGAACAAGGTCGAGACGAAGGGCTTAGAGCACAAATACGACAAATATAAGATGCCTTTGAAATTGGACGAGGCCGCGCTCGATTTGATTTACGAATACCAAAGCGATCTGCAGAACATCGTCATCGCCGAAGATAGAGAATTCGACAAGGACGATTTGTCGTTGCCCTATGGAAATTACATATTTCCAAACATATCATTCGAACTCGTGAAGAAATTGGGTGGTGAGAGCGAGTTGACCGATGTAAAAAAACTCAAAAGAGTAAAGATAAACATTCAACACGTTTTCGAAAAAGGAGAAGACATGAGTGTCAACATGCTAATAACGGACTTGGAAATATAAACAATAGAGAGATTGATTTTTAGTGAAGAAAAATGAAAAAAAAAAAGTAATGAGATCATCTTTTGATCTCATTTTTTTTGTTTTCCTTCTTCACTATTACCCATATATTATAATAACGTTTCCTTTTTTCTTAAATTTCAGCTTCGATTCTTCTTTTCTTTTGTTTTTTTTGTGATATGCAACGTTTTTATAACAACACATTTGTTTATCTGAATCATAATTATGAACGAATGTTGTGCATCTCTCGGTAACACTCGCATCATTACTATTCTCTTCAGAAGATAGTGGTAATGGTGGAAAACATCTCATTCTTTTAAATTTCAACTGCATATCCCGATCTTTATTTAACTCTTTTGTCAGTTCTTTCCTAAGATATCCGTCATTAGCATCTAATCGTTTTTCCACATCTTTTTTGCACTCTATCTCGCGATATTCATCATTATCGTCTAATTGTTTTTCCACCTTTTTATCCATTTTATATATTATTTTATACTTTCTATGATTTTATATTTATATAATTTTTTTACATTATAATAACATATTCAAAATCGGTATGTTCTTAAACGGCGAATTCTCACCGAACAACAAACCCTTGACGAGTCGCTCGACATTTCGTCCACTCTTCAGATAGAGACCGTTTCCTCTCAGAGAGTTGCCACCTCTAACGGGTTCTAGATACAATCCTTTACCGCTGTCATCTACGTGGACGCGACACACGGCTCCTCTCTTCTTCAAAAACAGTCCACTGCCACCCATTAATTTCTCAACTGCCGAACTAGCGAGTCCCGTGAGAGCTCCCACGCCGAGAGTCTTTCCGAGAAAGGGTAGCACCTTTGCGGCGAAGGGTAATGCTTTTGCGGCTATTCCTGCCAATAGCGGTAGGAAACCACCTTTCATTCTCAAATTGTATCTCAATTGAGCGAGACTCATTCTCACCGTCAACCCTCTTCCATCGCGAATCGCTTTCTCCATCATTTTGCTTTGACTTCTGGTCCAGGCGATCGAATCCTGACTGCCTCTCGTCAGATCTTCGTGAGTGAATTTGAATCTCACCGCCTCGCCTCGAGTTGTTAACTCTCTCTTAAGTTTCTTCCTCTGTCCTGCGGATATGTTCACGTTTTTGACCACGTATTCTGTCATAATTCTGTTTTTTTTAAATTATTTACTTCAATTGTTTCTTGTTTAATAATTATATTAAAATAATTTTGTAAAATTAATATTGCGTTTATTTTATTTTTGTTGTCTATATATATAATAATTTTTTTTTTGCTTTTATATTTCTCTTATGTGAAATCGTATCGTCACTCTCTCTCCGCGAAGATCTAACAGTTCACCATTTTGATCTGTCAACGTGGTTTTGAGACTATACAACGTGTCTAAAATCACTGGTAGATAAACTAAATTTCGAGGTCGCTCCACGATCTTATAACCCGGCGACACGTTTGGAAAGAAAGAATAGATCGTCGGTTGAGTGCTACCATTCACGTAGCTTCCAGCAATCACGTCCACGTTCACCAGAATGCTATTGACTGTGAGAATGTCGACCGTATTTTCAGATGCCGCGTGGCCTCGATACATCTTTCGATCGAATCCCAACATCTTGCCTATAGAATCGTCCGTGTTGAAATCCACTCAAAAATTATCTTCCAAATCCAACATCGTCTGTAAGGTATTAGGATTGGGAGTGAGTCTGATCTTGTTGCTTCCCTTTCCATCCGTCTTCATTCGCGTCTGAATGTAATTGTTCAAATCGTCTATGTCGTAACTCCCTTTGGGAATTCGAATCTCCAACCAATCCGTTCCGTCGGAATACTTGAACGAGTTATTCTTTTCGGTGACGTTGGGAAAGGAATAATAAGTCTCCAGATTCACCAACGCCATCTCGTATCTTTTCTCTCTATTCAATTCGATGGAAGGTTCGAATTTCGTAGCGAATCGAGTCGAATCGCCACTCACCATGATTTGAATGGATTGTTTTGCAGCCGTATTCTCGGCTATTCGTTCTAACAATTCTCCATGTTCGAACAATATATTTAATTTTATTTTTTTTATTCAAAACTAATTATTTGAAGATTTATTATTTTCTAAATTTTATTTTCACGCTCTATCTTATTATTATCATCAGAAACATAAAACTTGTCGAATCCGCACCGATATTTTCCGCGATTAAATTCGCTTGTCAAATCGATCACGATGAAATTCTAAAGTCCACCATCCCAAACCCTCTTGCAGAATCTCCTGAATTCCACAGCGCTCATGTCGTATGCGACGTGATCACCATAGACGTGATTGAGATTCTTGAGATCTTGGCGAAAGAGACATAGAAAATTAGCGTTCTCCCTTATCGTCTGGCTGGGCAATCGAAAATAATTCTGCGACAGGTAGAAACAGTCCACGTTGCTGTGTCGACCCCTAACGTAATACGATTCGCATTGGTTCTGTCTCTCCAAAAGCAGATCGTCGAAAATCATGAGATTCTTATCTTCCGATTTCAGTTCCCTAGGATCCAGAACGTCGCTAGCGTTCTCATAAAATCGACACTCAACGTTCGAAGATGCATTTCTCTTCAGCCCCATCGCCGCACCATCCAAAATGGTCGAAAGTGGAGCTCCGCTCTTGTCGAATTCCTCCCTACTGTCAAAGATTCTGGCTATGACGTCCTTGGGCAATCTACGATCCATGCACTCTCGAAGCAATCTGTATTCGGGTTGAAACAAGCTCTTGCCAAACACGAACAATCTGTCGTAATCCAACCAGTCGGGTCGGGACAACAGATTCATCAACAGATTGGTCTTTCCACAATTTGATTTTCCCACTATCAAACCTCTTATGCTCTTGGGAAAGAACTTGTTATTCGACCTCTTGGTCACGGCGTCGTTCCAAGACATATCTTTAATGTTCATCTTTGTTTTATTTTTTTTTTGTCTGTTATTTTAGATTCTTTTCAAACACAAATTTTTTACGTTTTTCAAACTCTGTTTTTAATGTTATTATTTATTTATATCGCACCGTCGCGAGTTCTCTTCAATCCGGATCCACTCGTCATTTTGGCTAAATCTTGTATGGGCACCACAGCATCCTTAAAATCTTTCCAACTTTTCAGCGTTCGCTCTAACGCAGCTCGCTTCGCCGGCGGACTGATCAACTTGTCGATCAACGCGTCAGCTGCCCTCTTGCCAGCCACAGAAGCTATCCTACCACTGGCTTCGGAAGCGGCTTTCTTACCACCATCCAAAGCCATCTTCTTACCAACTTCAAACGCGGTCGATGCGAATTTTCTACCCGCATCGCCCGTGAACGCTCGCATTATAGAATCGACGATGGCAGAACCGCCTTGAACGTAAGTCCTGACGTATCCCCTGTTCTTTATCACCAACATATTTTATTTTTATGATATATTTTTGTTTTTTTCACTGGTAAATCATTTTGTCGTTTTTAAATACTTTATTATTCTAGTGTAAGAATTTACTGTTTTATTTTTGTTTGTTTGTTTCTCTCTACTTATTATATACACATCAATCCTTCAATTCGTTCATCAGCCTTTTATACTGGTTTTTATTCAAAACCTTCTGTCTTAACAATTCGTCAGATATAGTAACTATCTGATTATCTAATCCCGTGTTACCAGCCCGTCTGCTCGCCATCAACAAACTCAATCTCTGAGACAGAGCGTCGGAATCGCTCGGAAGAAAAGTGGTTTTCACCCCTTTGCCAGTCACCGATTCGACGAACTTCTTGTTCATATCCCATATGGTTTTCACCACTTTCGTCCACTTGTAACCTCTGTTGGCTTTGGGTCTCGTCTCTCTGGCATCGTTATTTCTCTTCATGGCGTGAGTCTGAATCAGAATGTCACCGTAATTGTCGAAATCCTGTTTCGTGTAATCTCTGGGCTTGTCGTAAAGGAGCAATTTGCGCAGACCATCAGTTACTTTATACTTATTCGAACCCACGATCAATTTATCATCGTCCATTTCCACTTCTGTGTCGCCTACAAAAGTTCTACCGTCAGAATCCTTATAAATTCCATACGACAGATCTCTCTTACCGCCATCATCATCGGATGATGCGACGCTACTAGTGGTGATAGTCGAAGCTGTATCGTCGCTCTCGCTCAAATCTGTTTGAATTCCCGTAGGAACGTAATCCGGTGTAGATTGAACGGAATACCGATTTCCAAAACTAGGAGGCAACGAACGCATTCTCAAAGAACTCTCCTTTATAGGTCTCAATTCTTCGACTATCTCCTTCCTGCTTCGCTCTTGACCCTCCGTCACGGGTTTAAATATTTTTGTGGCTTCGCGTCTGAGTTCCGACTGAATCCCCTTCTTAGCACATTCATACTCGCCTAAAATTAAATCTCGGCGTCTAGGATCCATCTGTAAAAACATCTTTCGTTTTAATTGTTTTTATTATTTTCAAAATTAAATGTTTAATTATATTTTTATGTTTTAAGTAATAAAACTCTTTCCGTCTTTAATATAATAATCTAAAATATTCACATCCCAACTGTTAATTGAATTGGTAAAGTTTAAGAATACGTTTAAACAGTACATGACAAACCGGTTTCTGATTTAACGCATTTTGACAGTAGTTTTTTACATTATGTCAAAAGATCACCATTCACACATCAAACAACCATTCACTCAGTATCGAATTAAGAGAGAATTCCTTTGATGACTGTTAAACAGTTTCAACACACAACTGAAAACTAATTTTAACGCTGAGAACCTATTTCATCTCTCTGATTGCTATCTTGAATATATTAAAAATTCACCACTCAAAAACCTAATTGAGCGGAAAATGCTTTTTAAACATTCTACTAAGTGTTTGCCTCTTCGAACATTATCCTCGAAAACTCAATTTCTATTCATCTCATTCAAGACAAAACGCGAATGTTTATCACAGATCGACTCCCCCAAACAACATCCACAAAACTCAATTTCTATCCGTCTCATCAAGAGAAAACATGAATGTCTATAATACAGACCATATTCATAATCGACTCTTTTTGAACAAAAAACCTCATTCAATCATAACGATAACATGTGTTAGTTTTACTTCAGGAAAGACGTGACAGCGGGCTCGCGAATTTCTAACACACCGACAACACTCTTCGTTCAGATCGAGTTTACGAGAATCGAGCGATCCGATCGGTTAATTGGCGGAGAATCGAGCGATCCGATCGGTCAATTAGTTGAGTTTGGGAATTCCCATACTGGGGAATTCCCTAATGACGTCATAAATGGGAAAAACCCACCGCCTCAAAACAATTGAGAGTTCTGGACCACTGGTCTAGAATCCGCAGACCGTTTTTTGATGATAGCCCAGAATTTTTTGCTCGCGTTCACCAACGATGGATCGATGGTCTGATCTGCGATGGGAACGTCGACACAAATTTTTAAAGTAAAAGATGAAAGTGATGATGTACAATTTCACCCTTTTTTAAAAAAACGCGCGTTCACCACGAGTATTTGAACATTAAAAGTGCGATCTAGGAGTCACAAAAAACATGGGGGATTCAAGACCACTGTACATTTTTTGTGAACAAGCGTGCGATTTAACACTGAATTCCACGTTGGTGAACGCATCGTGTACACGCACATGTACAAAGTGGTTGTTAAACTCTCAATTATTACCTACTGACAGTCTGTGTGGAAACTCTACTAAAAGTGGGTAAACAAACAGCGTCGGATCCTTACAGTATCTGACTGGTGGCCTGAGAGCTTGGATCGTGAACTTAGATTTGACCCGCTTTCCTTGCACTGTGTCTGAGCAGCACACTATTAAGTTTCACCTTTCCCAGTCATCAACGGTGTCATTGTGTAGGTTCAACCAAAACGGCAACACCTGCTTGTGGAAGGTTAGTACGTTTAAAAAATCCAATAATTACTTACCACTCTGGACGGTCCTCTCGGGAACTGCTACTTCCTCCTCCAATAACACCGTCCATCCCAATCCAGTAGATATCGAAAGACGCATGACCCTTTTATCTCATGTAAGTTGTAACAACTGTATCCGACAAGCACTATTTACAAAAAGCGTCATTCCAGTTTTATTATTTTTTCCAATGTTTGCCTCCGTAACATAGCTTATGTTCCTCGTTGGAAGAAGCTCCTTCCTATAAGGGGTCACAAGATAGGTTTATCACGCAAACATAATTTTTCTTAGTTTATCAAGAAAATAATTTGCAAGTGTCGTCTGCAACTCATAAGATAAATAGTTATCAAGCACGTTCGATGTGGTCATACACTGTATTTTACTTCAGGAGTGCTAAGACTCTCGTTCGGACGTTCAGGCCAAAACAATTACCCTTATTTGGGTGTAAGAGTCGTGGGGATTCTCTCAGCAAGGCATTCCCCCGTCCTCTCAAATCACCAAAAAATATTTTCGTTTTAAAGAGGTAGTTTATGTCAAACATGGTGGGATGGAGATCAGAGATTTATGGTCACCTAGAGCTCGGTCGTACTCAAAGAATACCACCCAGCCTTTGAGTGAACACACGTCTCACCACCTCGCTGTGTTTTTGGGGTAGCTTCGTCATCCAGAGGTTTTTATGGCTTGTATTTAAAAAGATAACTGACGGGTATCTTCTGAATATAATTTATGAAAATTAAACAAGATTTACTCACTTGCCAGCTACATGAATGGACCATGAAAATAGAAGTATACACAACACAAATCACAATGAATTTAACCCTCACCCGAATGTTCAAATTCTCTTCGGGGCCCCAGGCGTTCTTTTGTCGATGTCTATTGTCGGTGCGCCGCTCCACATCGTATTGTCTGGCCATTTGCTCCTTCCAAACATCCTGCGTGTAGAAACTTACCTTTTTAACGCTACTTATCTCCTCTTTCACTAGCGGTCCATGCCTGTCAGCTCCTATGAAGTGGCTTCTGCTTGCTATGACACTACAATATAACCTTATCGTGCACCCTCGGATGCAGTTCAGAGTTTCATTCCGTATCAACCGTCTCTCTGGCAACCGTTTAAACATATGTTCATGTATGAGATTTGTCTGGCTTCCACTCAGCCCACACCACCCTCTTGGCTTGAGTCGAATCCACCACATCTCGATAGCCCCCCCCCCCCCCCCCCCAAACTAACTACACTTCTGCGTTATACAGGGTCGTCAAACTGCATCTATGGCTCTCAAAGCCATCACACCGTTCACTCTACTCAGCCTAATAACTTATTCAACTGTCCTAAACGGCCTCTCGCCAAATAAAACTACTTTTGGGTTCACTTTGCCCAATAACGTCCTCTAATGCACTTAAAAGCTCATCGCCACGTAAAACTATACTTTGGGTCACTTCTGTGAAAACTTTCCCGCAAATGATGTCAGGTCCTTGTGTTATTAGTGTAGTTGAAGTTGCATACTAGTAGTTTATAGTGGTTATTCTACAACGTATTTCGACTCGTACTGTAAGGCAAGTGATTTCTGAATTCCACTCGGAGGTCCGCTGGTTGTAATTTTGCTTATGCAAAACAACGTACATGGGCATCAACCACTGTCCATACCTGACAGCCAGTATAAAAACTTGTGACTCCCCAAGCAAATCTGCAGTTTAAGGAGCACTGATAAGTTAGTTATCTGGTGGTCCATAAATTGCAGATTAGCTTGTTGAGTCCCAAACTTTCTACAAGATTGGCAAGAATGTGTTGGAAATATATGTTTATCCACCTACTTAGAGGAGAAGTACAAAATCACCCTGTGTGTTCTGTGATACAATATCCATATAAGCACATTTTGGTCTTGGATCCGGGGCCGATGAGAGGGACCCGGGGTAGTAACCCCAGAGCCTGGAACTTTGGCGAACTTGTTGGCTCAGGAGTCAATGATCCTTGGTTATGCCTGCCCACCCCCACCCGCTAGTCCAAACATGACCCGAAAGACTGTATTTTTAATTTGCTGGTTTGGTACGTCCGTTCAAAGAGCGTCTTTGGGGATAAAAAAAAAATTAATTAAAATACGGGCTTTCAGGCCATGTTTGACCGACCTAGTCCCTATCCCCAAGGTTCTGACACCTGTGCCAACAGTTAAGGAGGGAACTGTATCGTGAATGAAGCTATGCACTTGACCAACGGGTGTAATTCTGGACTGTATGATTCTTGAAGTAATAACTTAATTAAATCAGCTTGACGTAACCAAGTTATCACATCAAGAATTGAGCAGTCAATAGCTATAGCACTGGATCATTGGAAACTCATTGATAAACTTGGAAATTTGAAACATTCTGCTAAAAAACGTCATTTTGACGGCCAAAAAATAACGTGATTTTTTTTTATCCCAAAAGCCTCCAGAAGACTCCATTTAATAACTGATTTCAAAATGTTGTTAGGGGAGAACCCCCCTCCCCCAACCACTCTATGATCGATCGCGCCTCCGGCACTCGCTGCAGATGCCTTTATCATTTGTGCAGTATCCCGACATTTCTGAAGGGGGGGAGGGGGGTCACAGAATTAACCCCGAGGCCCGAATTTCATTTCCCCGCCCCTGCGTGGGTCTTCCACTTTGTGTGTGTGTTTTTTTGTAATAAGACAGCTTCCACTGTGTGACATGTAAGTTTGAGTTGAGGGAGAGAATGATCAAAAGAAGAATATATATATATTTATACATCTATAGTTTATACTGGTAGTGGTTATTCTTCAACTCATTTTGACTTGTACTGCATATGGACAAAATATTATTAGACACGCGACACTGCTACTAACAGAGGATTTTCCCCATTTAGGGACCACGCCCCCTCCCCCAACCTCTTCCAGTCGGAACATCTGTGTGTTATGCTTCAAAATATTTGTATTGATTGGTTGTTTGGATACTCAGGGTTTGAATTTTCATTCACGCAGTCATCGTTGTGTCGTTTGTGTGATCTACCTGTCATTTTGTCACTCGTCCACACAAAAAAAATGATGTCGAGCCTGCCTTCGCTTATGGGAAGGGGCTCATTGCGGTATTCAATTGACGAAGAAATCAATATTATTTTGCCCTGTCCGTTAAATGAAGTGCTGGAAGTATGTTATCTTTTCTATCTTTATTAGTATTAAATCGAAAACGCACATTTCCTCGTTTCAAGCGAAACATTTTGTTTCTGACCTTGCATATCATTAACGTCAAAGATGGCGAATCGGCAGTGGGCTTATTGGCGAGAGGAAGGATGTAATACATTATTCCTCCGTAGACATTGTATCTCATTTCTATTCACATTATCTGTCAAAGAGTTTATTTTAGCCTTTGACTGACATCATCTTCCAAACCTGCATGGGGCTTAATTTTGGAATAGGTCTCACAGGGTCGCCATATTTTTCATTTTATTTGATTCTTTTCACTTTTGGGGGGAGGGGTGGGGTGTACACGTCATATATTCATACTGCAGGAATTCTACCCAGTTCGTTTCGTTTTTTTTTTTTTTTGTTTTTTTTGGACTCCGGAGGGAGGGGCACTCGTTCCCTTACGTCCATAAATGGAGGCCTACAGTAGAATATACACATTCGCACTGGCTAATAAATTTATCTCCCTTTATGAATCGAATGATGGTCATAACTTGAGGTTAACCACCACTAAAGTTCACTGCCATTTTTGAAACCAAGTTATTTCATTTAGAGCAGGCTTACTTGGTGCTAAAAAAACAATGAAACACGCTTAGTTTCAAAATATTAATCTTTATGTTGCACACAATAAAATAAACACCTGGAACTTAATTAAGACCCCCCTGAAATGTTTCATGACAGTGAAATTGCTGTTACTTATTATTATGTTTTTATGATTGCTATGTCTTGCAGTACATTTCATCTAGTGAAACATGATGTTTCTGGCTGATAGCGTACCCCAAACACATCCCTTCGTCCACGTGAAGCATGCGTCCCACAAATGTCACAAAAATCACTATCATCCACATTAAATATCTGGGTATAAAACAGGAAAATTTGTCACTTCTTTTATCAATAAATGTTGACAGGGCAAGGAGGAGACTGCCAGAGGCATTAAGATTCAAAGCTATTGGAAGGCAACAGTAGGCTATAGTTATTCTGTCATTAGCAAGCTTGTCTGAAAACATCAACAAACCAACGATGTTAAGGACCGACCAAGGCCTGGACAGCCCCAAATGACCTCTCCCCCGGAGTCTGGCACGCCTCGTTAGGCGTGAACCCTTTGCCTCCCTCAAGTGGGGGTCTGAAATGCCTTTGGCTCCCCAACAGGCGTCCGTGTAACAGAACTGTCTGAACTCGTCTCAAAGCACTGGCTATGAGGTCCAGAGGGGCCATCAAGCGTTCAGCTCTGTCCGATCAGCATCAAAGACGACGTTTGGAGTGGTGTATGGCGCGACAACATTGGAATCTCAAGAGGTGGAGGAGAGTCCATTGGTCAGATGAGATTAGGTTCCTGCTTCACGTCGCAGATGGTCGCATGAGAAATACTGCTTACATGCCCAGGAACATCAAACCTACTGTTCCTTATGGTTGATGATCAGTAATGATCTTGAGATTCCCCTCTCATGATTGTAGACTTGATATGGTGAGTGTACGTGGGAATCTCAATGACCATCAGTACATCCGGGACATTCTCAATCCGGTTGTCGTGCCTCATTTTGACAACCACCCGTTGGCTACTCTCCTGTATTCATGGACGACAATGCAAGGCCACATTGTCCCCATGCTGTGAGAGCATTCCTTTAGAACAACGCTATTACAACACTATCTTGGCCTGCTGTGAGCCCCGATTTGAATCCCTTAGGACACATCTTGAACTTTCTTGGACGTCGTGTGCATGCAAGTGATCCGCCTGTACAGAATTTGGCCGATTTTGAAACTGCATTGCATGGGGAGTGGCAGCAGTTGCCTCTGGGCCGTATCAGAAGGCTCACTGGTAGCATAAGGAGGGTTCAGGCTACCATCCGGGCACTTGGTGTATACACTTGCTGCTGACGCCAGACACTGCTATTGTGTTCAAGAGATCATAAGTTACATTTTTTATCAGTAATTACCGGCATTGTTTCATCATGGACCGATCCAGCACCATACTTGTCTAGAGAACATTTTTCCATCAAAAACATTAGTGACAGATATGTGTAATTATCGCCATTAAAATACTTTCATCATTGTGTTGTCTTTCATTTGTCAATAGACCATTCTTTCCGTAAACAATCATTTTTGGCCATCTGAAATATAGCATGAAAGTAATGACAGTTTCTATTAACACCCCTGCGAAAAAAACAGGGGTGCTAAATTAGGTTCCAGGTGTACATATAACATGCTGTAAAAAGTAAAATACATAACACAAAAGAAGATTATGCAAACATAAAAGGGTTATGAAAAAAAATTAGTTTAACCTTTTCTCCGGTTATGCAAATTTTCATTTTTTCACTCCCGAAAAAAGGAAATTCACCATGGGCCTTATTGCATAGTTTTATGAAAAAAAGAAGAAAAGCTGTATTTGAGCTTTATGACTTTTTGACCCGGGCTAGGGTGAAAGTCTCTACTTTTTGAAGGATTTCGAGTGATTTATATTCAACGTTGTGTTAACACTTGAACCAGAACAAAATCGGTATGCACATCTGTATGTTCAAAACAATGGAGTTCAAATTTGGTACTTGGGGAGTAGTTTTTATAAGGACTAACATAACGGGTGAATTTTGGGTACATAGTTATTTTAACCCTTTACCCAACGCAGACGATTTCAAAATTTATTATCTGAAATATCATTTTTTATATTTTTTCGAAAAATTTCAATAAAACCATATCATGTGACCCCTCTTTGAAACGAGCTCGAGGAGCTCGTTCCAAAGAGGGGTCACATGATATGGTTTTGTTGAAATTTTTCGAAAAATAATATTTTGTCAGCTGCTGGATTTGCATATTACGCGGGCGATTCGTTGGGTAAAGGGTTAAACCTCCATTCAACAACCCCTGTACAACGCCAGGCTGCACTTCTACATTTCCAGACATCGAGCTGTATCCTGAGGTAATTTTACCAGGAAAGGGACATGGGATAGGTCCTGATTGTATTTGATGTTGCTTTAATGAATAAACCTTCAACCACAGCAACTCTGGGAGCCTGGAGAGCTAGTGGAATAGTTGTAAACACCATGGGGACCTCGGATAGTTGTAAATAAGTGCGAGTTTATCAAAAGTTTTGGTCGCATTGTTTGGGGACTTTAACATAATTTATTTAGAAAATCGACTTTTAATTTGAATATAGCTGAAATTGGATTGTAGTCAGTTGATAGACAGCTTTCATAATGCGAGTTTTTCTCATCCCTTTGCTGCTGTATGGCTATTGCCAAGGAGACCTCCATCAGAGGTACAAGAAAGCACACACCAGCCCGCAGTGATTCTTCCATACAAACATTCTCCTTCCATGGTAGTTTCCAGCAGTTGCAGCGCAGATTCGCGAGTAAAGTCCATTGCTGACGCATCTTCCTGACTAATAAAGTTACTCTGAGCATTGTCACAAATGCCTCTTTGAGAGTGTGTGGAAGAAAAGAATCAAAGGGACCTATCACCACCCCATCATACACAAACTTGGTAAATTTCACGCGGAAGAGTTTCCTAGCGGTAGACTATTATTCCCACAATTCTTTCAAGGGGCTAAAATGTTTTATTCGCCAGGGAAAGCCTGTGATTCTTACAGAATCACTCCATCCAGTTTTAATTTAAATTCTCAGCTGCAAATCAAATTACATTTAAGACATCTACTTCATATAAGTTTCCCAAGGAGTTTCCCCAGCTTCTAGACGTCCTGATCTCCGTCTTCATCTTCTTTTGATCTGTATCTGTCCGCAATTTTAGTAAGCTTAATCTTAACAACACAAAACATTACTTTACGTTCAACATCTGCTCTTAAGTGTTATAGATATGCGCTTGTCAAAGTGAAGATATTGATTGTGTGATTTATTTTTGCAGTGTATATGCATGCAATACAATATAATGATGTGGTAATAAACTATACAAACAAAAACACAACGAAAGAGTACACAGCAAGGAGGTGTCATAGCCAGATAGGCTGTCTACCTGACACCCCCGGAAATCATAATGATAAGGCATTGTAGAATAATATCACAGTTTATCAGGGTGTGTATTAACTCCTTCCATGCTGCTGGCGGATATTCCTGCACGGGACAAGGAATAGTTGCCGGCAAAATAAGTAGAGTTGGGGCACTTTTATCCAAATTCTCCCTTGTATATTGGATTATCTGTTTGACCAATGATTTAATGAGTTAAATTTATATGAATTTTTCATCAGATCTAGTCATGACTGCTTCACAGCAGCCATGACTAGATGTGATGAAAAATATTTTAAAAATACTCATCGGGTTAAGAGTTAATGAGTATTATGTTTTTAGGAATTCTGCGATATGCAGAAATAATTTTGTACTCTGATGATGATAGGAGGAGGAGGAGGAGGAGGAGGAGGAGGGGGATTTATTTTTGCAGTGCACCCGCATGCCATACAATATAATGACATGGTACTAAAATATACAAATATATACAGCCATGCAACTTGGAATTTTTTTTTTTATCAAAACTGAATATAGGGTTACATGTGAAATAAAAGGATATGTGAACTTATGTAAATGAGATCTAAAATCCAGCTCTTTTAAAAATACAAATTCCAAACTAGACGAGTGATTCTGTAGAATCACCGGCTTTTCCCGGCGTACCAAAACATCTAACCCTTTGAAGGAATTGTACAAAATTTCATCCCCATATCACTTAACATGTTGGTGTGCATACCATTATTGTTCTGGATGAAGGGTCACCACAGCGTTAAATGAAAAATCCATCCAACGCTTACATAAAATCACATGAAATCCTTCAAAACTCATTGTAATGTAGAAGCCGACCCTGAAAGTTTTATTAGTTTATTTATTCGCTCATTTAGTTCATTGTAACCCTAAATTTCCATCGGACTTCAGTTGCGAATTTGAAACCGATTTTGGAGTTCAATTTTTCAAAATTACCTGCAAAAATAAATATATCGGACACTATAAACCTTGAACAAGTGGCAAGTTCCAGTTCAGCAAAGGAAACTTCAGTTGATAAATAGGTGAAATTTTACAATGCACCACCGTTGATGTTGACAGGTCATGAGTTATTGGACGTTTTCTGGCCAGGTATGGATGGCGCCATGTGAGGCGAATACGGCAGAGCCTAATATTGATCGCGCTGAACCTTACATGACGTCATACCTGGCAAGTAAATATCCTGACTCAGAATTTGGAGGTTGTCTATCAGTTGGCTATAATCCAATTAAACTTGTATTCAAATTAAAGTCTATTTTCTAGAGAAATTGGTGCGGGCGTGCTGTGTAGCACATGTTTATTGGGGCATACAGCCGTTCACACCCGTCATTTACGCGATATTTACTGAATTGGTAGGCCATGGTCCTGATCAAATAAGCCAAGGGAGAGCGCCACCAAACCGCCGGAAGCAGAGAAGCCAGACGGGCCACCAAGGAACCGAGACTCACCCGCCAGGGAGACAAAGTGGGGAATGGGAGGATGAGGAAGGGCGTCCACAGCCAGCAGACAACCCCAGGGGTTCGTCGTGGGGCGCTAAGGAGGCCATAATTGTCCCAACCAAGTCCCAATAGCGAGATTTGGGGGCGGGGTGCCAGTGAGGCCTACTGCAACCGTGTTTCTCGGTCCCAGGTCTGAAACTTAAATGAAATCTTAACCGACAGGGGCGGCACTACCAGTGATTCAGCTTGCCTGAGCGTGCCCGGCCTGCAATTTGCGTAGAGAAAAAAATTATTGCTCACTTTTATTTATGACAACCTACCTCTACTCCTTTGCTGAGTGCTATGTGGACGGCACGCAACAGAACACTCACTTTTACAAATGAAATGCATTGTGTACTTGGGCAAAGCACTCAATCCCGATCGCCTACGTGGGGGCAAGTTGGCGCTGAGTACTAAGGCGTATCGCACGTAGGCAGTGCACCTGTCTTCAACCATTGCCCACTCTGTTTGTGTGAAGTTAGTTCGTTGGGGAGTGTGATAGTTACTCGCCGCTGCTAGGTGGTTCTCTCTGGGTACTCCGGAGTAGGCCTACCCGGAGGGAATCACCTCACCTAGCAGCGACGAGCAACTGTCAGCCTCCCCAACGAACTAACTTCACACAAGCAGGGTGAGCATCCCTTAAACCTGAAAATAATTACTGGGTGGAAAACACCCTTTGGCGGTGGTTTAGTGGTAATCTGTCTCCCGTGATATGAACTCCACTCGGTAAATTCCATTAACACGCATCGGCACAGGCCATTGTTACGAATGTTCTTCCAGTTAGCACAGCGATTGTCTGGGCCAAATTTAATAGATACAGGGACCATTTATTTATTTATTTATTTATTTATTTATTTATTTATTTATTCATTTCTTGGAGTTTAACGACACTTTCAACAGGCAGGGCCACTCGTATCGGCAGTTTGACGTCTTATTGTAAGTGTACACAAAGGCGATGCCATTCCTTGAAACGAGAGTTCAAAGGATTAGAATGACTCTCATTAGAGCAGCTTGTATATCTCGTTTCAATGAGGTGTCATATTCTATGTTCTTGTTATTTTTGTGAGTGTCGTTTTCTATCCATGCCAGTGAAAGGGTAAAGGACTGCACAAATAAAATGCATCGTACAAGGCATCGCGATAAATATTATCAGACCAATTGCTTCTTTTTGAGCTGTCGCGTTATTTCTCTTTATAGAATTCACATTATTAAAATGTAATACTTTCAATACCACTGGTATTGATGCCGGAAGTGGATGTATCTTTGATCGGTGTTTGATGCTTAATTATCTGAAAGGCTCCGTTTCCAGGTGGAAAGTATGAAAAGAAACTGCAATTCAGCGCAGAGATCGCGGAGTGCAAAAATCCGATTTTTAAAGTGCTCAATTTGTATTTGTCTGTCAATTCTCTCCAAGAGGTGTTATTTCAAAGTCATCTTTATCATTGGTTTTAAATAATGTAATAATCTGGAATAATGCCCCCCCCCCCCCCCACCCAAACAAAAAAAAACAAAACAAAAAAAAAAAACAACACAAAAATGGACCGTGGTGCACAAGTTTGACTATTGGACGCTTCTCATCCGTTTACTGTTCGCCTCTGTGTTCTGTTCGCTCCCATCATTTGAAAACAAGTGTTTAAGATACGAGTTATAAGGTTAAATTTCTCAATCCGATAAGGCTTCGGAGGTCAGTTATTACTGAACCCCTTCGCAATTTCTTGACACGATGCGGAAGCGTGGGAGCGCGGTAGCTCAGTAGGTAGAGGTGCAAGCTGCAAGCCGAGAGGTCCTCGGTTCGAATTCCACCTGCGGCAACCGCGTTGTGTCCTTGGGCAAGACACTTCATCTCCATTGCCCGCGTGGGGGCACGGTGGAGTTGTGTACTAAGGCGTACTGCACGTCGATGGGGCACTTGTCTTCAACCAATGCTAACCCTGCTTGTGTGGAGTTAGTATGTTGGGGAGCTGACAGTTGCTCGCCGTTGCTCGGTGGTTCTCTCCGGGTACTCCGGCTTCCTCCACCCGTAAAACTGTCACGGTCATGATTAGCCATTGTGCATAAATATGTGACCTTAAACACCAATAAATAAATATAAATAAATAAATGCGGAAGCGTAGTGTGAAGATAAGATGTGCATAGCTGGAATGAAATAGGCGGATGAAGGGCTTGAGGTCAGATCCCATTGGGTGTTGCCTCATATCGCTCATATAGTCTGCAGTGATGAAGAAAATTCGGTGGACAAGATTCCATGGAACTTGGTCCCCACATTTCCATTTGAGGACACGAGGGTTTCCGGTTGGACCTCAGTGAAGGGTTTCCTCATTGACCACCATACATTGTAGCCTCATACGACAAACGTGTAGAAGCTTATCGGTCCTATAGAACTACGCACTACTCATACCAATCAATACCATCCAAGATCGCACCCCGTTCAGGTCCATTTGGCTAATTTTTGGCTTTGTCGGGTCACTTTCGGTTCTTATAGATATGCTCCTTTACAAACGAACATACCAACATGACTCGGCTCCACTATATTAGAGGTTTTGGGGTTCCATAGCAGCCCCGTGCCAACACAGAAACCAAGATGGCGGCCCCCTCAGTCGTCACCTAACAACAGGTAATGCCATGGTAATGACGTCACAACATGGCCGCTCAGGTGGGCTACCAAGACAGGTCATGTAACGTCACTTGTCACATACTTCATAACGCCACATGAAATCACCCAATGAAATCTCTCTGATATGGGTTACTTGGTCCTGGACAAATTACTGCGGAGTATATGGTTGTGGTGTATGAATAGCAGGGTGGTAATTTTAGGGGGTTATTTTTTTTCTAGCAATCCTTTTCAATTTTGAATACACGCAAACAGAGGTGACATTTGCTTAATTTCTCTAGTATTCCGTGTTGTGGGGGTATTTTGGAGAGGCATTGGGATGTTGAACGCTTTGGAAAACAATCCCTGGAGTTCAACAGAGTTATTTCCTGCGGACTTGTGCTGTGATCGAGAATGTTCCTGCGTGGAAAAAAAAGTTTGGCGTCACTTTTTCAACAAATAGTACTTATCTTCCGGATATTGTCTTGATCATGAGCTCTCTTGTCGTCGCGACAGTTTTAAAGGTGGAGAAAGTTGGGTGGAAGAAGCCGGAGTACCCGAGTCAGCCTTGAAAATGAATTAAAAATGCGCCTCGGCTGTTTAAATGATATGGCTATATCAGTTAATGTGTCTGTATGAAGATCTCGTCACATCCTCTTAGAGTTTTTGCAGTAATTTTTCCATCTCCGAAACTTGCTACGGTGTTCATTCTTGGTTTGTCATTGAATGATCTTCACGTGTAATTCTTCGTTTTCTTTAAGAATCAATGAAAATTCACTGGAATACACGGCGTCATCATTATTTCACTCCGCTGAACCTGTTTTTTATAATTTCATTTGCAATTATCTTCATGCAGCATCCATTAAGGTGTTTCACAAGAATCATTTCAAATATTGTTTTCTTTGCTTCGGATAAACATTATCAATTAGTAAATGGACGCAATTGTTCTCTCTGTCCGTTATTTTGTCAACAGACAAATACCACATTCTGATGCAAAAATAGCAACCCTTTCACCTGCAAAATGCGCTTGTGACGAAAATTGGCAACAAGCAACTCTAATGGCGCTTAAAGAGGGCAGTCGAACAAGATATAATTGGTTAACGATTCAACTAAAATAATGGGTTCGTAATCCCACGCTATATGAACAAAAATCGCCATTCTGATTTCATCATTTTATCATTTCTTTTGCTTTTAAATCGGGTCGTAGAAATAGGGTGGAAGAGGCGGGCCCTCAACAAAAAAATTTTCGAAGAAATTTCGCTTCGTTAGCTAAATTTTTTTGCTTTTTGTTGGCAAAATTTAAAGGACAATTATTGAAATTATATACACTCTAAAATCAGTTGGGTTAAAAATCAACCCAAATCGACTGGGTTGAGTGAATATGAACCCAATAGAGTTTATATTCACTCAACCCAGTCGATTTGGGTTAATTTTTAACCCAACTGATTTTAGAGTGTAGGCTATATTTCGTTACAAATATATGTTTTAACACTGAACTGTCGATAATGAACCTTTGCCGAATCTGAAATCTGTCGGGGGGGGGGGGGGGGGGGGAGGGGGTCTGTCGGAATATTTTGGAGTCTTCCTCCCCAACCCGCGATATCGATGACAATGTCGCCAAACCAAAGCTTATGAGCTCTTATGGGAACGAACTCGACCAGCTCGTTATATTAGAGGTCATAAGCTGTGTTTGGACAGAATATGAAAATAATTTCGTTCTCAGGTCGTGTGAGGTAAAGGGATACGTGGCGGCACGGTGGCTCTGTGTACTAAGGCGTAATGCACGTGGATGCCTTCAAACGATACTAACTCTGCTTGTGCCGAGTAAGTAAGTTGCAAAGTATAGACGTTGCTCGCTGCTGCTCGGCGGTTCTCTCCTGATACTCCCGCTTCCCCCATCCGTAAAACTGTCACACACGATGTGACCCTGGTTGTTAAAAATGTCGTTAACCCTTTGAAACCGAGCGGTCGCTTTTCCGGCCAGGAACATGATTCGCCATAACGTCATTATATAGGATGTCTGTTCAGTAAATGTGTGGGGTAGACCAAGCAATATTTTCAGACCCGAGGCTGCACGTTGAAAATATTGATTTCTCCACCCCAAATAACGAATATGGACAAGTTGTTTTTGATAATTGTCTCCAATACTACGCACAGTTTTTCAATGGTTTTCAGTGGTTCTCATACAAGTTACCGTTAAGTGAAGATCGAACATAAATTAAAGAGTAAAATCTCTGTGGTCATGATTAGCCATTGTACAGAGGTATGTGACCTTAAACACCAATATATAAATAAATGAATAGTAAAATCTCTACAATATTATCATTTTCAATTATCCATTGTTCAGTTCTACCAAAGTATTGATTGCCCCAAGCCCATAAAAATCTTTTTTTTTTTTCTCACTAACAGTTGTTTTAACCGACTGTTTGGGTTAAAGAGAAGGAAAGTAATCCAGTTGTGCATATTACCGTTACGTAGCACTTCGTCTTATCCAGCGCGAATGAAAATATAGCATCTTTTTAATTACACGTGTAATTGGTCTGGTTGATGGTTTGGATTGTATTAGAAAATTATTTTTTAACGGTTTGAAGTACTTGGGTGTTACGGTTTGGACATCACGAACATCGTTAAGGATTCGTCTTAAGCATTGTTGTTACAAGAATTGTTTCTTACATTTCTGAAGGTGAAAGTCCCCTGGATGAATCTTTCCATGAAAGATTCGGGTATGCCTATTTCGGGTCATGAATGGCACATTCGTGAAAAATGTGGACGACAGTATCAGACGAAATGTGGTCTACAGAAACACCCAATCACACGTTTATAAAACACCAAATCACAAGACCAAAATGCCTTCCGTGTCAGATATGCAGTCTGAATTGTACCAGGAAGGAACACCTGGATACATCGACAATTGGCGCTCGGATTTCTTGACTGTATTTGATCTTGTCACCTACCGGGCTCGGCCAGTGCGACCCATACCGGTGCCTTTACCTGACACGGTCGCACTATACGTCTCACAGATCTATTCTACCCACCACTTACCACGGTAAAAATAAATACTGGTAGACTTACACCAGTTTACCACAGTCGAACAACGTCGCAAAGGATGCCTCCACGAAAACATTATTGAGCTAACGTACATCAGCTCTTGGCGCTCGGACTGGTACCCACCGATAACCAACAATAGAGTATTCGCACACATAACACAACTAGCTACGAAAGCTACAGCTATTTATTGTGTTTCGACAGTTTTCAGTCAACAATAACACCAGCATATAAAGTCGTGACACATTCCGACTCTCACACTCACGACTGTCACTATTAATTCTGACCAACAGGGTTACACATCGGAAAACCGTAGAGACTTCTACACACCTGAATCCGATTTTGTAACACTACCACTGAAATACAGCATATCTCTGTTTTTGTTTGTTTGATAAAGCCGAACGGGCCGAAACCTTGGTTACATACTTTGCGGGAGCTAATTCCGGACAAATATGAATAGAGGTCCACCTCACCTACCTGGCCTCTTTAAGTCATCTCTTCGTGGAGCCGTTACACCCTGAAACACACCGTAACCTTCGGTTACAGTTTAATAACACACAGAGACTCATGTTTCGGGGATCTGAAGCACGCCATAAACATAAAACACTGTATTTACCAATAATGCAACACACAAAATGTCTTATCCTACAATATGGACCCTCACCACGTACAGCCCACACCCCTGCACATTGCAGGAAGCACCATTGCTAATTCTGAGCCCTGAACAATCAACGTACCAGGGGATGACCCTAGGTTTATCTAATGTTTCCATACATTAAAAACCTACCACAGGCGTCCAGTCCTGAACTATAAACCGTATGAATCACACCCCTGCGCACCACAGGAAGCGCCCTTTTCAATTCTGAGTCCTTAAACTCTGCCAACTAAGGGCTGATCTAATGTCTATCCACGGTGATCATATATTAAAAACCTACCACAGTTACCCCCCGTCCAGACCTAATCTACGAACCGTATGACAATACCTAAGAACAAAGCAGAACTCTCCCACGCCACCTCTAAAAAGGAATAGAGGGCAAAATGTTCGACACGGAAGCGGACACATTACTACGTGGACCACCCTCACACGGACTGATAACGTCCAGTAAGGCTCGGAATCGTTTATCACACCACCTTCATTGTCTCCACATGGGCCAAGCTCACAGCCTCACGCGATTGAGGCTATCAAAGCACTTATTGTATCACACCATCATGAGATGACCACATCCGAAGCTTGAAGGCGAGGCTAGTTGCTACTATGTCCCTTAATAACCAGTAGCATCCCCACCGTAGACTAACAGGCCATTTGGTGCCTTTCTCCACCATATATACCAAATACAACAACAGTTTCTCTTCCTCCTAGCACCCTAAGAAGTAAGAGGGACCTTCTTCCCGGTGAGGATTGAATCCTGTCATCATATAAGCATTATAAAAGATATGAAGCTTAATCCCAGTGACAGATCACTTATTGCTAAATTCTTCACTGCGAAGAAGGCTTATAAGACAGAAGTGAAATACAAATCAAAAATGTTTTATAAAAAACTATGTGACCAACTGGACGACTTACAATGTAAGGAGCCAGCTAGTTACTGGAAAATTATAAAACAATTTCGATCTGCTAGGAGTGACGATAATAGTCTTGATCCCGACACCGCTGTTAATTTCTTTGAAAAACTGTTTTCCCCTACACACAGCACTGAAAAGGCAAGCATGCCGACCGATTCATCTCGAACCTTGACCCAAATATTAAACTGTGACATAATATCCCCGGAGGAAATCAGGAAAGCACTCCGACAAATAAAAAATAAAAAGTTGCCAGGCCCCAACAATATATCCAACGAACTCCTAAAAACTGTAATTCCCTACATGCTAGACGAAACAGTCAAGTTGTTTAACCAAGTCCTCGAATCTGGTCATTATCCAACTGAATGGAGCAAGTCCACCCTAACCCTACTGTACAAAAAGGGTAACCGGCACGACCCTAACAACTACAGAGCCAATGCCGTTAGCTCTGCCGTCGGGAAATTATAAAATAAGGTTATAAATAACCGGATAAATGATTTCCTCGAAGATAACCGGCTTATTAGTGACAACCAATTTGGATTCCGTGAACACCGTAGCACGGTCGACAGTGCATTTGTTCTCAAAAATATTTTCAATAAGTGCAGACGAGAAAAAAGGCCTCTATATGCAGCTTTTGTTGATTTCAGGAAACCCTTTGACACAGTCCGCCGACCATTGCTATTTAACAAATTACATAAATGCGGTGTAACTGGTAAGATACTTGGAATTTTACAGTCCTTGTACTCCTCAAGCTACTATCTTACTAACACTGCCAAGGGCCAAGGTCCGCCTTTATTATCCACAATCGGGGTTAGGCAAGGCTGTGCGATCTCCCCTACCCTATTTAAAATATTTATAGATGACATTCGTAAAATCTTTTCTAGAGAATGCGACCCTATAGTTGTGAATAATAAGTACATAAGCCATCTTTTGTTTGCAGACGACTTAATTATGTTTTCAAGTACGCCTAACGGGTTACAAACATGTTTAGAAAATTTAGAAATATACGCGAAGAATAACCATCTGAGGGTAAACACCGAGAAAACTAAGTGCTTAGTGTTTTCCCCCAAAAAGGTACAAGGCTCTCCAGTTTTTACATTGGTTGACAAAACGTTGGAGATTGTACCAAGCTATTCTTATTTGGGTATAACGTTTTCCGCTAATGGGAAATTTGGAGAGGCACAAAATGCTATGAAACTAAAAGGGATGAAAGCACTTTACAGTCTTTTCAATTCTTTTAAGAGTAAACATCTCCCGTCCACTGCTGTGATGTCCAAATTATTTGATCAATTAATAAAACCCATATTGCTGCATGGTAGTGAACTATGGGATACAGAGTATCAACTTGCAAAGTGGGATAGACTGCCTGCTGAGACTGTACATACCAAGTTCTGTAAAATGATACTCGGTGTTAATAAAAATTCTTCCAACCATGCCGTTCGAGCTGAACTTGGCAGATTCCCACTATCCCTTGAATGCATTGTCAAAAAGTTCAAATTCATGGCCAGGCTTCACTGTGCAACTCCAGGTACATTGCTCCGTGATTTACTGGAAGAGCATAAATTAAAGACGGAATATAGCGGATTCCGTCAAATAATGGAAGGTTACAATATACCATCATCTGCAGTGCACGATAATAAATCCAGTAAATTACTTGAACATTTAACAAATGATTACACACTCTATTTTAATGAATGCCTGAACAATGAAAACAAAAAGAACGGCAAAAATAAATTGCGCACGTATCGCGCCTTCAAAAACGACATTAAATTCGAGCCCTATTTAGCTCACTCAAAAACAAGAGAAGCGCAAAGTATGTTTACAAGATTACGGATTAGTAATCATAATTTGGCAATTGAAAAGGGGAGACATGCACAGCCGCCAATACCTTTAGAAGATGGGGTTTGCAATGCTTCTGATGTCTGTAAAGACGCCGGCGATGTGGAATCCGAGATGCATTTTGTCATGGACTGCCCGGCCTATACAAACATCAGGAGACAGTTGTTTGCAATAATTAACAGGAATAATATAGACTTCTCAAATGCAAGAAAACAAGATCGGTTTGAATTTATTATGAAAAATAATACGCCCACATTATGTCACACCATCTGCAACATAATCCTGCTGTTCTTCAGGAAAAGAGAAACAATAATTGCAAAATAGTAGGTGATTAAACTGACCTAGGGTTTTGACATTATATACTTATATGTATGATACATTAGCTTTATTTACTATACAAAAACAGCTGTTTCGTTTATTATTTGTTTATTATTTGTTTCTAATAATCATATCATTTCTCTGTTAACTCTTTATGCAATCTGCCTCTCTGTAGGTGTTATTTTGCTTGAATAAACTATTACTATAAGGGAAAGATGCTCCTAAAACACGAGAGCAATGCATGTTCTACCAGGTTATAACGGGTCCAACCATTCCTTCTCGCTACTACCTGTCCCACGAAAGGACCCTTTCCCGACACACCCGAGTATCCCCCTAGATCCTTGATCTGCCGGTGATCTGATTCCTCTTGATCCCTATATGCCCCTTCCCCGGAGATTTCTGCCTTGTGTGGGGTAAATCACTCCCTCCTTTTCTAGTCCACTCCCTCGGTGGATTTTACACTTACTTTCCACTCAAATGGCTGAGACACATCGTCTCTCCGACACGCTGTTAATCCACGGACCCGCCATACAGCATAATTTTAACCCCAATTCCCACGAACATTATGATCGAGCAAATCGACGGTTCTAACCAACGTAAAAGAGCCCTACACTTGCGGCAGCTATAAGCGTATCCGAGGATTTCCTTACCTCTCGTTGGTTGGAAAAGTCTAGATTGGGTGAAACTAGTAACCTCCGGTGGTTATTGCTTCCGGGCGAGTGATTTAAGGACATCACGTGTTACCAACACCAGTAACGATTTCCTAAAAATGAATACACTTAACCCAACCCCAACAGTTGATACGCAAAACCTCATCTCCCCAATAGGCGGCCTTTCGAAATAAGCGAGAGTGCCCCTCCCGCCAAACTTTGAATCCCGTGATGTTGTGTTGAAAAGGTGTTACCGCGACATTTGAAACAACAAGTAGTACAACACCCTCTACTTTGCTACTTCTAGTCCTACAAAGGGACTATTTCCCAAATAAATCCACAGTAGCATCTCCACCGTAGATTAACAATCACTTGGTGGCTACCTCCACCCTGTATACCACACATTTAGCCGGACTTGTTTTACCCCCCTCCCCCCCCCCCCCCCACCCTTCTCCTTGACACGCATGAAATATTTATAAGATGCCTGGCTTATACAACACATGCAACTGTCCTTGATCTAACGAGAAGACAATCTAGGGAACAGTGCTTATTTACTATAGTAAAGGAGTTGCGCACTTATTTTACTTATCTATTCTTATTCTAACCTTGTTTTTCATCTTTCTTTGTCACTTTTGTGGCGCATTAGGACATGCAAATTCCTTCAAGTGCGGAATCTCGCTAAAGTAAGAAGTGATACACACGTCTAGCGGTAGTTGTTTTACCCACTCACCTCCACCCCACACTTCTCGACCAGAGTAAGGAAGGGGTATAATAAAAAGCCCCGTCCCTCCGTTCCTCTAACTGTCCGTCTGTCCGGAAACCTGATTATACGATAGTAGGTAATAAATGCCGATTCCAGGCCACATGTACAAGATTTCGTACATGTACACGTACATCGATGTTCACCTCCATAGGATTTAGTGTTAAAATAGTGTACAGGTACACGATTTGTCGTTTTTTATGGTGGCCTAGAATCGGCTTTGCCGATTCTACACCATTGGATTCTATATACAGAGTGAAAAAATGTATGAAATTTTAAGGAAAAAGAGGTGTATCGTCTGACCCAGAATCGTCAAATGGGTTTCCCCCATAGGATTCAGTGTTAAAAATCGCGAGCAAAAGCGTGTTGCCGTTTCTGGGCCAGCGTCGAAAAAGTGGTTTGCCGATTCTGAGCCATCCCTGTCTGTACACGATTTTAACACCGAATCCCTATGGAGGCGTACACGGAAATCCATTTGCGGATTTTACATCAGAAATCGACTCGTGTACGGTACACGGAAAAGAGGTGGCCCCGAACCGGCAAACCCACTGCCACGTTTCCCGAGGAAATAAAAAAAAGTGATTGATATATATAGGAGAGAAAAAAAAATATATATAAATAAATAGTTATTTAAAAAATAAATATATCAAATCGAATAGATAATAAAAAAAATAAGTAAATCATGTGCGCTTCCCAGACTATTAGAGCAAGGTTTCTTTTAAAAATGCTGATGAGAGCCTACGCATTCTGTGTGAATGAACAACTAGGTCGCCTCTTGTTAGAACGATGCGTCGGATGTCGGGATCACCTAGACTTCGATCACGAGAATCATTCGTGTCTGACGATGGAAAGGGAAGATATGGTCGTCAAGTATTTCGAACCGGCGTTCGAACGCGTTCAAATCGACAAAGTGATCACGTTTTGGAAGAGATTACTCTTCTGTAAGGATCAAAGCAAGCCCACAGTTTCGGAAGAACTGAAATTGGCGCGTAAAAGTCTGACTTTAGAAGGCAAGGGATGCGTCATGAAATTATTGTTCAATGAAGCATACGTCTAAGTTTTCTCGTTGATATAAAATAAGGGAGAATAGAAAATAAAATAAATACACACATAAATTTTTTATCTAATATTAGAAAGAAAAAAAAACACAAAAATGAGAACCAGAAATAAATTGTATCCGACGTTAGTGGACGACGAGGATGAGAATCCGAACGGCGTTTTGCCAATGGCACCGTCGCTAGAAGAAAAAGAAAGAGGAGAGAGGTATTGCATTGATCAAATCAGTAGAATCAGTATTATTCTCTCAATAAAAAGTATTCGCGTTTCGTGAAATTTGTCAACATGATCGACACGACACTCATCACGATTTCCATGGGTTTACACGCGGCCGGCATCGGATTGTTGTTGACCGCGGTCGGTATTCCGATCGTGTTAACCATAGAAGGAGTGGCTCTCGCCACTGGATTGTTTAGCACGTTCGGAAACTTTTTGAGTAGGAAATTATATCTGAAGACGAGGAAACACAACAAGATTCGCGTCTTGGCCGACTCCAAGATCGACACGATATCCGAAATGATCTCGATAGTGTTGAAAGACGGTAGGATATTGGACGGAGAATACTTCGCGATATTGGGCGAGAAAACGAAATACGATGCCATGAAAGAAGCCATGAGAATCAAGACTCGTCAGATCATCAAAGAAGAGATGAAGGATTCTCTCGTGGAAAAGGAGAGGAAAGAGGCCAGGGAGGAATTCAGTAAGATGATAGAACTCAAGAGCAGCGATTGAAAAAAAATATATATATATAATAAGAACAGAATTAATTAATTATTAAATTTATATATAAAATAAAAACGAATTTAATTTAAATAACTCTTAAAAAATGTATTGCGTAAAGTGTAAGAGAGTTACCGAGACGAGTAATTCTCGAGAAGTACGAACTAAAAACGATAGACAGATGCTTCGCAGAATTTGTGACGTGTGTGCTTCTATCAAGACTCGATTCGTCAAAAAAAAGAACGCGAGCAAAGGTAAAGGCATCGTGAATAAAATGATCAATAATCTACCTTTCGAAATGCATCTGCCTGGTCACAGTTTCACGGGACCCGGAACGAAATTGAACAAGAGACTCAACGCCAATCTGACTCCTAAATCTTGGAGCAAACCTGTGAATAGGGTGGACACGGCCACGTATGATCACGATCTGTGCTACGCCGGACATCCCGATACCAAGACTCGCAACGACGTCTGCGATAAAAACATGTTGGGGAAATTGAGAGGCATATCGAATCCGACCAGGAGAGAGAAGATAGAACGTTCGCTGGTCGGCAATCTGATCGGTGCGAAACGTCGATTCGGATGGGGCGTTAAAAAAAAAAGCATCGGAAAAGAAGAAGAAACGATTATTGATGATCAAATTGGCCGAGGAGTTACACAAACCCATCGTGCGTAAATTTCGAAAGAGAAGGGTGTTCGTGAAGGGTTTGGATGATATTTGGTCTGCCGACTTGGTCGACATGAGATCGTTTTCGAGGTGGAACAAGGGTGTCAGATATCTACTGACGGTCATCAACGTGTTTTCCAAATACGGTTGGATCAGAGCTTTGAAGAATAAATCGGGACCTTGCGTCACCGAGGCTCTGAAGAGCGTGTTTGACTCGTCTTCTCGAAAACCGAGTAAATTGTGGGTGGATAAGGGAAAGGAATTCTACAACAAGCACGTTCATCGATTGGTCGACCTCTACTCGTTGGAAAACGAAGAGAAAGCCAGTGTGGTGGAACGTTGGAATCGAACGATGAAGGAAAAGATGCACAGATACTTCACAGCGAATTCGACCAAGAAATACATATACGCTCTAAACGGTCTGGTCAAAGATTACAACAACACGCGACACAGATCGATCAAGATGACTCCTGTGGAAGCTAGCGATCCTTGAAATGAAAAACGGGTCTACGCGAATCTATATCCTGAATGATCTAAGATTAGGAAGAAGTCTAGAACGCCGAAATTTGCGGTCGGTGATTGAGTGAGAATCTACGCTTATAAGAAGCACTTCGAAAAGGGTTATACTCCTCGATGGACCTCGGAAATCTTCATGATAATCAAAATATTTCACACTGATCCGGTGACTTACGAAATCGAAGCTTTGGATGGAGAAGAGATCATCGGAAAGTTTTACGGACAACAATTACAGAAGACAAAGTTTTGATAAAGAAAACAAATTTCTTTTATTTACTCTCTTTAACATTTTCTTGTTTACGCATAAATATATAGGAGAGAAAAACATAATAATAAAAAAAATAATTAAAAACTATTTTTTAGATAAAAAAAAAAGCAAGCTAATTAATAAACAAAAAAACAAAAAATCCTTTAAAAATGACAAATATACTAGATATAGCACAAAGCATAGTGAAAGATGAAAGTATTCAAGAATATGAGGTTCACGAATATGAACCGGTAACCGGAAAGAGTTTGAACAATGCAGGAGAGATAAGAATCAGCGTTGAAACTCGAGATCTATTCATACATCCTAGCGACAGTTACATAGTGGTGCAGGGATGTCTCACCAAGGAAGATGGGAGCGACTACGCTGACGATGACACGGTTACTCTAGCCAATAATGGTATCATGCATCTATTCAGTAATATAAAATACATGCTATCCGGACAAGAGATAGAATCTATGTTTCATCCCAGTCAGGCCACCACGATGTTCGGACTCTTGACGTATCCTGATGATTTTTCGAAATCCAGTTGTTGGTGAAAGACACCGTTGGCCCTGCTAGTGCTGTCGCCACCGCGATATTCGACTACATCGTCAAGACGTCCAGACCTAAAGGAACGTTTTCGTTCAGGATACCTTTGAAACACATCTTCGGATTTGCAGACGATTACAACAAGATCATGTACGGATACAAATACAATCTGACGTTGATTCGAAAAGGAGATGACGACGCAATAGTGAGACTCACTGCGACCAATGCGGGTAAGATAACTCTACACAAGATATCGTGGTTTGTTCCGCACGTGGAGCCTTCAATCGTGGAAAAAGCACATCTCTACAAGATCATAGAATCCAAGAGAAAATTACCCGTGGGATTTAGAATGAGACAGTGCGACACGGCTAGCATTCCTCTCTCCACGAATCACTTCGATTGGAGATTGATGGTGAAATCCGCTTCCGAGAGACCGCGTTTCATCGTGGTTGCGTTTCAGACCAATAGGGACAGGTCTCAGGAAAAGAATGCATCGCTGTTCGATCACTGCCATTTGAGAAACATGCAAGTGTTTCTGAACGCCACGAGATATCCAGCAATCAATTACAATGCATCGTTCAACAAGAACGATTTCTGCAGACTGTACGGCGACGACGCTGATTTTAGAAAGAAGTATCACGGTCTAGACGAATTGATGAGCAATCCTAACATATCTCCCAGCAAATACAAGTCGATGTATCCCATGTTCGTATTTGACGTTAGTAAACAGAGTGAACGACTCAAGAGTAGCGTCTTAGACATTCAGATCAAGATGCAATTCGATAGGAACGTGTCGAGAAAAACCGAAGCTTTCACCCTGGTCCTGTCAGACAGAGAATTACAATTCGAATCGGATGGAAATAAGATGTCGATCATTTGATGAGAGACGTGTGTGAAAAAAAAAATAAAAAACAAAAAAAATAAAAAAAGTAATGAGTAATTATTAAAAACAAAAAAAAAAAACAAAAAAAAAAAAGTAAATAAAGTAATGTGATCTAGAGAGATTGAACATCTTTCTAAATCTCATTACTTTTTTTTTTTTTGTTTTTAATAAATCACACATTATTTTTTTTTTAATTCATTATTTTCCACGCGTTCACTGTTTGTTCAAAGGAACTAGTTCGATCAGTAGACTCACCACAGATGTGGCGGCTTTGGGATTATTGGTTTTCGTAATGAAATTAATCCTGTCTCCGGCGTTCACTTTGAGAGGCGTGCCAAATGTGCTAACATTCACGTGTTGATTCTCAGTCTTTTCGATGCTGTATCTCTTATCGCTCTCTACTCCATTCACCATGAGATTGACGACTGCTCTGTTATTCAAATCCGAGGAAGCCAGACTCATTCAAAGGATTTCACCTCCCAGCGGCATGGGATATCCCACCTGACCATGTTTCGATCCGCTACCTTCATTTCCAAAAGACCACTCAGCTTTTCCCTCGTCTAAGGTGCCGGCCTCCTCGGCCCACACGGTGATCAATTGTCTAGCATATTTGACTTTCTCCAACATCGAAATCAGGGTGCAGGCATCCGTCATGTTCACAGGATCCAGTAGATTCGTGAGCGCGTGTCCACCCATGTCTAGTTTACCTTCCATGATGTCGCCCTTCCTCCAGACCGAGTTGTCATCCACGTACTTCCTGCTGACTGTGCTGGAATCGAATTCGGGATCGTGACTGAGTCCGAATAAATTCTCAACGTTTGTCGATACCACCCTCCATGGTTCCGCCAAATTGTTTGTTCAGGTAGAGATCGTCCACTTGCGATCCTAGGTATTCTTGTGATCGTATCATGGCAGAATCTATGTAGCCCTTGTTGACCGCGGTTGAGTCCGCATCCGTGTCGTCGACCTTTGACAGATTCAATATCTTGTTGAATCCTGCATTCAGATCCGATTTCATTTCTCGTCTGTCAGACTTTCTCTGTTCCAGATCTACGTAGTGTTTGGTCGCCACGTCCTTGGGATTCGTGGGAGTAGCCACGTTCGTTATCTTGTTAGAATTGGCGTTCAATTCCGAGTGCATCGTTTTCTGAACGTATCTATTTCTCAGATGTTCGCTGAATCTCGCGTGAGAGTCGTCTGCATATTTCTTGGTCGCGGCATCCGTGGGATCTATGGGATTCGCGACGTTCACCAAACATTTGGATTTCAGATCGAGATCGTCGGTCATGGTTTTATCCACGTAATTATCTAGCATGATTCGTTCGAAATCGGCGTTCCCCCTGTCGACGTATATTTTAGTCGCAGCATCTGTTTGATCTATCAGCTCAGGAAGATTGTAGAGCTTCTTATCGTTCATGTTCATGTTCAAAGGTTCCTCTCGAGGTACGTATCTCCGAACGTAACATTCGTCCAAGTTGGCAACGTCGTAACCATCGTCGACTTCGAACGTCTTCCTCTTCTTTCTTACTTCTACCAAATTTATCGACTGGCATGTTGTTTTGAGATTTTTTGTGTTTTTTTTAAAAATATATTTCAAAACGCAGTTTATTAAAAATGAATTATTTTATTTTTATTTTTCGTTTTTATTCAATTAAAAAATTTTTAAAATAATTTTTTTATCTTTATATATATACTATAAAAAAAAATCTCTCTCTAATTTAAATCATTGAGAATGTCTTGAAACCGATCTCCTTCAGACCATCTCTTGAGAATGTAGAGACAGAGGTGACCGCAAACCACTTGATCTGGTGATTGCACTCGTTCCGTGTTGTAACGATGGCGGCGGCGAGATTCCATAGCTGTCGAAATAATAATTCTTCTTCCCGTTCTTGAACCACGCCACCCAGTGAGTGTCTTCACCCGATAAATCATCTAGATTTAAAATTCCACATTCCGATTGTTGAAGTCTTCTCTTTGGCAAGGCATCTCTGGAAAACATGCCTAGAAAATCTTTGATTTTCAAATCCTTTGCCGCATTTGACAGATCGATGTTGGATAGTTTTTCGTTACGTAAGACGACACCTTCTATGGATATCTCTATTTTCTTATTCATAAATGCATATATATATTTTTTTTTATTTATTTATTTATTTTATTATAATTCACTAAAATGACGTTATTTTTTTTTAATTTTTTTCTTTTACTTTTTAAACTAACTCTCTCAATGTCTCTATCGATTTCTATAATTTCGAATCCATCTAATTCCTCTTGATTTTCTGGAATCCTATCATCCTGACTCATATCTGGAATCCTTTCATCTTCAATCATATCTGGAATCTTATCATCCACAATCATATCTGGAATCTTATCATCTACAATCATATCTGGAATCCAATCATCCACATTCATATCGTCTAAAATTAGATCTAAAGTCCAATGTCCGAGTGCCAAAGTGCTTATTTTATCTTCTAACACGAATCTCTTATCGTTGTCGGCCGTCAGCGAAATCTTGTTGACTATTTCGGTATACAAGTCATGATTTTCGCTTTGAATCGATTTCATAGTCTTATACACCAGACCACTTCCTAACAGACAATCTTTATACTCTTGGAAAGAGATGTTTTTCTTCACGACACACGTTTTAACCCCTTTGCACTTCTTGATCTCTTCATCTTCTAGACGATAAGCATACAGTTTAGGTCTCAAGCCCACGAATTCGACGATTTGTTTACCACCGCTCTCATCCTTAAATTTACCCAACACCTTCTTGTTGTCGTTCGATTGAATGTTGGATGGGTGATCGACGGGATAATTGCTCGTGTCGAACCACGCGGTCACGTCCAGAGATATATCTCCATAGACGTCTTTCGTCTCTATCTCGTAAACTAAACTGTCCATGTCGGTGAACAGTAGTTTGGCTTTATAACCAAATTTTCGTTTGATGTAATCGTAGTGAAACTCGTACATCAATCGCTTGCTGATATCTAAGATGATCGGTCCGAGATAATACGGATTGTCGAACTTCAGGTGCATCTTTTGCATGTGAACGGCCACTAGATTTTCATTGAATATGGTTCGGTGTTTGTAATTGGGTTTCGCCACTAATTTTTTAGCTCTTTTCTCAGACGTGACGAGTCGAACGTCGGTTCTCTTCCTGATGTTTTCCATCGATTTACCGTACACACAGTTGTTCATGAGTTTGAAGAAATCTTTTTCAAAATCATTCTCGGCTCGAATTCTGAGATTCGTGTTGAGATCGATGCATTTTTTCATCCAAGGCTCTTCATCGAATCGAATGATGCGATGTATGTCGACTAATTTCATCCTGTAATCGACGTATTGTTTCAAATTCTCACTGTAGACGACGTAGTTACGTTTGTTAAATAAATTGGGAATGAGTTTTTCCTCGTCTCCTTTGTTCGGTTCCATTCGTTCGGGAGCCAGCGGATAATCGTTGTGTAAATCGTGTAATTCTTCCGGATAGTTCAAATCGACTTCTAAAATGCAAGGATAGTCTCTCCATTTTTGCATCTCTTCCGGTTCCGTCACCCATTCGAAATTTCCAATCGGTAAAGGATGACTCATAGCCCAACCGTACAGATTATTAGCATCCCAATACTGTATGTATTTATTCGATCGTTTCGAATCGAAACCTTCTTTCATGTAGGGATTGTTAGCTTCAGAATATCTGTGGGAGTTCATCGAGACGCCACCTCTCACAGCTCTTTCGAACATGAGCAACATGTTCACATCGGATAATAATTCCAATTGGACTTCGGTGGTCTTCAACAGAGCGTCCCACGCCAGACCGGGTGCGGTGAAATACCAAGCGGGATCCAGATCGTAATTTCGACGACAGACGTCTCGAAAATTTTCGAACACGTCTGCCAAGAGCAGAACGTCAGTCTTCAGATAGAGATCGTGATAATCTCTCATGGTTTTCGAATTGAATGATTTCCACACATTTTTGCCGTGTTCGTAATTCTGGTTGAAAATGTCAGATTCGTATAATTTTGAATAAAAATCTTCTTTCGAAGGTAGTGCGGTGTCTTCAAATCTATTTAGATCGTTCATGTAATCATAAGGATAGACTCCTTTCCTCAACATGATGTCTACTTGTTCTCCGAAATGTTCGCTCGTGATTTTAAATTTATCGTTACTCATGTTATCGACTAATTTTTCCAGAGCGGTCGACATGAATTTAAAGCTGTTGATGAAACGTATGCTTCTATGAATGGATTTCGTTTTTTCTTCCAACGTCTCTCCATCAATTACTCTTTTCTTCTCCATGAGCTTCCATTTCATGAAGGAAATGTATCTTTCTTTACTGTTCGCGATGCAATTTAATTCTTCGTGGGAAGTGCCAAGATTTTTCATGAACAGATGACTGTCGTAACCCGAGAGATTGTGAAATATCACCGGATAGAAAACGGCGTCTCGATATTTTAAATTACACTTGCTGTGAGCTGGACCGCGATACAGACCCGTGTAATGATCATGGTCTCTGACCTTCTTATTTTCCTCCGAATTCTCGTCGAACGATTGTCTGCATATGTGACATTCGGTGGCTCTGTTATTTTCATCCTGCTGCTCTCGCATGATGATCATTTTCGCCGGAGTTTTGAATTTGTCGCATAACATTTGAATTTTCGATTCTAACTCTTCCACGAACCTTTGAGCCACGTTGTCGTCTTCACACTGTTTCGTGTAGGTGAAGGGACCCATGTCGTGTTGCGAGTCGAAAGCGCATTTCACGTAAATGCAATAGCCTGAAGGTATGTGTTTTTGATATCTTTCGATGTAACTTTGAAGAGCGTTGGGTTGACAGGAACTCATTTTCGCAGTGAAACATTCGAAATCGGCGTATACGACGAATGGTACTTTTAACCTTCTATTGTGATTTTCAAACTTCACGATGGTGTTGGGTTTGGGCATTTCGACGGCGACACCTTGATTTTCGTTGCAATATTTCTGATGTTTCGCTAACGATTTTTCAATGTGAAACACGTTCATGCAGTTGCAACATAAACATACCTTATGTTTATGTTTGTTAACATATTATTATTATTAAGACGTTCACCGCTACGGTGGGATTTTGAACCTCGAAATGTTCGATGTGTTTTAACTCTGTTGGAAAAGTCACTCCGGTTCAATCGAGATTTTTAGAAGTCTCCTCGTAACAAGAAACTCTATAGGAGTGCATTTTGACAGGGTATAAAGCAGAGGTGACTGCCCATTTAAAACACTGATCATCTTTATTTCTCACGTTGATCACAGCATTTGTTTTAGCTAAGAAATACGGTAATTCCACGTAGGAAGACCCTTTCAATGAATCGTTTTCAGTTATGTGAATTTCGAGTTTCAACACCTCATCGAACATCCAATTACTACCTTCATGTTGATAATTCGCAAGAGACGTCAACATCTTGTCTTTCATCTTTTCGAAAACATCCGATAAATCTGAACCTCGAAATACGGGTTCGACGTTAGATCTGAAATATGCATTTTTCACGATGCTCTCGCCAGACTTCACGTCGATTTTATTGATCATGCAATGGAGTATCATCTTAATTTTTAGTCCCACATTCATGTATTTGCGAAACAAATCCAATACTTTTTTCTTCACTCGTTCCATGAACAATTTCGGATCGATTTTCTTCAACAAGGGAACCACGTTGAAAGTTTTAAAAATGCCTTTGATCGCACTCTCCCGTTCTACGGGCTTCGATTGGAATAGTTCCATGGTGAGTCGTGCTAGATATTCTTCTCCTTTCCCTTCGTTCATTCTTGTTGAATTTCACTTGATGTATCTCGTTTGTCTAGAATCTGTGCATCACTCGTTTTCGTTTTAGTTTTTCTTTTCTTTTCTTTTGAAACTTGAAGTTCTTCAATGACTTTTCGTTTAGTCGTCTTCTTATTTTTCACAATCAAAACGTTTTTGTTTTTTTTCGACGTCGGCATTTCAATTCCTTTTACTATCTTTTTCTTCTTCTTCTCATTTTTCACAACCGATGCATTTTCTGACGTCGTTGCTATCGACATTTCGTTTGCCTTTCCATCATTTCGCAAATATTTCTGTATGACTTCAATTTTTTTTTATTTAGTTCTATGATTTCTGAAATGTGAAATTTTTAATAGTTTACAAATCTCGTTTAACTGAGGTACGGTTTTCGCATTTAAATTTTCCATTTTTTATCTGTTTGCTCCATTTGTAAGAATATTTTTTTTCGAATTTTGTTTTAAAATAATTTGTTAAAAAGTTTTGTTTTTACTCTTTATATATATATAAAAAAGTTTTTTTAATTTCAATTTTTTTTTTCTTTAATGTGAAAAAGATTTTTTTTTTTTTTTTTTTTAATTTCAATTTTTTTTCTTTAATGTTTTTTATTCAAAACAATTTGTGATCGCTTTTATTTCTTGTTCGCAAAACGAACACGTTTTCTTGTCTCTAGAATAACATTCCTTACAATAACAGAAATGTGCACACGGTAGAAACAAAACATTTGCGGATTTGTTTTCGCAAAGCAGACACGTGTTCATATCACCTGAATCCTTCTCAACAGATGATGATAACTCATCTGCTTCTTTCATGAATCGAATCAAATCTTCTAAAGTCAAAAATTGAGATAACGTCTTGTTTGCATAATTCAATGTATTGTACAATTGTTCCTTCGTGTATCCGGATTGTAAAATACCCCTTAATAAACTCTCGTTTTTATTTCTTTCCCATTCTTCATTTTCAATTTTAATCAATCTCAATGACTGGATCTTCTTCAAATAATCGCAATGATCTTTGGTATTATTTATGTGTTCTACCAAAGGTCTGTCATGAGGTTCCCAATTCATTAAATGTATGTTGCAACAAAAACATTTAACTCTATCACTTTTACCCACATAAATGAAACCCGCAGCAGCTAAATCTTTGGGTTTTTGAGCAAGATGCGAAGGCCAATTTTTAAACATTTGAAGTCTTGCACGTTCTAAACTATAATTCGGATGTTCGGACTTGATCATTGTTTTTTACCTCAAAATTGGGTTTGTAACAATTTTTTTTTTTTCGAATTTTGTATTTAATGATAATTTGTTAAAAAGTTTTAAAATTGTTTATATATGTTTTAATTCCTTCAAAAAGAATTAATCAATTTTATGTTCTTAACGTGAAAAAAAATTGAATTAATACGAGAAAAAAAGGATGTTAAAATATAACTTTTTATTTATATATATAAAGAGAAAAAAAACTTTTACAAAAAAAAATTACATTAAAAAAATTAAAAATTATAAAAACAACTTTTTTTTATATATAAAGAGCAAAAAAAAATACAAACTTTTTTAACAAATTATTATTTAAATACAAAATTTAAAATATACATTATTTGCAAGAATTCATAAAACAAAAAAAAACAAATAATCGATCATGACAACAACACCTAAAAGATGCGAATTGAAATTGAAATGAGTCGAAACGTGTAACAGTTTTAAAATCTATACATTACAACAACACGATCCCATCGAATTGAACGAGGTTGAGACGAAGGGCTTAGAGTGCTACTACGACAGATATAAGATGCCTTTGAAATTGGATGAAGCCATGCTCGATTTGTTTTATGAATACCAAAGCGATCTGCTGAATATCATCGTCGCCGAAGGCAGAGAATTTGACAAGGACGATTTGTCGTTGTTCTATGGAAATTACATATATCCAATAATCTCACTCGAACTCGTGGACAAATCGGGTGGTGAGAGCGCATTCACCGATGTAAAAAAACTTTAAAAAGTAAAGATAAACATTCAAGACATTTTTGTAAAAGGAAAGAAGACGAGTGTCGATATGCTAATAACGGACTTGGAAATATAAACAATAGAGAGATTGATTTTTAGCGAAGAAGAAGGAAAAAAAAAGTAATGAGATCATCTTTAGATCTCATTACTTTTTTTTAATAATTTGTTAAAAAGTTTTAAAATTGTATATATATGTTTTAATTCCTTCAAAAAAAATTAAACAATTTTATGTTCTTAACGTGAAAAAAAATTGAATTAATACGAGAAAAAAAAGGATGTTAAATTTAATTTTTTATTTATATATATATAAAGAGAAAAAAACTTTTTACAAAAAAATTTTCACATTAAAGAAAATTAAAAATTAAAAACTTTTTTATATCTATATAAAGAGTAAAAAAAAAAACAAAACTTTTTAAACAAATTATTAAAATACAAAATTCAAAATATACATTATTTGCAAGAATTCATAAAACAAAAAAAACTAAATAATCAATCATGACAGCAACACCTAAAAGATGCGAATTGAAATTGAAACGAGTCGAAACGTATAAGAAATTCGGTTATAAAATCTATAGATTACAACAACACGATCCCATCGAATTGAACAAGGTCGAGATGCATAAATACGACAAATATAAGATGACTTTGAAATTGGATGAAGCCATGCTCAATTTGTTTTACGAGTATCAAAGCGATCTGCAGAAAATCGTCATCACTAAAGATAAAGAATTCGACAAGGACGATTTGACGTTGTTCTATGGAAGTTACATATATCCAAAAATCTCATTTGAACTCGTGGACAAATCGGGAGGTGAGAGCGCGTTCACCAATGTAAAAAAACTCAAAAAAGTAAAGATAAATATTCAACACATTTTCGAAAAAGGAGAAAACACGAGTGTCAACATGCTAATAACGGACTTGGAAATATAAACAATAGAGAGATTGATTTTTTAGCGAAGAAGAAGGAAAAAAAAAAGTAATGAGATCATCTTTAGATCTCATTACTTTTTTTTTGTTTTCCTTCTTCACTATTACCCATATAATATAATAACGTTTCCTTTTTTCTTAAATTTCAACGTTGATTCTTCTTTTCTTTTTTTTTTTTTGTAATATGCTACGTTTTTATAACAACACATTTGTTTATCCGAATCATAATTATGAACGAATGTTGTACGTCTCTCGGTAACACTCGCATCATTACCATTCTCTTCAGAAGGTAGTGGTGACGGTGGAAAACGTCTCAGTGGTAACGGTGGAAAACGTCTCATTCTTTCAAATTTCAACCGCCTATCCCGATCTTTATTTAACTCTTTTATCAGTTCTTTCCTAAGATATCCATCATTAGCGTCTAATTGTTTTTCCACATCTTTTTCCCATTTCAACCATCTATCCCGCTCTTTTATCAGTTCTTTCCTAAGATATCCATCATTAGCGTCTAATTGTTTTTCCACATCTTTTTCCCACACTATCTTGCGATATTCATCCTTAGCGTCTAATTGTTTTTCCACCTTTTTATCCATTTTATATATATTATTTTATACTTTCTATGATTTATATTTTATATAATTTTTTACATTATAATAACATATTCAAAATCGGTATATTCTTAAATGGCGAATTCTCACCAAACAACAAACCCTTGCCGAGTCGCTCAACGTTACGTCCACTCGTCAGATAGAGACCGTTTCCACTCAAAGAGGTGTCACCTCTAATGGGTTGTAGATACAATCCTTTACCGCTGTCGTCTCTGTGGACGCGACACACGGCTCCTCTCTTCTTCAAAAACAGTCCACTGCCACCCATTAATTTCTCAACTGCCGAACTCGCGAGTCCCGTGAGAGCTCCCAGGCCGAGAGTCTTTCTGAGAAAGGGTAGTGCCTTTGCGGTGAAGGGTAATGCTTTTGCGGCGATTCCTGCCAATAGCGGTATGAAACCACCTTTCATTCTCAAATTGTATCTCATTTGAGCGGGACTCAATCTCACCGTCAACCCTCTTCCATCACAAATCGCTTTCTCCATCCTTTTGATTTGACTTTTGGTCAAGGCGATCGAATCCTGACCGCCTCTCGTCAGATCTTCGTGAGTGAATTTGAATTTCACCGCCTCGCCTTGAGTTCTTAACGCTCTCTCAAGTTTCTTCCTCTGTCCTGCGGATATGTTCACATTTTTTTTCATGTATTCTGTCATAATTCTTTTTTTAAAATATATTTTCTTCAATTGTTTTCTTGTTTTAATGATAATTATTTATATTAAATAATTTTTGTCAAATTAATATTGCGTTTATTTATTTTTGTTATTTATATATATTATACACAATATTTTTTTTTTTGCTTTTATATTTCTCTTATGTGAAATCGTATCGTCACCCTCTCTCCGCGAAGATCTAACAGTTCACCATTTTGATCCGTCAACGTGGTTTTGAGACTATACAACGTGTCTAAAATCCCTGGTAGATAAACTAAATTTCGAGGTCGCTCCACGATCTTATAACCCGGCGACACGTTTGGAAAGAAGGAATAGATTGTCGGTTGAGCGTTACCATTCACGTAGCTTCCAGCAATCACATCCACGTTCACCAGAATGCTACTGACTGCGAGAATGTTGACCGTATTTTCAGATGCCGCCTGGTCTCGATACATCTTTCGATCAAATCCCAACATCTTGCCTATAGAATCATCTGTGTTGAAATCCACTCGAAATTATCTTCCAAATCCAACATCGTCTGTAAGGTATTAGGATTGGGAGCGAGTCTGATCTTGTTGTTTCCCTTTCCATCCATCTTCATTCGCGTCTGAATGTAATTGTTCAAATCATCTATGTCGTAACTTCCTTTGGGAATTCGAATCTCCAACCAATCCACTCCGTCGGAATACTTGAACGAGTTATTCTTTTCAGTGACGTTGGGAAAGGAATAATAAGTCTCCAGATTCACCAACGCCATCTCGTATCTTTTCTCTCTATTCAATTCGATGGAAGGTTCGAATTTCGTAGCGAATCGAGTTGAATCGCCACTCACCACGATTTGAATGGATTGTTTTGCAGCCGTATTCTCAGCTATCTGTTCTAACAATTCTCCTTGTTTGAACATTATATTTTAATTTTATTTTTTTTATTTTTTCAAAACTAATTATTTGAAGATTTATTATTTTCTAAATTTTTTTTTTTATTTTCATGCTCTATCTTATTATCATCAGAAACATAAAACTTGTCGAATCTGCACCGATATTTTCTGCGATTAAATTCGCTTTTTAAATCGATCACGACGAAATTGTAAAGTCCTCCATCCCAAACCCTCTTGCAGAATCTCCTGAATTCCACCACGCTCATGTCATTTGCGACGTGAGCGCCATAGATGTGATTGAGATTCTTAAGATCTTGGCGAAAGAGACATAGAAAATTACCGTTCTCCCTTATCGTCTGTCTGGGCAATCAAAAATAATTCTGCGACAGGTAGAAACAGTCTACGTTGCTTTGTCGACCCCTAACGTAATACGATTCGCATCGGTTCTGTCTCTCCAAAAGCAGATCGTCAAAAATCATGAGATTCTTATCTTCCGATTTCAATTCTCTAGGATCCGGAACGTCGCTAGCGTTCTCATAAAATCGACACTTGACGTTCGAAGATGCATTTCTCTTCATCAGTTCCATCACCGCACCGTCCAAAATGGTTGAAAGTGGAGCTTCACTTTTGTCAAATTCCTCCCTACTGTCAAAGATTCTGGCTATGACGTCCTTGGGCAATCTACGTTCCATGCACTCTCGAAGTAATCTGTATTCGGGTTGAAACAAGGTCTTGCCAAACACAAATAATCTGTCGTAATCCAATCAGTCGGGTCGGGACAACAGATTCATCAACAGATTGGTCTTTCCACAATTCGATTTTCCCACTATCAAGCCTCTTATGCTTTTAGGAAAGAACTCATTATTCGACCTCTTAGTCGCGGCATCGTTCCAAGACATATCTTTAATGTTCATCTTTGTTTTATTTTTTTGTTTGTTATTTTAGATTTTTTTTCAAACACAATTTTTTATGTTTTTCAAACTCAGTTTTTAAGATTAGTATTTATTTATATTACACCGTCGCGAGTTCTCTTCAATCCGGATCCACTCGTCATTTTGGCTAAATCTTGTATGGGTACCACAGCATCCTTAAAATCTTTCCAACTTTTCGGCGTTCGCTCTAACACAGCTCGCTCCGCCGGCAGACTGATCAACTTGTCGATCAATGCATCGGCTGCCCTTTTGCCAGCCACAGAAGCTATCCTACCACTAGCTTCGGAAGCGGCTTTCTTACCAGCATCCGAAGCCGTCTTCTTACCGACCTCAAATGTGGTCGATGCGAGTTTTCTACCCGCATCGCTCGTGAACGCTCGAATTATAGAATCAACGATGCCAGAACCGCCTTGAACGTAAGTTCTGACGTATCCCTTGTTCTTTATCACCAACATATTTTTTATTTTTATAATATATTTTGTTTTTTCACTGGTAAATCGTTTTGTTGTTTAAATACTTTTATTATTCTAGTGTAAAAATTTACTGTTTTTATTTTATATATTTTTGTTTGTTTCTCTCTACTTATTATATATACATCAATCCTTCAATTCGTTCACCAGCCTTTTATAATGGTTTTTATTCAAAACCTTCTGTCTTAACAATTCGTCAGATATAGTAACTATTTCATTATCTAACCCTGTGTTACCAGCACGTCTACTAGCCATCAACAATCTCAATCTCTGAGACAGAGCGTCAGAATCGCTCGGAAGAAAAGTGGTTTTCACCCCTTTACCAGTCACCGATTCGACGAACTTCTTATTCATATCCCATATGGGTTTCACTATTTTCGTCCACTTGTAACCTCTGTTGGCTTTGGGTCTCGTCTCTCTGGACTCGTTATTTCTCTTCATGGCGTGGGTCTGAACCAGAATGTCACCGTAATTGTCGAAATCCTGTTCTGTGTAATCACTGGGCTTGTCGTAAAGGAGCAATTTGCGCAGTCCGGAAGTTAACTCGTACCTATTCGAGCCGACGGTTAATTCATCATCATCTATTTCCACTTCTGTATCGCCAACAAAAGTGCTACCATCCAAATCCTTATAAAATCCATACAACAGATCTCTCTTACCACCATCCTCGCACGACGCGACGCTATCAGTGGTGATAATTGAAGTTGCATCGTCACTCACGTCTGTTTGAATTCCCGTGGGAACGTAATCCGGTGTAGATTGAAAGGAATATCGATTTCCAAAACTACCGGGCAATGAACCTATTCTCAAAGAACTCTCTTTTATAGGTCTCAATTCTTCGACTATCTCCTTCTTGCTTCGCTCTTGACCCTCCGTCACGGGTTTAAATATTTTTGTGGTCTTGCGTCTGAGATCCATCTCTCCGAGACGTCTGCTTCTGTCAGCCGATTGAATGCCCTTCTTAGCACATTCATATTCACCTAAAATTTGATCTCGGCGTCTAGAATCCATCTGTAAAAACATTTTTCGTTTTTTTAATTGTTAATGTTCCTTTGAGTATGCTGATGTGAGTTATTTTATAATTTTCAAAATTAAATGTATAATTATTTTTTTAATGTTTTAAGTTAATAAAAATCTTCTTTCTTTAATATAATAACTAAAAAATTCATATCTCAACTCAGTATTGATTAAATTGGGAAAACTTGACAAGATTGAAAAAGTTTAAGCACATGACAAACCGGTTTCTGATTTAACGCATTTGAGAGTAATTTACGTTTGTTAAAAGGAATTTCCATTCATATATCAAAACCATTCACTCAATGTCGAATTAAGAGAGAACCTTTGAAGACAGTTAAAAAAATTTTAGCACATAAAAGAAACCGGTTTTCTAATTTAACTTAAAAGGATTTCATTCACATCTCCGATCATTATCATGAATATATTAAAAATTTACCACTCTAACCTTATTGAGTGGAAAAAATGCGTTTTATTATCCATTATTAAAAGGATTCATTAAAAACGAAAACCTTCATTCACAACAAAAACATGAGTGTCAATTTCATCAAACATTCCATAAAGTGTTTATTAAGATTACCTCACAAAATTAACAGTGACAAAACGTGAACAAACGATTTTTACCTCTGATTTTTTCTAATTGTTTCTAAACTCAATTTTTTCTCGTTACATTGAAACAAAACATGAATGTCTATTTTTACAGATCATATTTTATAGTCGACTCTTTTGAACGAAAGCCTTTCATTCACGCAACTCTTTTAAAACTGACACTCATATTTATAGTCGACTCTTTTGAACGAAAACCTTCATTCAATCACAACAAAAACATGAGTGTCAGTTTTTACTCTCATCGTGGCAGTGGATTTGCCGGTTCGGGGCCACCTCTTTTCCGTGTACCGTACACAAGTCGATTTCTGATGTAAAATCTGCAAATGGATTTCCGTGTACGCCTCCATAGGGATTCAGTGTTAAAAACATGTACAGACAGGGATGGCCAAGAATCGGCAAACCACTTTTCGACGCTGTCCCAGAAACGGCAACACGCTTTTGCTCGCGATTTTTAACACTGAGTCCTTTGGGGGAAACCCATTTGCCGATTCTGGGCCAGACGATACACCTCTTTTTTCTTAAAATTTCATATATTTTTTCACTCTGTATATAGAATCCAAAGGTGTAGAATCGGCAAAGCCGATTCTAGGCCACCATAAAAAACGACAAATCGTGTACCTGTTCACGATTTTAACACTAAATCCTATGGAGGTGTACATCGATGTACGTGCACATGTACGAAATCTTGTACATGTGGCCTGGAATCGGCATTTATTACCTACTTGCGATATCATGAACAATAGTTGTCAGAATACGGCTTCCGATTAGTGTGGAAGTCTACTTTACAAAAACAGTGTCTTGGTCCGTTCCAATAACCTGACGAAATTACAGAGTTATTGCCCTTTGTTTTTTGTTCTGCCAAATGTTCACGAAAAGTAGACTCGTATCTAAACAAAATTTGATATCTTTGTATATCCCAGCACTCTTTCGATTTGAAAACAACAGTAATTTTTCAATGAAAAGAGTTATTGAATTTTGTTTGTCGAACCTTATGCGAAATCTAATTATCCAGACAACAACATGTACCGCTACAAAAAACACCAGACCCCAACACATTGTGCTCGTACACCCTCTCTTCACCAGATTAACTCTAGTGGTATCTTCCATGCCAGTTCAATGGCAGCAATTAGAAGAGTGCATATTCATTATTTGGGGTAGACCGATCAATATGTTCAACGTGCAGCCTCGGGGCTGCACCTTGAGGGTATTGATCGGTCTACCCCAAACATTTACTGAACAGCCACCCTATATAATGACGTTATGACGTATCGTGTTCCTGGGTTTACTGACGTTTCGTACACAAGACGTTTCGTATTGCTCCTTGGTGGATTTCGCTTTACTACAATTTTTATATTAACTTGAAAGGCAATCATCATTCAGTATAATAGTATAGATAGATCACGTCCTTTTATACATCCCCACTTATGATACTTATGTGTTTGTTTGTGTCTGAATGATTTGATTTCTGTAACCATATTCCGCCGCTCAACTACCTGGACGAAAAGTCCGGTTTCTCACGTACATATAAATGTTGTACTCGTTCCAGCCTAAAGGTTATAGGAATGCAATTTCTGTGACCTTATTTCCCGGAAAAGGGAAGGAGCTTTTTCCAGAATCTGTAAAATAATTGTTTATCGCGTATATATATCTGCCTCGCGTTCCTGGCATCAAAATTCTGTTCCCACTGATTATGAACGAAAGTGAACGGAAGAAACCGGTAAACGTTTTTTGAGGCGGATAAGGGTTTTCGGAAATACACGGTTTGTGTATTTTCGCTTCTTAGTTTGCCCAAGTCATTAGATCGCATGTATCATCACATTATCCCGACTTATCACACACTAATCTATCATTCCTATCCAACTTTTTTCGGAAAATGTTTATTTTGTCATGATAAATCGCACCAGAACCGACATAGGTTGCTTCCAAAATGCAGCGAAATTAGGAAAAAATGCTTATTTTTCTGTTCTTAAAATACCAAATCGAACTTGCAAAGGGAGGTTATGATTGGCCCATATATCTGTAAGAATTGATCTGTTACTTAAATCACCGTAAACTTTTGCATCTGATAGAAAAATCCCGGTTTCCTAATTTTCATGTTGAACGGACGGTAGACCCAGATGCGAAAAATGTTGAACGGCCGGTTCTCATTTCAGGTGACCACGTTGAACGGACGGTAGACGCATAGAGTTCCTCACTTTGTGTTGAAAATTAAGCAATTCTGAAGAGCATATCCGTTTTCCCCACTGTGTCTTTTTTCAGACTTCGGTGGTACATTCATTGAACAATGTAACATTTAATTTATTCAGTACCATGTAATGATCATTTGTTCTGAAATCCTGACCCCAAAATGACACCGGGCTATCATATGGAAAACAAATTGTGTATTGTAATAGTAATTTCCTGTGCTTTGTGAGTGCATCAGGTATTCTCTTTCTCAACATTGTCACCCCCCCCCCCCCACACACACACACACACACACACAAACCCTCCCTCCCTCCCCCACAAACACATACACGCTCCCTATCGCACGGAAACACGCACACTTTAAGAAGAACATCCCACTGGAAAATGGATATTTCCAGTTGGTCGATGGATATAAACAATTATCGAGTGTTTTTTTTTAAATTTGACACGGATGTTCTATGAACGAAAATATAATCATTGCTAACTTTTCTGTGCCCTATTGTGAAATTTACCCATACAAATTTAGTAGAGAATGGATATTTGGTGCGAGTGTCCATCATGCAAACAGGTTTCCGACAGTTTCACCTCAGCCATTATGCACACGGTTGAAGCACACAAAGATGATGTAGTGAAAGTTGGCGAGAAAAAAATCCGGACTCCACTGCCAACACGCTAGAGAAATTTCAAAGTGATTCCAAACATTGCGCTATCCCAAGACAAAGACATCATCCCAGTGGAGACAAAGACATCATCCCAGTGGAAGACGGCAAGAAAATAAAACTGTCAATGACGAAGAAAGGCGATCTTCTTGTGCAAATCAGCTCGCCTTCATTTCACCCGTAAAATCGATTAGTCGAGAGTAAGTCCCCTGTCCTCTTTTTTAATTACGAAGGAGATGTCGGCGGCATTGTTATGGTAAGAGACGACGTAGACAAAGCCAACTTACTCAAGAAAACCTTTCAGTAGTAAAATAGTAAGACAAATGATGTGGGAAATAGCGAACCTGATTTCAAAACTATGTGTTCGGAGATCCTGTCTGAGTTGATTTCTGCATTGGGACCATTTTTTCTTAAATACATTAATAGCATTTCTGAAACTTAGACTCGCCGGATGTGTGGAGGCTATTTGCGGATGGTGCCAGTGAAATAGAAACTGGATACAAACTAGATGTCATTGCGGCAAAGTCTAACGAAAACATCAGTGCCGTCTCCGAATGGGCAAATACATGGTTCGTCCCATTTAACCCCTCAAAATATGAAATCGTTTTATTCACCGAGAAAATTATTAACCTAGGTAATGTTGCAAAGTTCGGTAAGACACCACTTCAACTCACAATGCCACACTCCTGTCTCGGTCTGTCCTGAAAGAGGGACTTTGAGTCTTCAACTGATATGCCGAAATTAATAGATTATGTAGAAACCCTGACTCGAGACTTTCTCAATAAGGAAACTTAAGTATGTCCTTGGAAGAAAAAGTATGGAACCATTGTAGAAGTCATTCATACTCCCTATCTTAGAATATGCTGATGTTGTATTGGCCGGCGCACCGGGTTACTTACTTTCTAAATTGGATAGAATCCACATGGACGCCGTTAGAATAGTTCCCGGTTTCGCGAGATTTCCTCCAGTATCTGCTATACACGCAGACCTTGGTTGGGAAACTCCCAGACAGACTACTTCCAATTCAGCTTCGTTTGGTTTCGCGGAAAAACCTGTACCGTTACCAGAAAAAAAGTACTCAGATAAAACATCAAGCACTGGTGAAATTGTGGAATGCTTATGATAACGAACCACGTGAAACCAGCACATCAGAATATCTTCAATGTACACAGTTGGTAAATCGTTCTGAAGATCCCCTTTAAATATATGCTGTGACCCAAGATGTTAGTTAAAATGTTCTCGTTTTCCGTCTATAATGCCAAGTGTTCCAATAGCATATTTGTTTCATTCTCCCTGTATTCTTAACACCAATACTTGCGGCGATTTAATGATAAATTTCGCAATGAATTAAATTTTCCAATAGCATTTTTGTTTCATTCTCTCTCTATTCTTAACGCCAATACTTGGGGCGATTTCTCTGAAATTACGGCAAGTGTTGTTATTAATGACAGAGAGACAGTGGAACAAATTATCTAGCTTCAATTAAGGAAGATAGTAATAATAATTTTCGATGCTGTCAACAATATAGGAGAAATTATCTAGTTTATAGAAGTTTCGCAATGAATTAAGTTTTCGAATAGGATTTTTGTTTCATTCTCTCTCTATTCTTAACGCCAATACTTGCGGCGATTTCTCTGAAATTACGACAAGTGTTATTAATGATAGAGAGAAAGTGGAACAAATTATCTAGCTTCAATTAAGGAAGATTATAATAATAATTTTCGATGCTGTCAACAATAGCCAAAAGGAGAAATTATCTACTTTATTTAAATTTCGCAATGAATTAAGTTTTCGAATAGCATTTTAGTTTCATTCTCTCTCCATTCTTAAATCCAATACTTGCGGTGAACATACTAATAATAAATTCATAGGGACGAAGTAAGAAATTTAAATCGCGGCAATCATTGGCATTACTGATGGAGAGAAGGGATAATTACAATTTACATGTGTACGCAACGTTTAACTTTGAGATTATTTTGTGCTATTATTCTATGTTTGTGCTATTATACAATGTCGGCGTTTGCATTATTGATAGAAAGTGTTTCTAAGACAGGAATCTTGTGTTTTTATGTGCTATTCGATGATGTTTGTTATGTTTTTATCCCATAAATGGCCGTTTATTTGAACAATAAAGTCCTTGGATAAATGTTTGCTTTAATTACTTAGTAGGGTGATAAATGTTCCCCGTAGGTTTAACACACGAAAAATTTATCACCCTAGTAGGGAGTTGGAAACGGACTATACTATGTTGACCTCTGGCGTTCCATTTGAAAGGTCGGGATATCTTGACCTGATTTACGCGAATCAGAAATCAATGGAAACGAAGCGACGATCATCACTTAAACGTAATTAAATGAGTTGTACCGGTATATAAGATTATATGTCGCATGTAAGACGTCCATTGCGAGCAAACAATAAAGAATACTCATAATTAATTAATAAAAGTATTCAAAAACAAGTGTTTGATCACCGAGGTGGTATTAGTCCCCTACGGCACTTTTGTGACATAAGGTGTTTTTGTCACAGAAGACACTAGAGTTTTTAAGCATCTTGGATTTTGAAAAAAACATATTGATCATGCATAATCCCTTCACAACCCTTTATCCATGTACCATATATGAAAGGCGTAGCTTGAACTATGTTGGAGGGAGGGGCGGTAACATAAAATAGAGAAAAAAGCTTAAAAAACACAACAAAAATGGCCGCCATTCTGCCATCTGGGATTTTGAAAAATAAATATTGACTGTGCATCATCCCCTCAGAACCATTTATCCATGTACCAAATATGAAAGGTGTAGCTTGAAGCATATTAGAGGGAGAGGTGGTAACATAAAAACAGACAGACAGACAGACAGACAGACAGACGGACAGACAGACATATGTTAGATTTTGAAAAAAAATATTGAGCGTGCATCATCCCCTCACAACCCCTTTATCCATGTACCATATATGAAAAGTGCAGCTTGAACCATGTTGGAGGGAGCAGTGGTAACATAAAATAGAGAAAAAGGCTTAAAAAACACAACAGAAATGGTTGCCATGGCGCCATCTTGAATTTTGGAAAAAAAATATTGAACGTGCAACATCGCATTACAACCCTCTATCCATGTGCCAGATATAAAAAGTGTACCTTGAGCCATGTTGGAGTGAGGGGTGGTAACATAAAATAGAGAAAAAAGCTTTAAAAACACAACAAAAATGGCCGCCATGCCGCCATCTTGGATTTTGAAAAAAAAATATTGAACGTGCACCATTCCCTCCCAACCCTCTATCCATGTGCCAAATATGCAAAGTGTAGCTGGAATCATATTGAACGTGCAACATCGCATTACAACCCTCTATCCATGTGCCAGATATAAAAAGTGTAGCTTGAACCATGTTGGAGTGAGGGGTGGTAACATAAAATAGAGAAAAAAAGCTTAAAAAACACAACAAAAATGGCCGCTATGCCGCCATCTTGGATTTTGAAAAAAAAATATTGAACGTGCATCATCCCCTCCCAACCCTCTATCCATATGCCAAATGTGCAAAGTGTAGCTTGAACCATCTTGGTGGGAGGGGTGGTAACATGAAAATAGAGAAAGAAGCTTAAGAAACACAACAAAAATGGCCGCCATTCCGCCATCTTGGATTTTGAAAAAAAATTTTGAGCGTGCATCATCCCCTCAGAACCATTTATCCATGCACCAAATATGAAAGGTGTAGCTTAAAGCATGTTGGAGGGAGAGGTGGTAACATAAAAAACAGACAGACAGACAGACGGGCGGACGGACAGTCTGACGGACAGACAGACGTACGGAGTGCAATCCTATAGTCCCTTTACGGTTCCCGTAGGGGACTAATAAGACTCGATTTTGAAATACCTAATGCCAGTAGTGACTGGTGTAGTGTTAATTTGGGGATGTACATATGCTCGATGGGGCTTACCTCGCATCGATAAATAGTTATTCTGTTTCAGGAGAGAAAGAACCTGAACGATGTTCTTTAATTATGAGTAACCTTACCTCTCCTCCCAGCACAGCAACGCGTGACACGAAGTACACCCAATACAACTGAATTCACAGATTGTCAGAATAATTTGAACACACTCGTACCACACGCTATTGAACCCATGGCTTCCACACACGAATCTCGGGTAACCGAATAACTATTTCCTCATTAGAACGAAATGGTGGCACAATGGAGCATAATTAACAGTTCAATTGTTGTTTTCTTTAAAGGTTTGAAAGTATTACACAATGACAGTATACAAAAGAATATAAATATAGATTGCTCATTTAATTAATAAAGGATTTTTGCAAGTTTAGCTGACGTTTGTTAGGGAATTATTTTTAGACAGAAATGTATCACTGCGCCTTATTTATGTTTTACAATGTTCTCTTGTCGATCGAAATGGACCAATGTACTCCTCACTTCGAGCTATGTTTTGTGGCGAATAACCGCACGATTTTGCCGCAACTTCTTAAAAAGTTCATTCTTAATCCTACTCGTAGAATATTTTTTTTTACTTCAAAACACTATACTTTTATTCCTATATATCTATATTATTTTCTTTAGTGTGTTTTAATTAAAATACATTTGCTTGAAAATTATTTCTTATTAAATAAAATCAACCACATGCCGGCCCTAGTGTCAATTTTTGAGTGGTAGGGTTAGGGGTTAGGATTAGCTGCCCATGGTACAGATCGACATTTTCGATGGTGCAAATCGAATGACACGGTGGTTGCAAATCGACCGTACCATGGTGCAAATCGACCGTGGTGGAAATCGACAGTTCCCCATTTGACAAATGCCAAGTTACCAGTAGGAAAGACGATTGATTCACTGTCACAGTAAAAGCCAAAAATGTCTTTTTCACAGTAATTGTGATCAGAGGGAGGCTAAAAACCCTCAGATAGAAACTGATAACAATAACTATCAGAAAAGTCATATGCAAACGTCCTACTATTTAACGAACACAAAACGAACATAAACGAACATAAACGAACAGAAGAGAAAATAATAGGAAATACAAGTTAAAAATGATTGAGGGTACATATGCAGGTATATGTGGGTATATATTATTCGTTTGTAAAATTTTATTCACTTCTGATGAGTACTTTTGATGATTAATAAGGTTTATAAAATGTACGACGGGCGCGAAATTCTTGTGTTCGTTATAGTAGTAGCCTGCTTGAAGCTGTCGACAAGATGCGACAAAGGTGTGAAATCAATTAGCTGTCTATCTGAGGAAGAATGTCGCTGAGGAAAACAGCGAAATTTAGGGTTTAAGAGGATGGCAAGCGCCTATTTTAATCGTGTGTAAAATTGTATCCACGTCTGATGAGTATTTTAGTGATAAATGAAGAATTATAGCCATTATTTGGATTGGACAAACAAAAATGCATCAAACTCTTGCTTTGGATTCCGAGGACGCATAACGGCGAGTCGGGGGACAAACCGTGATCTACCCTTTGAAAGCGGAGCAAGACTCGGATACATGTAGCATATTGTACACGCACATAATGATTATAATCTAAAGATCTTACAATATCTTGGGGATAAGTCATTAAAGCCCAGTTTAAGCTTTCCTGAAAACTTTCCCCGAACAAGCTCACCCTCCACCAACGCGGGCTCCCACTAACGAGAGAGGACAACCAGGCGCGTAGCCAGGAAAAAGTTTCCGGGGGGAGGGGGGGGGGGGGATAACTGGCGGGGGTTATAACCATCAGATGCGCGAAAGGGAGGGGGTGGTGGGGGGGTCTGGGGGTCCTTCCCCAGAATTTTTTTTTTTTTTTTTTTTTTTTTTGGGGGGGGGGGGTGGAGGGTATGGGGAAAATTTCCCAGGAAATTTTTTAAATCTAAGTCTAACTACTGGCGGAAAACATTTGGAAGGGGTACAGCTACATTTTGGGGGAGGCTGCACCTGCCCCCTGTGGCAACGACAAATCCCGGGACACCTCCACCCCCACAGACTCTCACCAACGAGCCCCATCCACCCCCGGTTCTTTCCAGGAAACGCGTTCCGTGATACAGTAGGCTTAAACCGCTTCGCGATAAATGTTAGCCCAATAATATTAGCCTTCGCCTGTGCTCCGAATTTATTATTATTTTTTTTTTTAATATGTCGCACCGATGAATAATATATTCGGAGCACGGTCGAAGGCTAATAGTATTGGACTTGATAAATGTTAAACTCCCCTCATCCTTTGTCTGGGCTTGGGACCGACAGACTTAACAGAGTCAAGTCAGGCGGGATTTA